>VZDJ01000274.1:892851-930000 GCA_008694505.1 Cyanoderma ruficeps | reverse complement strand
CACTGGGATGCACTGGGATGCACTGGGATGCACTGGGATGCACTGGGATACACTGGGATGCACTGGGATGCACTGGGATGCACTGGGATACACTGGGATTCATAGGGATGTACTGGGATGTACTGGGATGCACTGGGATGCATTGGGATACACTGGGATACACTGGGATACACTGGGATGCACTGGGATGCACTGGGATGCACTGGGATGCATTGGGATTCATTGGGATGCACTGGGATGCACTGGGATGCATTGGGATTCATTGGGATGCACTGGGATGCACTGGGATGCATTGGGATACACTGGGATACACTGGGATGCACTGGGATGGTTGTTCTGCCATTCCCGGAGCTGTGAAAATGGTGGATTCAAACCTTCCTCCCGTCCCAGCCAAGCACGTGAAGGAAAACCCCCGTTCCCTGTTCAGCCCCACCACGACCTTTCCCAGCAGGGCTTCTCTCCATTTCATTTTCCAGGAGTTTAAAGGAACACTTCAAATCCCAAGGAAATCCATTCTTTTTTAATTTGCCTGGTGGGTTTTTTTTCCCCTGATTGACCTAAATTCAGTTTCCTCGTCACAAATTCAGTTTCCTCGTCACCCCTTGCCCCAGATTTTTATTTTCTTTGCGTGGCAAGAAGCCAAAAGAGAGAGGGAAAAAAAAAAAAAGAAGGAAAGTGGAAGAAAAAAAAAGAACGAGGAGAGATCTTTACAAAGCTCCATTTGTTGAATTTCCCGGAGGAGCTTGATCCAAACTCTCCTGCTTTTTATTCCCACAGAATCCAGGTGTGCTTTTCCCTGGCTGGCTTAATTGGCTCCTAATTGGATCCATCAGGATCGTGGATGGGAGTGTGGCAGAGGAGATGGGAGGTCGAAAACGGCTTAAAAATCCAGTTGCAAAATCATGGAATATCCCGAGGTGGGAGGGACCCACAGGGATCATTGATTCCAGCTCCTGGCCCTGCACAGAACACACCAAAATTTGGGTCAGCCAAGCAGCAGAGCCATCGGGATCGTGGATGGGAGCGTGGCAGAGGAGATGGGAGGTGAGGAATGGCTTAAAAGTCCAGCTGGAAAATCATGGAATATTCTGAGATGGGCAGGATCCAGAGGGATCATTGATTCCCACTCCTGCCCTGCAAAGAACACCCCAAAATTTGGGTCAGCAGAGCCATCGGGATTGTGCACGGGAGGTGGGAAATGGCTTAAAATTCCAACCATAAAATCATGGAATATGATGAGAGGGAAGGGATCCGCAGGGATCACTGAGTCCGACTCCTGCCCTGCACAGAACATCCCAAAATTCCATCTGCAAAAATGGATCCCACAAGGGAAGCCCGTCAGGGAATGACAGATTGCCCATCCTGGGGGTAATCCTTCCCTCGGCTCATGGCCTGGGTGGAACCAGCCCTGCTGGCACGGGAGCTGTCACCCCATGTCAAAATTCCCAATGCTTCTGAAGGATTTGAGGGGAAAGGGATCAAAAGAGCCCCACGGGAACCTCCTGGTCCCACAGCACAGTGATTAAAGGCTTTGTTTGCCTCTTTTGTGACCCCGAGCTTGACCTGAGCTCAGCTGAGCCCGGCTTTGTGCTGTCGTCACCCCGGGCAGGTCTGACCCTGGGGACGCCGCGGAAATGGGAAGCAGTAAAAATGGGAATGGTGCTGGGGAAACTCTGGGGACCCCAGGATGGAGCAAAGCCTGCTGCAGAGCCAGGCTGGATCCAGGGAGAGCCAGGCTGGACCCAGGGAGAGCCAGGCGGGATCCAGGGAGAGCCAGGCGGGATCCAGGGACAGCCAGGCTGGATCCACGGAGAGCCAGGCTGGATCCACGGAGAGTCAGGCTGGATCCACGGAGAGTCAGGTTGGATCCAGGGAGAGCCAGGCTGGATCCAGGGAGAGCCAGGCTGGATCCAGGGAGAGTCAGGCTGGATCCAGGGAGAGTCAGGCGGGATCCAAGGAGAGCCAGATGGGATCCAAGGAGAGCCAGGCGGGAACCAAGGAGAGCCAGGCTGGATCCAGGGAGAGCCAGGCTGGATCCAAGGAGAGTCAGATGGGATCCAAGGACAGCCAGGCGGGATCCAAGGAGAGCCAGGCGGGATCCAAGGAGAGCCAGACGGGATCCAAGGAGAGCCAGGCTGGATCCAAGGAGATCCAGATGGGATCCAAGGAGAGCCAGGCGGGATCCAAGCAGAGCCAGGTCACACCTGCCATGGGGCAGGGTCACCTCAGACCGTCACAGCCCAGACCTGAGCCCCCGGGCTGGGCATTGTCCCCACCCGGGGCAGCTCCGGCTGGGCTGGAGGCCGTTCCCTCCTCCTGGAGCACTCCAGGCATTGCCTGTGTGGGATCTCCGGAAGGCGCTGCCTTCTCCCTCCCTCTGTCCCTCGTTTTCTCCTTCCTTCCCTCCCTTTTTCTCCTTCTGTCCCTTTCTCCCTCTCTTCCTTCGTCCTCCCTCCTTCCCTCTCCCTCCTTCCCTGCCTTTGTCTCCCACCCCCGCGGCTCGGCGGCTCCCGGCAGGGTGGGAATGGTGGAATGGATCCATGGATAGCCGGGAATCCCCGGCCGGCCGCTCCCAGCCGACAAACCCAAGGGCAGGTGACAACCAGGAGGCGACGGCAGGGCCGGGCTGTGAGAGCCCCGGCAGCCCCTGCCCTGGGGGGGTTTGGGAGGATTTTCCCGGAGTAAACCACAGCTCACTCCCGGGAATTCTCCTCTTTCCAGGCCGTGTTTCCATTTCCATCCCTTGACCTTTCAGCGGCCGCTGCGGGCCCGGGCAGGGCTCCCGGCGCTGGGGGAGGGAATTCCCCCTGGAAGGCACGGGAGGCTGGGCTGGGAGCACCGAGCTCTTCCCGGGCTCTCCACAAATCCGGGAAAATTGGGAAATGCCTGCCAGGACCCCTGGGCTCCCGCACGTCATGTTTGGGCTGAATAAACATCTCTGTCTCCGTGGAAAAGGTCACCCCACGCTCAGTAAACATCGGGGGAAGCTCTGCCGTGCTTGGAAATTTGGGGGATGTGTGTGTGTGTGTGAGCTCAGCTCATTTTAACAATTTTAATTATTTAAAATTGCTTAAAATATTAATAAATTTTAATATTGTAATAATGTTTAAATTTTATTTCAAAGATAAATGGATTGTCAGTTTTCCCCCTCGTGATTGCTCTCCGGGAGTGACAGGTTGGAGAGGCTGTGGCTGATCCCTGAGTTAAGGATTAAATAAAATGTGTGGATGTGGCAATTTTTGTGGGATTTCCCAGCCTTAATGGCCCCGATTCTCTGTGCCTCAGTTTCCCCATCTGAGGTGAGAGGAACATCACAAACCCAGGGATGGTCTGAGAGGATCCATGGGATCCTGGCGATGGGAATTGCTCTCAGATCATCCTGGATGGCTTTTGGGTGGAACACCCGGCCAGGTTTGGGCTCTGGAAGCTGCAGGGAAGGGATTCCCTCAGCAGGGAGAGAAGGAAAATTTTGGGATTCCCAGGACAAGGCGATGGGAACCCCCAACTCTTCCAGCTCCTTCCCTGCTGCTTTCCCAGGGCTGTTTGGGACAGATCCCTGCTCTGGGAATGCCCCGGCCCGGGGGCTGGGAGGGTCCAAGGGCCGAGTTGTTTGGGGTAAATCCAGGGAATATTTCCCTCTCCAGCCTCACTCTGCTCTCACTCGTTCCCAGGCACGTCTGGAGCATCCCTGGTGATGCTGGCACTGGGAAAGGGCGGGATGAGTTTTCCATCCCTCTCCAGCTGGAGATGCAGAAATGCTCCAAAGGGTCCTGCTCTTGCTCGTCTGGAAAAAAAAAACCCAGCCCCACCCCTCACCTCAAAATCCTGCTTTCCTTTCCTGCTTTAACTGCTCCATCGACATTCCCAGCCCCACTGGGATGGCTCGGGGAAAATCCTGATTCCCCTTTGGGCTGCTGGGATGGCTCAGGGAAAATTCCAAATTTCCCATTCACCTTTGGGCTGCTGGGATGGCTCAGGGAAATTCCGAATTCCCTGTGCCTTTTTAGGCTGCTGGGATGGCAGCAGGGGCATTCCAGGGGAGAAAATGAGGCAGGAGAAGGGAGAAAGGACAGATTTTAAATATTCTAATGGATTCAGGGGATTCAGGATGTGTGTCCAAACTGGATCGAGTTGCAGGGAAAATCCCGGCTGCTGCCCTTCCCTGACTCCCCACTTTCCTGCCTGTGTCCCATCAGGAATGGCTGGAGGACACTGGAGGAGAGGGGAGGGAGCGGGCTGGAAATGAGACTGAGCCTCAGAGGGGCTGGGAACTCAAACCTCCCCACAAAGGGCTTTTCCTGCTTTTCCTTCTCTCTGCTGGCTCCTCGTCCTGCCCTTTCCACTCACATCCTGGGCCTGTGCCCACAGGGAATGGTTTGGGTTGGGAGAAACCTTAAATCCCATCCCATTCCCTCCCTGGACACCTCCCAGTGTCCCAGGCTGTCCCAGCCCCAGTGTCCAGACTGGCCTTGGGCACTGCCAGGGATCCAGGGGCAGCCACAGCTGCTCTGGCAATTCCAGCCCAGCCCCTGCCCACCCTGCCAGGGAGAATTTATCCTAAGTATCTTCATCCTGATCCTCACAGGGAGGAATTTATCCCAAATATCTTCATCCTAATTCTTGAACCAATCAGATGCCCAGAGGAGAGGGGCTGAGGGGATTTGGGGTGAGCAGCAGAACCCATGAGCCAAAAAACCCCAAATCCCGCTGAAGGGGCAGCAGGGGCTCAGCCAAGCTGGCCTTGGGCACTGCCAGGGATCCAGGGGCAGACACGGCTTCTCCGGGAATTCCATCCCAGCCCCTCACAGGGACGAATATACCCCAAATACCTTCATCCTAATCCTCACAGTGAGGCATTTATCCCAAACATCTTCATCCTAATCCTGCCGGGGGGAATTTATCCCGAGCAAACCCGCAATTAGCGCTCGGCAGATCAGCGGAGCCGCTTCTACTTCAGCTCCGATTTTCCCCTTCTCTCTTCCCTCCCCTCCAATTACAGAATTAGAGGCAGAGAAAAGCAGGGGTGGCCCTTGGGCTGATTGCTGCTGGAGGTGCCCGCGCGGGGGAGGGGGGTAATTAATGCTAATTAATGCCTAACAACCTGCCTGGCATTCCCAGCTCGCTTCATCTCCCACGTGGAGCCGGAGCATCGCTCCCTGCATTCCCAAGCCTGGGAAAACTCACCTGTTGGCAACTGGATTTTTTACATGTTTGGAACCACCTGTTTCACCCCAAAATCTGCCAGGAGCCGCGGTGAGGACCTGCCGGAATTTCAGCCCCTGAGGGGCTGCCCGAAAATGATGAATCCCAAATATCTTCATTCTAATTCTCACAGGGGGGTAATTTATCCCCAAATATCGTCATCCTAATCCTCACAGGGGGGAATTGATCCCCAAATATCATCATCCTAGTTCTGGAACACTCCAGTCCATCCCTGATTTTGTCCTTCTGCCCTCCTGAGCTCTGTCCTGCCCCTCATCCTTCCCTGCTGTCCATCCAACTCCCTGCTTTTGGCTCGAGTTGCCCCCAAAGGGATGCTCATCCTTTAAATCCTGTTTTTGTGGAGGTTTGGGATTTTCCTGGGATAGTTTCGAACAGCTCCAGTGAGGAAAAGCTCTGGAGAGGAGCAGGAATGAGAGGTGTGAGGTTGGTGGGGCTGCAGCCCTGTCCTTCGGCCTTCCCTCCTGCCCATCCAGCTCCTTGCCGCTGGCTTGAGCTGTCTGCGAAGGGATCCTCATCCTTTAAATCCTATTTTTTGGTGGTTTGGGATCTTCCTTTCAGCGCTCCTCTGAATCCCTGAGCCCTGTAAGAGGCTGGGATTAGCAGGCACCAAAATAAAGGAGGAGGAACACCCACAAACAAAATCAAAGGCGCCACGGGGCTCTGCTGGTTTGTTTTGACAGGTCTGGCTGAAGTTTAATTATTTACAGCACTTCAGAGAGCAGCAGGAGCCGGGCTGTCACACGTTTTGTAGCGGTAATGGAGCCTCGGCGGCACCACCTCAGGGAAATCCCACAGAACGCCAAGGGGGGGAGGCTGTGGGGCTGTGGGGCGGGAACCAGGTGGGATTTAGGGAATTTGTGCAGCCATGTGGGACTGAAAGCTCAGGGGGAAGAGCTTTTTCTGTGGGTGTGTCCTGGTTTAGGGCAAATTTGGGAGGAAACCCCCAATGGAACCTCCGGGAAGCAAATCCAAACGGCCCCTCCCCTCAGCCAGTGCGGGGAAAAGAATTTCCTCGGAGAAAGGTGGAAAAAACTCTTTATTTAACAAACAAAGTGCCCACAAGCAAAAAGAATGAAACAATAAAACCTCTCGTCGTTCTGGAGTGAGATGGTAAATTCAGAAAGTCCTTGCTGTGAGTAGCTCAGCTCCCCCAGGCTCTTATCAGCCCCTCCAGAGCTCCAGGCCCCAGCAGGCCGCAGGTGTGAGCTCCTGGTGCTCCTCTGGCTTTGTCAGCCCAGAGCAGGTTAATATCAAAAAATAAAACTTTTTGTTGCTCTGAAGAGAGATGGTAAATTCAGAAAATCCCTACCGTGGGTAGCTCAGCTCACCCAGGCTCTTATCAGCCCCTCCGGAGGCCCCAGCAGGCCCCAGGTGTGAGCTCCTGGTGCTCCTCTGGGTCTGTCAGCCCAGGTTTGAACAGTCCCGAGAAAAATAAAAAAAACAGTCCAGGGAACTTCTCTGCCTCAGGCAGCTAAACTGACTGAAAGCACAGGAGATCTCTGCCCCGCTGGCTGTCCGTGCTACAGACAACACAATCCAGGAGAAAAAAAATGTGTAGGAGTCCAGCAGTATCTGAAACAAATTCCACACTGCTTTTTTCCCCTCCCTTCACTCTCAGAACCAGTCCCAAAGGGACAGAACTGAACACACAGCACACACAGAACAGACAATTGGGGACACGGGCATCGAAGAGTCGCCCCAGGACAGGCTGGTGCTGGGGTGGGAGGTGGAGGTGAACCTCCAAGGAAAGCAGGACTGGCTGGAGATGTTGGGATGAGCAGCCCTGGTGTGGCTGGGGGTGCTGAGCCTGACTTTAAAGAGCCCAGCCTCTTTAGGATTTGGTTTAGGGAACCCTCAGCTCTTTCCTTGACCAGCTCCAGCTGTAAGCCTGGCTGGCTTGAGGTTGAAATATTCCATTCCTTGGGGCTGCGTTTCACTGGGGCTCTTGGACACCTCTGCAGCCTTGATTCAAGACAGATCTTGATACGTAAGGAAAAAAAATCCTTATATATGGAAATATTTATACAAAGGCTGCTTTTGAGGTTGTTTTGGGAACAGAGTTGGTGAGAACACCTGGAATTCTCGGTTTGAGCACAGGACATCACTCCCTGCCAGGCTCTGATAAAATCCCAGCTCAGCACCAGCTGCCTTTGGGTTTGCATGGGACAGCTGAGGTGTCCCTGCAGGAACAGCTCTGCCTTCACCCCATAAACAAACTGCAATCCTGCCCAAAGGAGAATTCCCACTGCTGCCATTCCCTGAGGGAACAAAGGAACCCCTTCCCAGCCTCTTCCAACCTTTGGCTCACACAGGACCAGCCACAGCCAGCCAGGAAAAGCAGAGCAGGGGGGTTTGCTCCTGTTTAATGGGGCCTCACTGACATCTCTGGGATCTCCAAGGGTTTCTCCAGTCCAAAAACCACCAGGAGAGCTTCAGGTTACCCTGAGGGGAACTTTGGGTGCTCAGATCCATGGATCCTGCATGGCACAGGATGGGTCAGAGGGCACGCTGAGGAATTTGGGAATCTCTGCCCAGGAGGAGGAGAAAAATGAAACATTTCTTGTCTGGAGGCAGCTTTGGGATGAATAAATCCTGCAGCTCTCCTGCCAGGCTTCATTCCCTTCCAGCTGCCCATTGATGATGGATTTTAGGGGCTGTTTCCAGCCATCCTCTGGTTGCTGCCCAAAAAGCCACATTGGCCTCTTGTTCCTGATGGGAAAGAGGCACAGACAGGTCCTGAAGTGTGGGAGGGGATGGGGGGAAAGGGATGCAGGGAAGGGGATGTGGGGAAGGGGATGTGGGGAAGGGGATGTGGGGAAGGAGAAGTGTGGAATGGGATGTGAGGAAGGGTAAATGGGATGTGGGGAGAAGGGGATTTTGGGCAGGGGATGTGTGGAATAGGGTGTGTGAAATGGGAAGAGGATGTGAGGAAGGAGATGTTGGGAAGGGGAAGGGAAGGGACTGTTGGGAAGGGACTGTGCTCCCAGTCTCCAGGAGTGGTCCTGGGTTGGTTTTTCCTGCAGGCTGGACTCACACAGAGGGACAGCCATGGAAACAATTTTCCTCCATGTTTTCAGCCTGAATTTGTGCTGGGTCACAGCAAAAACCCTCCGTGCTTTTCCAGCCTGGTTCATTCCTGTGGGGAGCAGCACTTGGTGCCCACAAAACTCCATTTCTCTGCTCTTTGGGAACATTTCCTGGCAGGACATGGAATTTCCTTCTGTGGGGCTGGAAAAATCCTCTTTGGACAAACCCTCTTGCCCCAGTGAGCTCCAAACTCCCCCCAGATCTGTCTCCTCATGGCCACTGATGTTTAATGAAGCCTTTTATGCTGCTGGGTGGGGAATTTTCGGGGCACGAGTTTGGCAGAGGAATTCCTGAGCTTTGTTCGAGCTTTAAGAACCTTTGAGCTGCCTGGAGCGGGATGAGCAGCCAGGGCTGGGAGCTGCCAGCTGGGCCAGGGCACCACCACCCAGCCCTTGACCTTTTCCTGCTCTTCCATCCCCTGGGGACAAAACCGGCTGCAGACAGAGCTGGGACCTCAGGGAGAACGGAAACCTTGTCAGCTGTGCTGGCTCTGGGGGAGCTGCAGGGCTGGGATGTTGGGATTTCACCTCCTCTCCCTCTCCTTGTCAATAATTCCTTGTCCTGGGTGGGTTTTGCCCCGGGAAAGGGATGTTGGGATGTTGTCAGGGGACTTTGTGACCCTTTTTTCTGCAGAGTGGGCATTGAAAGGAGCTGGGGCTGGGAGCTGAACAAGGGGCTGTTGTTCCCAGGCCATTCCCAGCACGAGAACAAAGTTCAAACAAACAACAGGAGACTGTTCCTGGTGCTTTTCCACTGGAACTCCCCGGGCCGGGATGGTGCAGGGCTGGAAATTCCCGAGAGTTCCAAACCAACCCCAGAAGGTGCTGGGGAAAACCTCGAGGTCTCGGGCACGGAAGTGCTGCTGCTGCCTTAAAACATCTCCCACCTGCTGGAGGATCCTGGAATGAGAGTTGGAAAATCCTGGGATGGTTTGGGTTGGAAGGGCCCTTAAAGCTGGGGTCCTGCTCCACCATTCCAGGGGCTCCTGCTCCACCATCCCAAGGGATTCTGATGGGTTCCTGTGCTGCCATCCCCGAGATCCTGCTGGGGTCCTGCTGGGTTCCTGCTCCTTCATCCCAAGGGGATCCTGCTGAGTTCCTTGTCCATCATCCATGGGGATCCTGTTCCATCATTCTGGGGGATCCTGCTCCTTCATCCCAAGGGGATTCTGCTCCATCATCCATGGGGATTCTGTTCCATCATTCTGGGGGATCCCGCTCCTTCATCCCAAGGGGATTCTGCTGGGTTCCTGCTCCATCATCCCAAGGGGATCCTGCTCCTTCATCCCAAGGGGATCCTGCTCCATCATCCCAAGGGGATCCTGCTCCATCATTCTAGGGGATCCTGCTCCATCATTCTAGGGGTTCCTGCTCCATCATCCCAAGGGGATTCTGCTCCTTCATCCCAAGGGGATCCTGCTGGGTTCCTGTTCCATCATCCCAAGGGGATCCTGCTCCTTCATCCCGAGGGGATCCTGCTGAGTTTCTGGTCCATCATCCATGGGGATCCTGTTCCATCATTCTAGGGGATCCTCCTCCATCATCCCAAGGGGATCCTGTTCCATCATCCCAAGGGGATCCTGCTCCTTCATCCCAAGGGGATTCTGCTCCATCATCATCCCAAGGGGATCCTGCTCCATCATCCCAAGGGATCCTGCTGGGTTCCTGCTCCAGCATCCATGGGGATCCCGTTCCATCATTTCAGGCAATCCTGCTCCATCATCCTAAAGGGATTCCTGCTGCAGTCCTGCTCCACCATCCCAGGGTTCCTAAAAAGCTCCTTTTTCCATGTATTTTTTGGAGTTTAGGCACTGAGTGGAATGTCTGCTCCGTCCTGTGGGATGGCTCCCAGAAAATCTCATTATCTGTTTGTTTATTGAATTGAAGGAGGTTGGAATGCTCTCCTGGCCCTCCTGCCATTCCTGCAGGATGATGGGAACACATTTGGAGCAGTTATTTATCTGAGCAGGAAGCCTTAATGCGCTGGGATGCGGCACTTGGAGTCCAGGAGCGTCCTGGCCATTAAGCTGGAACTCAATTAGCCAAGAAAATGGAGCCTAATGAGGATCTGGGGCTGCAGGGCACACTGGGAGAAAGTCATCCTCATTCCCAGGATCTCTGGGCTCTGTCCCGCTTTTGCAGGACCAAGGAGGACCTGTTGTGATACAGGAAGGGGGATGGTGTGGAACCAAAGGAGGTTTGGTTTAAACTGGGTGCAGGGAGAGAATTTTTTATGATGTGGGTGTAAAACAATGGCAGAGGTTCCCACTGGGAACTTCCCCACATCCCAGCCAGCCCTGCCCTCTGTGGGAAGCCATTCCCTGTGTCCTGTCCCAAATCCCCTGTCCCAAATCCCTCTCCAGCTCTCCTGGAGCCCCTTTAGGTAAAAACCCCAATCCTGGAGCATCAGAGGGGACAAACCCCAGCTCCGCACACATCCTGTCCTGCTGGAACTCTTCCCAAATCCCTCCAGCCCAGTTTTTTCCCCTGTTTATTTCCTGCTTTTCCCTCTCCAGATCCTGCTTAACCCCCTCGGTTCATCCACCTTTTTTTTTTCATCTATTTTGATGCTTCTGGCAGATCCACGATGCTCCTGTGGCCCAGTTGTCAAAAAACCCTTCCCAATAAATTCTGGTTTTGCTCCAGTGGAGTCCATTCCTTGCACCCAATTTGCTGCCTCCTGCCAGAGTTCCTGCAGCGTTCCATTAAATTTGGAAAACAATTCGGAAAACAATGACAATTTGTGCCTTTGAAAAGAGATCATTTTGGCTATAAAGGTATTATTCCCAGGGAATAATCAGAATCCTGGAATGGTTTGGGGGGGATAAATCCACCTTAAATCCCATCCAGTGCCACCCCAGCCCTGGCAGGGACACCTCCCACTGTCCCAGTGTCCAGCCTGGCCTTGGGCACTGCCAGGGATCCAGGGGCAGCCACAGCTGCTCTGGCAATTCCAGCCCAGCCCCTGCCCACCCTGCCAGGGAACAATTCCTGCCCAATCTCCCATTTAATCCAAACCTCTTCTCATATCTTTGCATTCCCTTGTACTTGAAATAAATCCAGGAATGGCTTTGGAAGGAGAAAAGTTTGGGTGAGGAGCTCTCAGAGCTCTCCTCCTCCTGTGTCCTTGCCCAGGAGCTGGAGCAGGGATAAAGAGCCTGGAATTGGTGGCTGGGACCCCTCCCCCAGCAGTGAAAAGTGTCAGAAAGGGGAATAATTCCAACTTCTTCTGCTGAATTCCACTTTGGATCCATCATGAAACCTCCCCAGGAGCGTGGGCATGACCTGGTCACCCCCAGGCTTTGGGAATCATGTAACTCTCACTGCTGGATTTAGGAATTGCGTGTGGCAGGAGCCTTCCAACTGCTCATGCCACAGCCCTGGCAGAGGGGAGACCCTCCCAGCCCAGTTCTCTCCATGGATCCTCCCTCTCCTCCCTCAGAAGTGCCGCTGGTTTGGAGCACTCCCCCCACGCTGCCGTTTCACAATCAGGCCCCATAAAAGCTCCCCGGCATTTCTGTGGGTGGCGTTCCCTCATCCCTGCTTTCCCTGCCACCGCAGCTCTTCTTTTCGGGACAATTGCATCCCATTCCTGCCTCCCAGGGAGGGCATCCTTGCCTTTAATCTCCAGGGCATCCCACTGGAAACGTCTCCACTGCGGGGGGACAAAGAGACCAGCTCTGCGATCCGGCTGAAAGGGCTCTTTGTTCTCCCTCTGGCTGCGGCTGCAGCGCCATTTCCAGCCCACTTCAAGTCTCCCTTTTATTTTTTTTTCCCCCTTGGAATTCAGTCATTTCAGCCATCCTCAGCTCCTTGCAGGAACTCGTCTGAGTGGGGAAAGTTTTCAAGCTGATTTTCCCCCAGGAGCCCTCCAGTCCCTGGCCGTGGTGAGCTCTGGCCCAGCCGTGCTGATTTTTCATGCCCTTGGATTCCCGGGAGAGCTGCAGGACGGGGAATGAGTTCCAGAGGTGTGCCAGACTCCAAGGAGGTGTCAGTGACCCAGATTCTGCTGCCCTCTGCTCTGACCCCTCAGCAGTGACGGGTGAAGGACTCGCAGGACACTGAGGTCGGCATTCAAACTCATCAATAATTTTTGCTCTTTCCTCCTTTTCCTTTGTTGTGCCCGGAATTAGGTCTGGTAACAGGAGGAACTGATTGCTGCTAAGCCCTGGGTATCCTGTTGCACAACATCCTGCTGGATTCACGGGGAATCCTGTGCCAGAATCCTGTGAAATGAGCCGGGGGGGTGAGCTGAGCTCTCAGAGAGCCGGGGAGGAATCGCTCCGTGGAAATGGCACCTGGAGATTGTGCCAAGCCCTCTCCCAGGCCAAATTATCCGACATTTTCAGCAATGATCTGCAGGAAAATCACTGCTGATAACACCAGGACTGGCAGAGCAATCAGCAACGGGGAAGATGCCGCAGTCAGAGCAACCTGCTGCCCTAAATAATTCAGATTAATTCAAATGAGGTGGAATTGGAATCAAAATAAACTCAAGGTCACTTGTTGAGGAGAAAGCAAATGAGGGCCGGGCCAGGCCTGGGAAATACAAAATCATTTGTGGGAGCACAAGAGGGGAGTGAGTCTGGGATGGGAGAGCTGAGCAGGAGCCCCACGGAAAATGGGGCTGAGTATTAAATATTAAATATTAAAAGGGGAATTACGGGGTGGGGAGCTGGGAACTGACTTTGCCCGGGTCAGGGGCTGGCAGGAAGTCCTTGAATTTGGTGTTGGCATTTTGAAAAGGTGGTCAAACATCCGAGGGGGCAGTGGGACCCCTTCCAGGGCTGTCAGGAGCAGCAGAGCTGCCTCCTGTGCTCCCTGTTTTTAGCTCATCCCAGGAAGATCAAGGGAGAACTCCCTTATTCCACCTAAAAACCACAGCAGGGGAAACACCGAGTCTAAGGGCTCTTTAATCATCCAGGGACAGACAGAACACGGCCCTAATGACGGAGCAGCCCTGTGGAAATGGGGGAGGCAGCCCCATCCTGGCCCTGAGCAGTGACATTCCCCAGCTTTATCCGAGGTTTCACTCAGGAATGATCCAGGGGAAGAGGCAAACCCTGCTTTTAACAGGGCCAAAACGGGGAAGGGGGATGGAATTAAACAAAAAGGATCCTTGTCCGTGTGTCCTGTTGGGTTTGGGTCCTGGCCAGGCCGCTGGACTCGGCTCAGCTCCACCATCACACCTTGGTGAGCCCAGGGAAATTCAGCTTTAACTGGCTGCTCAGGGAATGTTCCTGCTGCTGGGCGTGCTCCATGGAGAACATGGAAGACGGAGACGGGAGGTGGTGAGGGAAAAGGGAGATTCTTATGGGATCAGGACTCTCTGTAAAATTTATGGAATCCTTGGGGCTTCATAATTGAAGGAAATATGGGATGAGATGGAAAGGGAGCTCTGAGGAAACTTAGGGACAAGGTTTTGCACAGGTGTGAGGGCTCTGCCCAGGAATTCCAGGAGAGTCCGTGGGCTGGGGAAGAAACCTGGAATTGGGATTTGGGGATTCAAGTCTGCTCTGCACCTCTGGGCTGCCCAGGGAGGGGGTTCCTGGCTCCCAGGCCCTGCTCCAGGCTGGGAGCACAGCAGGGCCTGGACTGTGCTGCCCCCACAGGGAAGGACCCCTGGGCAGGTCCTGGGAATTCCCACCCTGGAAAGGCTCTGCAGCTTTCCCTGGATCTCAGCCCTCCCTCCCTGCCCCACGGCCACAGGAGCTCCAAATCCATGGGATGTGCCTGGAGCTGGGATGGGGGCTGGGAAAGGCACTGGGATCAGTCTGGATGCTGCTCATCCCACAGCCTGCAGGAATCCTGGACAACGACTGGAAAATCCTGTGTCCTGTCCAGAGGTTCCCAAGGGTGGTCCCCGGTGGGACCCAGCCCCTGGGAGTTCCTGCTGGGATTTAGTCCTTGAGCAGATCATGGAAGCTGATAATTTAAGGTTGGAAACTCTTCTGAGATGGTGGATCCAACCATTCCTAGCACCGCCAAGGCCACCACTGGATGTCCCCAAGTGCCACCTCCAGGTAGTTTTTAAGTCCCTGCAAGGAGAGGATCCACCCTGCTGAGCCCTGGGTTCCCCTCTCCTGCCCCCAGGAGATCATTCCTCTCCTTTTGGGAATCAGGGATGAGGGGCTGGGAATGGGAATCCTGTCCAGGGGTCACAACCCTTTCCCTGAGGGGGAATTGGGGAGCAGGGATGGACGGATGTCACACGTGGAGGGCTGGGGAGTGTCCCTGCTCTGCTGGCTTTGACAAAGCTCAGCTTTGTTACACCGAAACCAAATCCCCTCCTGGGCTGCTCTGTGGGGTGTGAGCGGGATCAGGAACAAGCCCGACCCCACAGGGAGGGTGTGACACCTAAGTCAGAGGAGCTGTGCCCTCCCCAGCCCCAAAAACCCTCCCCGGGCTCAGACCTGGGCACGGCTCCTCTGCTGCCAGCAGGGATTTGAAATCCAGCCCCGAGCAGGGAAAAAGCCCCTCTGAACCTCAGCCCCACCCCAAACTCCGGGGTTCTGGGGCAGCTCAGAGGCGTGGCTGAGTGCAAACATCAGGGCTGGCCCCCCCAGAGTGCCCCAGGACCCCCCAACACCCCACAAACCCCGCAGTGGGAGGCCTGGATCCGGGAAAGAGCAGTCTCCCGGCAGTTGGCTGGGAAAAGAGGAGTGAAGGGAGGGGAAAAAATAGAAGAAGTCAAATAAAAACGGCAAAAATGGCACTGGTGGAGGCTGGAATAGCAACACATTCCAGCCCCGTCCTTCCTCGGCTCCTGGGAAACGTGGAGGAGACCCAGGGGGAATCCAAACCCTGATACTCATCAGGAAGGGCTGGGAAGAGCAGAAACTCCTCCCAGCTTTACTGATTTCTGCAGGAATAAACCCTTCATCTGGTGTAAGACAGCCTGACACTCACTATCCACAAAACTCCCTGGAGACGCTTCACCCTCCTCATCCTTCCAGGATGGAAGGAGCAGAGCTGAGGATCTCCTGCCTCCAGAGAAATCCCGGGGACTGCACTCGCACCAGGACTGGGCTGAAACCCTGGCCCATCTTTGATGTCATTAATTAAAAACCTTTGGAAGCAGATCCAAGATTGGGGTTGGCAGCGCTTGGACGTTGTCATCTCCAGAGTTTCCTTTTCCTCAAGGAGTTGGGTTTTAAATGGAATTTTCGGTTTTTTAGGGAACCCGGCCAAGGCTGAAAAGCTTCGTGTAACCCCTGAGTGAGGGCTGGGAACTGCCTGGAGACCCTACAGGGGACAGGGGATTGGGGTCACACAGAACAGGGGTTTGGGGTCACACAGCACAGGGGATTGGGGTCACACAGCACAGGGGATTGGGGTCACACAGAACAGGGGTTTGGGGTCACACAGGCACAGGGGATTGGGGTCACATAGGAATAGGGGTTTGGGGTCACACAGCACAGGGGTTTGGGGTCACACAGAACAGGGGATTGGGGTCACACAGGCACAGGGGATTGGGGTCACACAGGCACAGGGGTTTTCGGTCAGCCAGGAATAGGGGTTTGGGGTCACACAGGTTTGGAATTCACATGGGTTACAGGGGTTTGGGGTCACACAGGCACAGGGGTTTGGGGTCACACAGGCACAGGGGATTGAGGTCACACAGGAATAGGGGTTTGGGATCAGACAGGAATAGGGGTTTGGGATCAGACACAGAAGGTTTGGGATCACACAGGTATAGGGTTTGGGGTCACACAGGTACGGGGGTTTGGGGTCACACAGGTACGGGGGTTTGGGGTCACACAGGAATAGGGGTTTGGGGTCACACAGGTACAGGGGTTTGGGGTCAGCCAGGAATAGGGGTTTGGGGTCACACAGCACAGGGGTTTGGGGTCAGCCAGGAATAGGGGTTTGGGGTCACACAGGTTTGGAATTCACATGGGTTACAGGGGTTTGGGGTCACATAGGAATGGGGGTTTGGGGTCACCCAGGAATAGGGGTTTGGGGTCACACAGGAATAGGGGTTTGGGATCACACAGGCACAGGGGATTTAGGATCAGGGAGCAGGGAAGGGACGTTTTCCTGGTGGCTGTCCCCAAACTGTCCCTGGCACCGTTCCCATCCCAGCCCTCCCCTTCCCGGCAGCTGATTATCTTCAGATATGCAAAATCATGCAAATGAGGCCATAAAGATTGTAATTATGCTGAACGAATTAGCTGCTCATTAACGTCAACTTCCTGCTCGATTATTTTCGTGACTGTCCCTCCTTTGGTGGCGAGAGGGAAGGACACGTCCCAGTCCCAATATTCCAGGAATTCCCAAAGATTTCCTATGGATTCCCTTCCCCGCAGCCCTTCCGGGGACAGGGACACCCGGCCGGTCCCTGCGGTCCCTCCGAGGGCCGTGGCGATGTCCCCAACGGGCGGGACACGTCTGCGAGTGGCACCCGCCCCATGTGTCACCCCCGGATCGAACTGTCGCCTTTCCCAATGGAGTAGGGCTGATGGAGAGCTCGGAAATCCTCGGGAAAAGAGGAAACGAAAGCCTGGGGAGGTGTCGATGGTCAGAGGAGGGGTTGGTGACAGCCGGGACACAGCCGAGACACTTCACGCTGACAGGAGCTGCCACTGTTCGTTCTGATCCACGGATATGCCCGGACCGATATCCCAAAGCATTCCTCACGCTGGCACCTTCCACCTCTTCCATCTCATCCCGCTCCCTGGAACGATTCAATTCCCCCCGAGGCACTGACACGAATCCCCGAGCCAGGAGCGGGGTGTGCGGGTGCCCTGCCACCCTCGGGGACAGGGATTTGTCACCCTGCTGGGATCAGGGGTTGACATCAGAGCTGGCCGCACGCCAGACACAGCAAATGTCACCGAGGGATGGGCTGGACAAGTGGCGGCTGGTCTGACACCTCTCCAAGGGACATTTAGGCTGATCCCCCCGAGGAGCTCCAGAGGAATCGGGGAAGGAGCCGAATCCCGGCTGGGGAGGGAAGCTGGGGCAGGAGGGGGTGGGTGGCTGTGAGTGGCTTCTCCAGCACGTCCCTGTCCCTTGTCCCAGACTGGACCGCGGGGACATGAGGGCAGGGGCAGAGCAGGACAAACTGACCTGGGGGTTTGCGGCCCCGCGGGGTCTCTGTGCAGTTGTTTCCCCTCGGGGGATTTCCTTCCATACACTTCCCACTTCCCCACGGGAATTCCCGCAGCGGGAGCTCCGTGGAGCAGGAGGGGCTGCCTCCCTTGGTCGGCTTTGACCCTGACTCCTGCTGACATCATTCACACCCCCTCGATCCGGCTCTGGAGGAGATGCCACAGGACAAATCCCCATTTCCAGCTGCTTTCCCTGCAGGGATGAGGAGATGCTCCTGGAGAGGGCTGCCAGAGCTGCCCCCGGCCCTTCCTCATCCCATTTGGATTTCATCTCCATTGTATCTGGACAGGGAGGACAGCAGAGCCAGAACCTGGCCAAATCCTCAGAGCTGGGATCTTTGTTCCCTGCTCCAGGTCAGCGAAGCCGAGGCCGGGGCACGGCCGAGGAGGAAAAAGGAGCATCCCGAGGTAGGAACTGTCCCTGCCGTGGGCTTTGGAGCTGCCACTGTCCCACTGTGGCACTCGGAGCATGGAAAAGCTGCTCACCAAGCCAGGGATGAGCTGCCAGAAGAGTCTGGGAGCTGGGAAAAGGAAAAGAGCCCTGGAAGAACAAATTTCCCAGGAATAGTGTGGTGTTTGTGGAAGGAGAGGTGGAGCCACAGCTCCTTGTGCTCTGTAATTACCAGCGGGGAACTGAGCTGAGACTGGGAGCTGCTTTCATCCAGAAGAAAAAAAACTGGGGAATCCAGCGGCCAGAGGCTGGAATTAGCAAAAAACTGAGATGTAGGATGCAGATAAGGCTGGAGATAATTAACAGGCTCCCTAATGAGTGAGGCTCGGCCACTGTGGGAGGGCCCAGGCTGGGGTTCTGCCTCTTGTCCTGGCCCAGGGCAGGGCTGGCCTCCCGGCCCCGGGAGCTGAGCTGGGATGTGCCCCGGTGTGGGAAGGCACAGGCAGGTCCTGACCGGGTGTTTTCCACCACACAGACTCCAGACTCCCAGTTCAGCTTCGCAGGAGGAGCCACACGGGCTCAAACCCTTCCAAAATCAGGGAATCACAGAAGATCCTGAGCTGGGAGGGACCCCCAGGGACCATCGAGCCCCCCAAAATCCCCCCCTGTGCCTCAGAGCATTGTCCCAGCACTCCTGGAGCTCCACAGCCGTGACCCGGGGCTGTCCTGATCCCAGCAGGTCCCAGTTACCCCAGGGACAGAGGGGACATCAAACTGGGAGTGCCTGAACCCTGGACAGAGGGGACATCAAAGCTGGCAGTGCCCCACCCCTGGACAGAGGGGACATCAAAGGTAGCAGTGTCCCACATCTGGAGAGAGGGCACATCAAACTGGGAGTGCCCCACCCCTGGGACAAGGGGGGACATCAAAGCTGGCAGTGTCTCAGCTGTGGGACAGAGGGACATCAAGGTTGGCAGTGCCCCACCCCTGGGACAGAGGGGACACCAAGGCTGGCAGTGTCCCTGGCACTGGATGGAGGGGACATCAGGGCTGGCAGTGGCCCATCCCTGGGACAAAGGGACATCGAGGCTGGCAGTGTCCCTGGCACTGGATGGAGGGGACATCAGGGCTGGCAGTGTCCCTGGCACCGGTGGCCGTGCCGGTGCAGGGCTGTTCCGTGGGCCGTGCCGTGTCCTGGGCTGTGTCCCGCTGCTGTTCCCGTGGTGTCAGTGCTGGTTTGGATGATTTCCCCGGCCCCTGCCTGGCGGAGATGGCCAATCTGCCCGGGGCACCCCCTGCCCCATTCATTTCACAGCCCGCAGTGGGTCAGGGTTGGTTTCATTCCCAGATCAAGGCTCGGTGTAGGCGTCACTCGGCGTGCTGCTGGCCCGGGGACACCGGGGGGTGTTTCATTGGCTCTGTGGACGCCTGCCTGGCTGGTTTTATTCCTTAATAAAACCTTCTGGCAGAGCTGTGGCTTCTCGCTGCCTCCCAATTAGGGCCGAGAACCAGCAGTGCTCGATTCCGACACAGAAGTTTATGGAAGCAGCTGAGAAACACAGGGAGACCTCCAAGAACAATGAAGGCCGAGCTGCTGGCTGCTAATGAGGAGAAAATGGGTTATTTTTAGCTCCCCGAGAAGGTGGAAGGTGACAAAAAACAACAGAAGAACAAAGAAAATCCAGGGGCCGATCCTGGAAGCCAAAAAGGGATGCCAAAAAAAAAAATGAGTGAGGTGATTTTCTGCAGGGTAATTCCTACAGGGATGGGGAGGAAGGGCCAGGTGTGAGGGGGCTCTGCGTGGGAGTTTTCTTGGATCAGAGAAGATCCCGAAAATCTGCGGAGAGCTGAGGCCCCCTTGGGCTGGAGCAGGAGCAGGGCTGGGGCTGCAGCCAGCAGAGAGCTCAGCTCCCGAGCAGGGAAAGCTCCTCCAGGCCTTGGGAGCAGAATTCCAGCTGCCAATCCTACAATCCTAACAAGGGAAGGAATCCCACCGTGGGAGCAGAGCTGCAGTGCTGGGAGCAGGGACAGACCCTGAGCTCTGCCGGGAAACATGGAGAGAGCTGTGGGATCCCTGTGAGGGCTCCTCAAACCCTCAGACCAGGGAATCCCAGTCCTCTCCCCCAGTCCCATATCCCAGATCTGTATCCCGGTCCCATATCCCAGTCCCGTATCCCAGTCCTGTATCCCAGTCCCATATCCCGGTCCCATATCCCAGTCCCGTATCCCAGTCCCGTATCCCAGTCCCGTATCCCAGTCCCGTATCCCAGTCCTGTATCCCAGTCCCGTATCCCAGTCCCGTATCCCAATCCCACATCCCAGTCCTGTATCCCAGTCCTGTATCCCAGTCCTGTATCCCAGTCCTGTATCCCAGTCCTGCAGCCTCTCTGGAGTGGGACAGGGGACAGGGACGTGACCCACGTGTCCCCTGGGATCAGGACTGGTGATCCTGGGATCAGGATTTTGTGGTGTGGGACGAGGATTTTGCAGTGTGGGATCAGGATTTGGTGTTCCCGTAGATTCACTCAAGCCGCTGGAGGTGCTGGAATGCTGATCCCAGCAGGTCCCTCCGGAATGCTCTGGGAAGTCCAGCAGCTTCCAGGGATAATATCTGGAGTCCTGCAGGAGGAGTTGGGAGATCCTTTTGTGGGGGACAAACCTCAGTCTCTCCAACAGCTGAAAAATCAGGGAACAGGCTCGTCCTGTCCCCCTGCAGAGGTGGCACTTGTCCCTCTGTCCCGGGCTCGACAGGGGCTGGAAAACCAGGCTTCCATGAGATAATTGGGATAAATCCCCCACCAAGGGCTGCCTGTCCACCTGGGACTGGGAAATCCCACAGCCCAGGGCTCCTGTTCATCCTTTTTCACCTCCACTCTATTTCGCTGCTGTGGAAATCAGTTTTCCAAGCTCAGTGTCCATTTTCAAGGACACAGCTGTGGGTCATGGGATATTTGAGGCTGATCCCGGTGGGAACAGGGCACGGAGATCCCTGCTGGGATGGAGGAGCCCATAAAGATCCATTCTCCTCTTTCCTTTTAATGCTGGAGAATTAGGAATTGGAATTCAGCAGCAGCTGTGCCCCTTTGGCCTCGTCCCCGTGCTCCGGGGGAGAGCGGCGATGATCCCGAGCCTCCTTCCCAAGGATGGCACGGGAAATAAGCAGGACAGGACTTTCTGTCAGCTGAGCTCCTGCTCCTCACATCAGACCCGAGGGGTAACTGAGGCAGAGGATAATTGAGGATAACGGAATTCATAAAGGACTTGGAGATACTTGGGGGAAACATGGATGGGTTTGACCATGGTGACATCCCTGTCCTGGTCGCCTTTTCCATCCCAGCCATGGTGACATCCCAGTCATGCCTTTTCCATCCTAACCCAGGTGACTTTTCCATCCCAGTCCTGGTGGCCTCTCCCATCCCAGCCATTGTGACATCCCTGTCCTGGTGACTTTTCCATCCCAACCCTGGTGACATCCCAGCCATGGTGCCTTTTCCATCCCTGTCCGGGTGGCCTTTACCATCCCAGCCATGGAGATCATCCCAACCCTGGTGACTTTTCCATCCCAGCCATAGGGACATCCCTGTCCTGGTGGCCTCTCCCATCCCAGCCATGGTGACATCCCAGTCATACCTTTTCCATCCCAACCCAGGTGACTTTTCCATCCCAACCCTGGTGGCCTCTCCCATCCCTATAAATACACCGATTATATCTTATAAATAAAACTTATCATAAAAATTGGTTAATTTACAATATGTAATCAATACACCCGCACTAATCATTTAAGGAATTCAAGATAACACTTTTCTAAATGATTATGTACTCATGACTTTAAGATAAAATATAGAAAAAAACATTAAAACAGCTTACGACTAATAACAACTATGATGTAGAGTAATTACTGACTCTGCTGTGTTATCTCTAGAAGATAAAACAGTAAAGATTGTAACAAATAATAAAACCTTTTAGGAAATGGAGGGTCTAACATATTGTATCTTTTATTCACAAACAAGCTTTTATCAGTGCTTCATCACAGCTGTTTTAGCTGAAGCCGTCTTATTTCTAAGAAAAAATTAACTCAACTTTGTAAATTAGATAAACTTGTTTTAACAAAACTTAAAATAACTTAAAGAACAATTAAACTTGGTAGAAATTAATTTTGACCAAAAAAACCCACAACTTAACAGAATTAACTTAATAGGACTCAGCTTTGGCAGGATTTCCAATCAATAGAATGTAACTTTGCTCACATCTAAGAATACTGAAGCCTAAGTGAATACTGGTGACTTTTCATTCCCAGCCATGGTGACTTTTCATTCCCAGCCATGGTGACATCCCAGTCCTGGTGGCCTCTCCTATCCCAGCCCTGGTTCCTTTTCCATCCCAGCCACTCCCAAAGTTTCTCCTGCAGTGTTTTTGTTCAATGCCCAGCACAAAGTGGGGTTGAGGGGAGGTGATCTTTTGGGGTTTAATTGTGCAAATGACCTAAAAACCTTCTGGTTTCCTACTTGAAAAGCTCCAAACCCTCAGAGGAGAAGTCCTGTCCTGTCTCCTGTCCTGTCCTGCTCTGGGTTTGATCTTCTCAGCTGCACCCCCAGCCTGGGCTCAGAACCATTTATTGGCACCGGCTGAGTCCCAGATTTTATCTTCCATTGGTAAATTGGTAAATCTGACATTTTAAGCTTCTTTTTCAGCCCAAATCCAAACCGAAACAGTCCGGATGTAAAAATTCCCCAAGGAAAAGAAACTTCCTAAAAATGTTGCTGTGGCAGAGTGGAAATTTTACCTCGTACCTGGCCATGTCCAGCCTAAAACCTGAAGTCTCAGTCTTAAAAAGACTGGGATTTACTTTAGGACAGCAAATGTCAGAGTAACGTTTAAAGAATGCTTTGAGAGGGGAATAAAAAGGCAAAATAATAAATTTTCTGCTTTTCTGGGTGAAAATTCCTTTGGATGAGTCTTTTATCTTGGGGATTTCTGTATGATGACAGTGCCCTCCTCTCTCTGGGGCTCCAGGGTTGGGGTTGCAGTGGCACCAAAAGGATAATTCCAAATCCAGCAGGATTTTCCCACATCCTGGTGTTATTTCAGGCTGTGTGGCCCCATTCCCTGCGGCTGGAATCAGCCCCTCCATCAAATATCACAGCGTGGAAATCACAGCCAAAGGCATCCCAGGCCCTTCCCAGGAGAAGCAGAAATTTACTGAGGTCACAGAATCCCTCCCCAAGGAGACTCCAGCCTGAGTTCGGGGCTGGAGGAGCTCTGGATTGGATCAGGAGGAGGCAACACCTCCAGTGCCTCCAGCTTTGTTTGCTGCCTAGAAATTATTCCTTTTCATTAAGAGACCCAAACAGTCCAAGGTTCCATTGCCATTCCTTCCAGCCACCCTCATTCCTCCTTGTCCTGGTTGGGAAAAGAGATGTCTGCCAGGGAAAGCCGGAGCCTCCCTTGGAATGGAGAATGGAAACCCCCTCCCTCCAAATTATTATAATTCTGCAATTAAGGGGCTTTCAGGCAAAGATATGGGAACAGGAATAACAGTTCTTTGCTGGGAATATTAAAAATACCAATATAGTAGTACAGAAAAACAAAAAAAATCAAAACCAAAACCATATCAAAATCAAAACCAAAAAACCCCAAAAACAAGAACAAAACCAAAACCCAAGGAAACAAGAAAATATCCTCGAAGCACTGCCAGGGTCAGAGCAGTCCTGCCCCCGTGTTGGTCAGGCTGTTGGTGTCAGCCCAGCCCAGCCCTCCTGCAGGGACAGATGTGGTTCTGGTGGAGCAGAGATGATCCTGGAGAAGGGTCCAGTGGTGCTGGGATGGGTCCGGTCTCCCTCTGGGAATCCAGTGCAGACAGGCTGTGCTGCTGTTCTGAATGCCAGCTTTGATCCAGGTGGGAATGCTGGGCTCCTCCCCCTGGGTGGAGCCTCTCCCCATGGGATGATGGAATTGTCTCAGCCCTGCAGGGAGCCTGGATGGCCCATGGACAGCAGATCTCCCCTGGAGGGAGGATGGGTCCTGGAAGGGATAAAGAACACGGCCCCGGCTGCTTTAACAGCTGCCCATGGACAGAAGGCACCGCCCCCTCCCCTGGGGTTAAGAGAAAAACCCCCACCCCTTAAACCAGTTACAGCAGACTGGGGATAGAATACACACTCTTGGTCATATATCCCAGCCCAAGACACTCCTTTATCTCATTGGGATCTCCCCATCGGCCTCATTCCACAGGAAGAGGAGGGGGATGGTCCAAGGGGGTGATTTAGGGGTTGAGGGAACGGGGTGGGGGCCCTGGCACTGGTCCCTGCTCAGCTGCTGCAGCTCTGGGGACACCTGAGCTGCCGGGAAATGCAAAGCCCAGCTCAGAGATGAGCCAGCACTTTGTGCAGGTGTCCCTGTCCCCAGCACAGGGCCCTTGTTCCCTTTCTGTGCTGGAAAAAGCAGCTGGAACCTGTTCCAAAAACTCAGCATTCCCAAAAAAGAGACGTTGGGTGGAAAAGGAGTGCCTGGAATAAGTTGGGAGGTGCTGCCCATCCCTCAGGGCAGCTGGGGTGGGCTCTGGGCTGGGCCTGGCTGGGCTCTGAGCTGGGCTCTGTGCTGGGCTCTGGGCTGGGCCTGGCTGGGCTCTGGGCTGGGCTCTGAGCTGGGCTCTGGGCTGGGATGGGCTCTGGGCTGGACCTGGCTGGGCTCTGAGCTGGGCTGGGCTCTGGGATGGGCTCTGAGCTGGGCTGGGCTCTGGGATGGGCTCTGAGCTGGTCCTGGTTGGGCTGGGCTCTGGGTTGAGCCTGGCTGGGCTCTGGGCTCTGGGCTCTGGGCTGGGCCCTGGGCTGGGCTCTGGGCTGGGTCCGGCGGGGCTGGGCTGGGCTTCAGTCCCATTCCCAGACTGGGAGATGGCAGAGGAGGCCCAAACCTCATCCCTGTGCTCACAGGGAGTTGGGGATGGATTTCCAGGCACAGCCACTCCTGGGAACAGGGCAAAGCTCCAGGGAGCATCTTCCCAAATCCTGAACTCTTCCATGGTTTGTGCCCTTCTCCTTTGGGATGGGATCCCTTTTCTGCTGGGAGGATGAGGAAGGGCCAGAGCATCCTGTGACCCCGGGAGCCCTGGGATTCAATCCCAAACCCCTACCGGGGCTGCCACAGTGGGATTTCCCACATGGAAACAAAACTTTCCTTTCACAACCCCTAAAAAATGGGATTTGCTGGGCAGCTCAGGACCAACCCCACTCATTTGGGATCTCCAGACCTGGATTTATTAATCCAGGTGTGAAAATATCAGATTAAACCCCTCTGTGAGCCCTGTGGGATGGGAGAGGCCCCAGGAATATTCCCTGTGGTTCCATCCCTTTCCCAGTGGGTCTGAGCAGCCTCTCCAGCCTGATTTGGGAATCCAGCAGCCACTAAAGGAGTTCTGAGCTGTGCCCAGCTCATCAAGGATTCAAATGGAATCGTGGCGTTTCTAATGGATTTAAGAGGGGGGGGAAAAACTCCCTTCATGAATAATTTATTTACTCCACAAATTTATGGAGTGGGAAATGTGCTGTGTGAGGCGGGAAAAGTGCACAGGCAGCACAGGCAGGGGAGAAGTCCCAGATATTCCCTTCATCCCGAGGGCCAGAGACATTCCAGGTGCTGCTGGCCTGCAGGAAATGCCAGCCTGAGCTCAGGAACTGATCCCAGCTCTGATTCCCAGCCTGGTGCTCCGGGTGCCATCCCAAATCCCGGCCTGAACGGCAAACGATTCCCGGGAATGCGGGGCCGGGAGCCCTCCCTGGCCCTGGGCTGTTTTCATTGTGAGCTGAGCAATCCCTCCCCGGGAGGAGCCCGAGGCTGCAGCTGGGGATCCCAGCCCCTTCCAGGAGACGGGAAAAGGCTCCAGGAGAGGCCTGGCAGGAGTCTCACATAAATCCTGGGGGATGCAGGTTCCATGGAAAGAGCAAAATCACCTCAGGTGCCTCCCCTGGAGGAGCCTGGGGCTGCTCCCTGGGGTGTCAAGTGCCTAAATCAGAGAGGAAAAGGCTCTGGAAGATGCAGGTTCCATGAAAACTGAAAAATCACCTCTGGGATCTTCCCTGGAGGAGCCTGGGGCTGCTCCCTGGGGTAACAAGTGCCTAAATCAGAGAGGAAAAGGCTCTGGAGGATTCCTGGGAGGAATCTCAGCTGAATCCAGGGGGACACAATTCCCTGCCAAAGAAAAAAATCCCCGGGAGCAGCTCCCCTGGAGGAATCTGGGGCTGATTTTCCTCAGAGAGTTTGGGATGACCCCGTGGGGCTGGATCCAGGAATGGGCCCCACAGACACAGAATTCCTGCCGGGAAGGATGGAATGCTGAGCTCCCCTGGCAGAGGGACATGGAATTGCTGCTCTTGCAGAGGCTCCTGGGTGCATTAATTAATTTTCTCCTCATTCCTCCTTTTCCTGAGGCTGTTCCATCCTCCTGGGGCTCAGTGACCTCTCCCTGCCCTGGGAGCGAGGTTTCCACCAGCCCCAGGGCAAAGGGAATCCTGAATTTCCCATCACTCTCTAAAATAAATGACATGGAATTAACATCCCCTAATGAGCCAATTTGTCACTGCTGCTAGGCCTGGCTTTACCCGGGGGAGTTTAAACCAGCACCAGGAATTCCTGTGGCTTTAAACCAGCACCAGGAATTCCTTTTCCTTCTGAAAGGATGGATTTTTCCATGGAGGGATTTACTGGCAGAGCAGGCAGACAGCGGGGGATGGATCCCAGGAGAAGGATGAACACAAAGGAATGAGCCACTGCCCATCAGCTTTGGGGACAAGAAATTAGGGATTTTCCTCCATCCAGGAATATCCAGACAGGAATTCTGAGAGCCTTTCACACAGTACCAGTGGCACAGCCGCTGACTGATTGGAAAAACTCCATTTCCAAAGGTTTTTGGGAACAGGGGATGGAAATATCTGCCAGGACAGGGCTGTGCAGAGCTGGAGCTGGGATGAGATTAAATTTCCTCAGAGCTGTCACTGCCGGGCCCGCCTCAGATAGAAAATGTCATTTTTAATGTTAAAAATCTCAGGAAAATGTGGAGTGCTCCATATTTATATATTTAAATTTAGGAAATATACACCTGAATATTAAACTTTCTATTTCCCAGGCCTACAGAAGTTTGGATTTAAGGAATTCTAAGAAGGAAAAAAAAAGCTTCCTGCAGTTTTGTTTTGTTTTGTTTTCTTTAATGAGAACCTTGGAGTTTTCAGCTTCTCTGGAAAACGTCACTGAAATCAGGGAGGAAAGTTTTTATTGGAATTAAAAAGTGAAGCAACTTGTGTTTTCCAATAGAGAATGGATCACTTGGAAGTGCAGAGCCACCCCGACTCCCAGGAATTCACTCTGATGGCCCCCAGAGGGTTTTCTGCTGGAAAGAGGAGTTAAAACATCAACTCAGGGCTGTCATTATTAATTATTACATTATTGCTGTCATTAATCTGTCCTTGGCTCTACAGGGATATCCATGGGATAGGGAAGAGGGAAGGGAAAATTCCCCCACATCACCGGAGGGGCTGGAAATGCATCCCCACCTTCACAAACCTTTGCTCCTGGTTTTACACAGAAAAAACCCAAATCCTGTGGAAGGGCAGAGCCTGACTGAAGGGTTTGCTCCTGGTTTTCCAGAGAAACCAAATCCTGTGGAAGGACAGGGCCTCATTTAAAGGTTCACTCCCAGTTTTTCAAGGAAAAACCCCAAATCCTGTGGAAAGGCAGAGCCGCATTGAAGGGTTTGATCCCAGTTTTCCAAAGAAACCAAATCCTGTGGAAGGGCAGAGCCTGGTTGAAGGATTCCAGGAGGAAAAGCAGCTCAGGCTCCAGAGCCATGGGAACTCAGGAATCTCCTTCCAAAGGCCAGGGATGTGGGAGACTCCACATGAGCCCCGGGATAACTCTGGAGAAGTCTGGAAAAAGGTCAGAGCATGGTCAGGACTTATCTCCCTCCACTGCAGCAAAGAAACAACTTCTGGCTCCTGTGAACATCCTCCCATCCCTGCAGCTTTCCCGGGAATCCATCAGAGCCTCCCTGTGAATCCCAATCCCAACCCCAATCCCAGCTCATTCTCATCCCTGTGGCTCTCCTGGGAGCCGAATCCATCACTGGCCTTGGGAGCTGCTGTCCTGGGGTGACTTTATGGTGCTCGTATCCCCAATTGTCTGTTCTCTGTCTGTGGGATATTGTGTCTTTGGGATTTGTGTCCTGTGCCTTTGGGATTGGGTCTGAGAGCGAAGGGGGGAAGAAGCCCAGAGTGTTTGCAGGAACTGCCCTCACTCCTCTCATTCCGCTCCTGGACTGTGTTGTCTGTAGCACGGACAGCCAGCGGGGCAGAGATCTCCTGTGCTTTCAGTCAGTTTAGCTGCCTGAGGCAGAGAAGTTCCCTGGGCTGTTTGTTTTTGTTTTTATTTTTCTCGGGACTGTTCAAACCTGGGCTGACAAACCCAGAGGAGCACCAGGAGCTCACACCTGGGGCCTGCCGGGGCCTCCAGAGGGGCTGATAAGAGACAGAGAGCTGAGCTACACCCACAGCAGAGACTTTCTGAATTTACCATCTCACTCCAGAGCAACAAAAAGTTATATTTTTTGATATTAACCTGCTCTGGGCTGACAAACCCAGAGGAGCACCAGGAGCTCACACCTGGGGCCTGCCGGGGCCTGGACCTCTGGAGGGGCTGATAAGAGCCTGGGGGAGCTGAGCTACCCACGGTAGGGACTTTCTGAATTTACCATCTCACTCCAGAGCAACAAAAAGTTTTATTGTTTCATATTAACCTGCTCTGGGCTGACAAAGCCAGAGGAGCACCAGGAGCTCACACCTGCGGCCTGCCGGGGCCTGGACCTCCGGAGGGGCTGATAAGAGCCTGGGTGAGCTGAGCTACCCACAGCAGGGACTTTCTCAATTTCTCTCCTCAAAACAACGAGAGGTTTTATTGTTTCGTGTTATTCACTCTTTATGCTTGTGGGCACTTTGTTAAATAAATAGCTTTTTCCACTTTTCTCTAAGGGAGTTTCCTCTAAGGAGATTTTTTCCCAGACCAGTTGGGGAGAGCTGTTTGGGTTTCCTTCCCAGAGGGACCTTATTTGGAGGTTTTCTCCCAAATTTGCCCTAAACCAGGACAAATACATTTATTGGCACCCAATGTGGGGCACGAGAAAGTGGAAAAACCTTGTATTGACTGCACTGTGGCTGTACAGTGTGGGGATACAGCAGTCAGTGGCCGTGCTGCTCCTTGAATTCCCAATGTCCTTGGGGTGGAGGGTGGAGGCCTTCCCGTGTTTCTCTTCTCTAGGCTTTTTTGAGGCTTTAATACCTTTCTGATCCCAAGGTTTGTTTTCTTATCTGGAAATAGCTCCAATAGCTCCCTAAACCAGGACACCTGGAAGGCAGAGAGGGGGAATTGCCCTGCTGAGGGCAGTGGGTGAGTTCCTAGAGATGAATCCCTGGAGGTGAATTCCTGGAGGTGAATCCCTGGAGGTGAATCCCGAAGGTGCCCAGGGATGGAATGCCAAGGACGCTGTGGCTGCTCCGGGCTCATCCTTGCACAGTTCAGAGGCAAAAGGCCAGGGATGAAGTTCAAAAGCAAAGAAGGAAAAGGAGGAAGCAGCATTAGGATTTATCAGAATATTTCTATATTTCTCACCTCCTTTAGGGTTTTTTCCTGTTTACAGCAGGAAATTTTCCTTTCCTTGAGGCTCTGCCCAATATTTCAATCTCCAGGGTGTGCAGTTTGTGTCTCCATCCCTCCTTCAACAGAAACCACCCAAACAAAACAAAGACCAAAACCCCCACACCAAAAAAAACCCCAAAAAACCAAAAAACAACCAAAATCCCCAAACCAACCAAAAAAACCCAAGAAAAATCCCATTAAAAACAGAAATCCTGCAGTTTTTTTACAGCCTTTTTTTCTCCTTGCAGGAGACACTGAGGTACAGCCTGTGGAGGGAACAGGGAGATGATTCCCCTTCCCCAGGGGAACAGCCGGATTCCCAAAGTCCTCCCATCATTTCCACCCCATTCCCTGGGCTGCTCCAGGGCAAGGAAACCCAGAAATCCACCCAGAACCTCCTAATTCCAGCCAGGATTTATGGATGCCAAGGGAGAGATGTGCCCCAGAGCCATTAACATTCCAGGGCAGTGAAAACTTCCAGCCTAAATCCGCTGGAGCTGGGATGTCAGGAGCATTTCCACGGTCCAGAGCAGCAGAGGAGATTTCAGTCCTGAACACAACAACTTCCATGGAGTTTAAACCCAAAACTATCCTGCTTTTCTCTCTCTCTTTTTTCTTTCTTTTCCCTTTTTTCTTTATTTTTGGCCTCTGGCTTTGAAGGAGAAGAAAGGCAGAAGGGAGAACATCGGCGCTGATCCCGTCATCCCAATCCCGGGACAGAATTAGGGTCAGGATCTTTTTAATCATTTCAAAGGGAATTTAATCAGTCAATTAATACCCCAGGAGTGAGGAGAGAAATGTCAAGGAGAGGAAAACACATCCCAGAGACAACATCAGGAATATTGGACCTCCTGCTCCGGGGCTTTTAGCAAGGAACAAAGATTTTCCTCATCAGAGTTAATTAATTCCTAATGAGTTCCTGATGGGAGTCACCAGGTCAGGGCAGGGTTTCCTGGGATTTATCTCTGGGGTGAGAGCCATTCCTGCCATCCTGAGGGGCTCATCCCAAATCCAGCACCCGACCCAATCCCATCCCACCTCCCTGCCGGGAGAACCAGCCTGGAAAAACAGGAATGAGCTGCTCTGGCTACAACACAACCTCATCCCGAGGATGGAATTATGGAGCTGACCGGAGAAGCCCAGGGATCCTTGGGGAACCACCGAAGCCCCTGAACCACCAAATCCTTGGGGAACCACCAAAGCCCCTGTGTGGTTTGGGCTGCGGTTCTCACTCATTCGGGGTCACCACTTGTCGCCAGCCGAGGCTGGGCGTGTCCCACTTTAGGGACAGAAAGAGAGCAGGCCAGAAGCATCGCAGTGAGGGGACAAACTCTTCCACTTTATTTACAATTTTCTACTTTCTACATTTGTACAGAGGTCCAGAGATTGGCTACAGAGGTCGCCACCTCTCAACCTGGATGGTGGACATCACCATCAATCGTTTCTTCTCTCAGAGGAGAAGAATGCAAACATTCCAAGAGTAAACATTGTTTACATCAGAAGGCTGCGTGAGAACAGAGACAGAAAAGCAGAAAACCTCAGGGCAACACCCCTGAACCACCAAATCCTTGGGGAACCACCCAAATCCTTGGATTCCTCCGTGTTTCAAAATGTCCTCACACAATTTGTCACCCAAATCCCCAAAGAGCACAGAAACGGCCACCAACATTCCCAGGGAATGCCAGCAGGATCCATTCATGGATATCCCCCCGGAACGGCCCAGCTGAGGCTTTTTTTTGGGAGAATGATCGCTGGCATTTCGCAGCCTGCTGAGCTATTTATAAAACCCATTAAAACAAATCCCAGCTCCTCTCCTGCCTCATTCTCCCTCATCCCGTTCCATTTCCTGCTGGGAGCAGCCGGAGCCCGAGGCCATCGGGATCAGGGTTGTTATCCACAGCTGGGAACAGCCTTAGGATCCAAAGGAGACTGAGAGGGATAAAATCAGGCCCAAAATAGCACAGCTCCCACCTGGGATGAGGCCGTGGGCACCAATTGCAGCACAGCTCCCAACAGGAATTCAGGGAATTGTTACCTGTCCCTAAGCTCTGCCTCCTCTGGATTTCCAACCTGCTCTTCAGTACTAAATGTCACCCAGGTTGGGATTTGGGGTTTAACTCTGCCTTTGCTGCAGAGGTTTTGGGAATGGGGGCGGATCCTGGGATGTCTCTGCTCCCTACCTCCCATCCCGCTGCTGCCTCATGGGAGGGATGGAGAGAAGGTTCTCAGTGCTGGGAGAAGGGTGCAGAGGGACTGGGGACAAGGCCTGCAGGGACAGGACACAGGGAATGGCTTCCCACTGCCCAGGGCAGGGCTGGATGGGAGATTGGGCAGGAATTGTTCCCTGGCAGGGTGGGCAGGGGCTGGGCTGGAATTGCCAGAGCAGCTGTGGCTGCCCCTGGATCCCTGGCAGTGCCCAAGGCCAGGCTGGACATTGGGGCTGGGACAGCCTGGGACACTGGGAGGTGTCCCTGCCATGGCTGGGGTGGCACTGGGTGGGATTTAAGTTTCCTCCCAATCCAAACTAGTCTGGAATTCCATGAAATCACTGATTCCCTTAAAAATCATTTTCTGCCCAGTTATTGCAGCTTTTGCACAGTTGGAGGCTCTTTCATCCCACTTTTCCTGATGTTGTCCCACCTGGGACAAAGGCACCACTCGAGGCTGTTCCTGTTGAGGACCCTGTGACCATCCCTGAGCTCCCACTGAGCATCATCAACTCCCCCCAATTAACAGGAGCAAATTGGGCCCTGCTGAGCATCCCGGGTGTGACATTCCAGGGCCACCACAGCCCCAGGGCTGTGACAGTGACACCAAACCCCCGGAGCTGTGACAGTGACACCTCTAAGAAGTGACCAAACCCCTGTGACGAGGAGTTCACTCTCAGTGCCGCCTCCAGCAGCAGCAGGGAGGGTTGGAATCATCCTCCTAAAAATGTTCGGACATCTTTGTGACATTGTCCCCCCGTCTCTGTTCTCATTCTGCTTTTTACTCTTTTTTCCATTCCCCCCCAGCTGATTTTCCCCTCTGTTGGTGGTTCCTGTTCACAGATCTGTGGCTGTCGGGGTTGGGTGTGATGGATAAATCCTGCCGGGATTGATGTTTGGGGAGCCCTCAGTGATTTTATTTCATTCCCCATCGCTGGGGCTCTCCCTGGGCTCAGCATTTCCCTGTTGGAATCGTTCAGGTGTCTGACTGTCACCCCAGCAGGGCTCAGCAGCCTGAATTCCTCACTCAGATGGAGTTTTGCCCTTTTTTTTTTGCCTGATTAATTACTTAAAACCCCTAAAGTGATGCTGGCCATGGGCATGGTGGATATTCCGTGGATTTATGGACACGCAGGAGCTGAATTTCTGACCCAGGACAGGTAAAAATTTCTTGATCCTGAGCCCAGGTAAATTTATTTGAGGCTCCCTGAGATCCCTCCTTGCTCTGCCCGTCCACACCTGGTGGGTAAAGAGCCCTCCAGGACGGTCAGCACGGATCCAGCCTGGCCCTGCCAGAATTTACAGGAAAACTTTCCTCCAAAATGAATTTTGCCCTGCCATGGTTCTCACCCCGCGGGAAGGGGCAGGGCTGTGACATTTCCTCCTCCCCTCGGGAGGTGACAGCACAAAGCTCCAGTTTGGGCACAATTGAATTAAACACCAATTTTAACAGGTTTTTTGTTTCTGGCTGGGCAAGGCAGGGCTGGCAGAAGATCGCTGGAGCTCTGCTGTGCCAGGTGAATCCACAGCAGTGCCCGGTGCTGTTCCAGGCTCTCCATCCATTGAATTTTCACCTTCTCAGGATGTGTGGCACTCCTGGAGCTGAGAGAGCTTTTTTCCCCTCCTGCAGGAGACCTTGAGCAGCAGCGAACGCCCCAGGAGCAATTTCCCCTCCCACCTGCTGAATATTCTGAAAGCAGAAAGGCAAAGGAGGTGAATTTAAATGAAGGGAAGGAAAATTATCCCCCCAAGTCAGCCCAGGCCCGCCTTCCCATCCCTCCTGAGCCGTCTGAACAACAGGTGCCCAATTTGGAAAATTGCAGCAGCCCCAACAAAAAACAAATCCAGCAGGGGACGAGCAGAGCTCTGCTGCAATTCCCGAGGCTGCCATGGACAGAGCCGGGGTGGGGGAAGGAGGAAAAATCCATTATCCAGCTCCTCGCGTGTATTCCCGAGCCGGGAAGACCTTGATTGCAGAGCCAGGGGGGATTTGTCCCTTCCCCGGGAGCGTTATCGGGATGGCTCCGATAATCTCCGCAGATAAACCAACAATTTCCTCGGCCGCGGCGTTGTGGTGGCTGAACACCCATTAGAGGTGACAATAATCCTTTGGCTTCAACCTCGGGCAGCTCAGATCCGTGTTCCCGAGGAGGGCTCCGGGGGCAGATAACCTGATGGATATTCAATTATCAGCACGGAAAGCTGATAGGGAATATTTATTTCTCACGAAGCCATTCTCCATCAAAAGGTGATTGGGGGAAGGAGGGGGAGTTTTGCCACTGAGAAAATCCAGTCCCTCGAGGCAGAAATCGCTTCTTTTTCTCTATTAAAAAAAAAACAACAACAAAACAACCCAGGACAACAACGAGGCAGGATTGGAAGTTTAGAGCAGCCGGGTTTGGAAATTGCTCGGGATCTTTTGGGGAATTGTTCATTATCTGAGGAGAGGAACATTCAGCTCCAGCTCCAGTAGAAATTCAACATCTGATCCAAGCCGGGTGTGGTCACAGCAGGAAAATTCCCGTCCCTGGGGAAGCACAAAGCACATCCCACCGGATCCCACCCCCGGGAAAGGCTGAACCTCTCCAGGGCTGCCGATTTCTCCATGGGCTGGAAGAGCATCCCAGAGTTTGGAGAGTCCTTAGGGAACTTCTTTAATGGAAAAACCTGGTAAAAATCATGGAATCATCGAATCACTGAGGTTGGAAAAGAGCTCCAAGGTCACTGAGTCCCAGCTGTGCCTGATCCCCACCCTGTCCCCAGCCCAGAGCCCTGAGTGCCGCATCCAGGAATTCCCTGGACACCTCCAGGGATGGGGCTCCAAACCTCCCTGGGCAGCTCCAAGGCCTGAGCTCCCTTTCGATGGGGAAATTCCTGCTGGGATCCACCCTGAGCCTGCCCTGGCCCAGCCCGAGGCCGTTCCCTCTCCTCCTGTCCCTGTTCCCTGGGAGCAGAGCCCGACCCCCCCGGCTGTCCCCTCCTGTCAGGGAGTTGTGCAGAGCCACAAGGTCCCCCTGGGGCTCCTTTTCCCCAGGCAGGGATGTGCCAGGCCATGAAATCCAAGGAACTGAGAATTCCCGAGCTCTGTGGGATGGATCTCGGGTTCTCCCAGCGGTGACAGCACAGCAGGGATTTTGGGGGGCTCTGTCCGTGTCCCAGCCTGTCCCCCACACCTGCAGCACCCGCATCCCACCGCGGGCTCCTCATGCCCCGATCCCGCTCTCCCGCTGCCCCCTGGGCTCCAAGGAAAGCTCCGGGAGAAGTTTTGGGGAGAGATTCCAAGGACTCGGCGTTTCCAGCCGGGATCGCTCCCGCGGGCGCCTCCTTCCCTCTCCCCGCGGCTCCTTCCCCCTCTGCTGGTGGCGGGGCTCGGACACCGCCTCAGCCTCCGGCAGGAATATTCCCCTGGAAAAGGGGGAAAAGCACCTTTGAGAGCGGACTTTTAGGGCAGGGACCCATCCCGAATGGATCCCGCTGTAGAAATCCCAGGGGAGCAGCTTTAGGGCAAAATCCAAGCAAGAACTAAATCAAAGGAAGGGGAAAACCTGGATTTTGCTGGAGTCGGGAGGGATGGAAGCCGAGGAATCTCTTCCAATCACGATCGGTGATTGTGTCGTTAATTGCCCATTGATTTAATGAGCTCGTGGTGTCACCACTTGACTCGCACCGATGGTGTCACTGCCATTCCCGGGGTCGGTGACACCGCAGCTGCTCCATGAGGGGATTTGGCCTTGCCAAGGACGGCTCCAGGCTGGAATTCCTCACAATTCCAGCAAACACGGAGCCCTGCAGCATTCCCAGGGCTCATTAGGGCCCCTGGACAATGCGATATTTTTAGCCGAGATAATTAGGTAATTACTGCGTGTAATGGAGAGAGCGGCCAGTTGGACCCAGGCTGCTTCCATGTGCATTGTGGCAGGGAAAAGGAATATTTCCATGGATTTTCCCTTTCCCTTTNTTCCCTTTCCCTTTCCCATTCAAATTCCATTTATCAATCATTGCCCTCTCTCAGTTTGGTGCCCAATTTGCCTCGAAAACACCAAAATCTCCGCAAAATAAAAGGAGACAAAGAAGTGACTGAATCGTGATTTCATTCCCAGGCTGACACAAACTCTCTCCCCACCCCGGGAATACCGAATCCACCTCCGGCCCTTCCCGGAGCTGGGAGGGATCCTGGGGTTGTTCCCGAGTGTCCCGGGGCGGGGAGGATGCTCAGCCGCCGTTCCCACTCCCAGGCAAACCTCGGGAGCCTCCCGGGTGCTTTCCAGAGCCTGGATCTCCCTCTTGTGGCTGCATCTCGTGGATTCGGGATGAACATTCCGGCCTGGGAACCTCCGAGGTCCGGGGGGAGCTGCTTGTGCCCTAATCCACGGAAAAGGGCCTTGGGATTCTTTGAATTCAGATTAATTTTAAAATTAATATTTAGATTTAAATTTTTTTATTTAAAAATTCTTTAATTTTTAATTTATTTAATTCTTTAATTGTTTGAATTCTTGTTTTTTTTCCCTACTGAAATTCCGCTTGGTTTCTGCCCTGCTGGATCCAGCCCCCAGCACAGGGAATATCCAGGGACACAAACTCGGCCCTTTTCTGCATCAGCCCCATTTCCATGGCCATTCCCTGCAGGAGAAAAGTCCTTTTGGGATCATCAAACAGCAGAGCTGGGAGGGAACATTCCCACTGAGGAGAAATCCAGGATATTCCCAAGAGAAGGGGAAAAAAAAGGGGGAGGAGGGGAAGGCAATAAATAAACCCCAACAATGGAAAGTGCTGTGAAATCGGAAGAATTCAAACATAAATCCTGGCCCAGGTTATCCAGAGCAGCTGTGGCTGCATCCCTGGAAGTGTCCAAGGCCAGCTTGGAATGGGATGATCCATAAATTCCCTCCCAGCCCAACCCACTCTGGGCTCTCCCAGGGATTCCCAGGCCGGCTCCCCCCGGCCCCTCTGACCCTGGAACATCTCCCACCCCCCTCGGATTCCCATCCCACTGAAATTCCCACACTTCCTTTGCACCCCGAGCCGTTCCCTCAGCTCCCTTCCCAGCCCATATTCCCATTCCAGTTCTCAGCTGGGAGCGGATCCGAATGTGCCAGACACGGAAATTCCTTTATTTGGGAGCGGGGACCTGCCCGGTGCCACCCCCGGCCCTCGGCCGCCCTTCCCTGCCCTGATGGGAGCCGGGATCGGGAAAGGGCTGGGATGGGGAAGGAGACAGGATTGGGAAGGAGCCGGGATCGGGATGGGGAAGGAGACAGGACTGGGAAGGAGCCGGGATCAGGTTCGGGAAGGGGTCGGGATGGGGATGGGGAAAGGGCCGGGATCGGGATCAGGATCGGGATGGGGCAGGGATCGGGATGGGATCGGAAGGGGCCGGGATGGGGAAGGGGCCAGGATCAGGATGGGGAAGGAGCCGGGAACGGGATGGGGAAGAGGCCAGGATCGGGATTGGG
>VZDJ01000274.1:855735-887402 GCA_008694505.1 Cyanoderma ruficeps | reverse complement strand
TTTGGGAACATTTCCCGGCAGAATGGAATTCTACAGGCAGCACTGAAGGACTTGGGAAGGAGAGAAAAAAAATTAAAAATTAGGACTGGGAGAGGTGGTGCTCCCTGGGGCTGCTTCAGCCCATCCTGGCAGTGCAGAATGAACTCCCCATCACATCCAGAATTTTGGGGGATGTGGGTTTTTAGGGAATGTTAAGAAGGGACGAAGCCCCAGGAAGTGAAGTGGGAATGTGCAGTTCCTGCCTGGCTGTTGGACAGAAGCCGAGCTGAGCCTGCAGCTCGTTGGAAGCCTGGAGGCTGAGAATTCCAGACTTTCTGTGGTAAAAGCTGCCGACCCTCAAAAGCTCCACATTGGACTTGAGGTGGGGAACAGCTCCCGAAATTGAGCGATGGCACTGGGGCTGTGGGGGTGGAGTTTGAATGGAATTGTGTGATCTCACACTGTGAAAAACTTAGATTTAGGATTTTAGTATATAGGAATACATGTGAGTCAAGATGGAGGATTTTGGGCGTTGTCTGAATCCTTCTTCTTCACTTTCTTCTTCCTTCTTCTTCAGGGGTTTGGGTGGTTTTCTGTAACTGGTTGATGGAGTCCGCATTGCAGAGTTCAAGTGGTCAGTTATTGGGGTTAAAGTAAAAATAATTTAGGTGGCATTTCATAATTGGACGGACTGTCCTTGAAAAGACCCGGTAGAGATGGAGATGATCTCCATGTCACCTCTGTTCTCTGAGGTGACACTGCTGGTGAGAGCTCACGGCTCGTGAGGCTGTGAATAGATGAGAAATAACAAACATCCAAACACGAAACCCACGTTTCCCGTGTATCGATCCCGACCTTGGCAAGGAAAAATGGAAGTAAGAACCCGCACAGCAGCTCTGGATCTTGATTCTGGAGCTGGATCCAAGAGATTCTGCAGCTGAATTGGGATTTGAGGGCTGGCCCTGTTTGGTAACTCAGTCTGAACTCCTTCAGAATCCCATAAAAAAGGTGGGAATGTTCCATCCAGTGCTCCAAAGGTTTATCCCAACCAGTTCTCTCCACCTGAGCCATCAGACAGCACAACTGACAGGTAAAATTCCATTATTTTTCCCCTGTGGAGCCAAGAATGGAGCTGTTCCTACAGGAATGGTTGCGTTGTCTACAGAGGGAAAACCCCATGGCATGATCAGCCAAATTTTAGGGATCAAAAAATTCCATTGGAGCTCAAATTAATCTTAAAGAGGCAGAGCTGCTGCTGCCAAGGAGCTGGATAACCCAATCCAGCCGGAATTCTGCTCTCCTGTTCACCCAGGACAGGGGGCCACCACTTCAGCCCTTAAATCCTGGGTGCTGGAGGAATAAATCTTGAAAATCTGACCAAAAACTGCCTTGAAAACTCCCTCCTCCTCCCAAAACACAAAAGTCTTTGCCGTGGAGGAGAAATCAGCTGGTTGATGACATCAGTACTTCTGGAATTGGGGCAAGATAAATACAGAGATAACGAGTGAGGGATGAACAATTGGGAATCCTAAAGCAAACAGGAATTAGGAGAGAAATTTATTGGACATTTGGAGCGTTTCTGAGCTCTGACAGAGCACCTGTGTTGTTTTATTTCCCTAAAAACAAATATCCAGGGTTTGCTGCACTCCTCAAACACAGCCTGGAGGAATTTCAAGCTCTTAAACTTCATCCAGAACTCGATTGAGAGCTGGGACTTTTCCATGAGGAAAAGCTCATCCTGAACTTTATTTGGCTCATTCATCCCTAAATAAATTGGCTTTGGGGATTTCCCTGCAGATTTACAAAATGATTCTTTCTCATCTTCCTCCCCTCCCAGAAACGAGGATTTTCTTTGTGTCCATAAAGAGTTCCTTGGTCCAGTCAGCAGAGGGAATACTTCCCTCAGCAGAGAGGCCACTGGGACCAGGGCTCATGGAAAAGGCTGGAATTCTCTCTGCTCTTGGAATTTTGGGAGCTTTCCCCTCGGCTCCCTGCTCCAGCTGTGCTGGAAACCCCCGGGACTGGGGCAGGTCCAAAGGTTGTGGCATTTCCCAGATTTCCAACTCTAAAACACATCTGGAAATCCTCCGTGGAAATTCCTGCTCCCTCTGGAAAGGTTCAGGCCTGGGTTGTGGCCTTCAGGCTGAAGGATTGGGGGGGATATAATTTAATTTAATTTATTGATTTTTAACATAGATTCCTCCTGGAGTTGCCAAACTCAGCCCCATTGAATGGACACAAGTTTGAGAGCTCCAGCTCCCAAGGCAGACCAAGGGAATGGGAAAGGGAAAAGGATTGAGGGACATCAGAAATTGCAGATTCTGAGGGTTTTTCATGGATTGAGGGGTGCCTGGAATAACAGGGAGAGTCCTGGATGCAGCAGAATTCTCCTGCAGAAAACACAGATTTTGGAACTGTCGTGCCACAGTCACTTTTTATGGAAGGTTCCCATTTTTGTCCACAAAAGCAAACTCACAAAGAGGAAAATGGGTGTTTTAATGAAGTTTTCCTTCTTCTGGTGAGGCCCTGGTGGCCCAGAGCAGCTGTGGCTGCCCCTGGATCCCTGGAAGTGTCCAAGGCCAGGCTGGAATTCCCTGGGATAGTGGGAGGTGTCCCTGGTGGAAACGGGTGGGTTTAAGGTCCTTCCAACCCAAACCATTCCAGGGTTCTGGGATCCCAGTGAGGCTGCCCCAGAACAACTCCCAAAGGGATCCCTCAGGGCCTCCCAATGTCCCTGCAGAGGAGAACGGTTCTCCTGACATCCCATCCCACATTTTCCAGGCACTGTCCATGCCTTGGGTGCTCTCGGGGTGCTGCAGATGAAATAAATTCCCAAGGAATTAAATCGATCCCTGGTGATTTGGCGGGAAGTTGGGCACTTGTGGGACCACAGGCATTAAATCCTGTTAATCTGCAGGTAAATCTCATCCAAGTCCCACGGAATAAAGGGATCCTCTGTGGAGAGGGACATTGTGTGTCCCCTTCAAACCTCTGGACCCAGAGGGGTTTTTTTAGTTGCCTCTTGTCTTGGGTTGCCATGCAAGATGTCTTCAATTCCCGATATGTTGAAACCAGCCGGGTGTTGCCTGAGATTTTCTGTTCTTTGTCTTTCTGTAGAACGTTCACACGTAGCCTGATGTAAATAATGTCCATTCTTAGAACGTTTACACACTTCTCCTGGGAGAGAAGAAATGATTGATGGTGGTGTCCACCATCCAGGTCGAAGGGGTGGTGACCTGTGTAGCCAACCCCTTGACCTCTGTACATATCTATAAATACCGGAGTCAAAATAAAGAAAAAAAGAAAGTTTTGTACAACTGCTGTCCCTGGAGTCTCTCTCCAGTGTTCCTAAATTAGGACACGCCCAGCTTCGCCCCCGACAGCCGGGGAGGTGTTTTCTTTACCTCCTCACTCCAGGGCAGGGGGCGGTGCCTTCTGTCCATGGGCAGCTGTGAAACCAGCCGGGGCCGTGTTCTTTATCCCTTCCAGGACCCATCCTCCCTCCAGGGGAGATCTGCTGTCCATGGGCCATCCAGGCTCCCTGCAGGGCTGAGACAATTCCATCATCCCATGGGGAGAGGCTCCACCCAGGGGGAGGAGCCCAGCATTCCCACCTGGATCAAAGCTGGCATTCAGAACAGCAGCACAGCCTGTCTGCACTGGATTCCCAGAGGGAGACCGGACCCATCCCAGCACCACTGGACCCTTCTCCAGGATCATCTCTGCTCCACCAGAACCACATCTGTCCCTGCAGGAGGGCTGGGCTGGGCTGACACCAACAGCCTGACCAACACGGGGGCAGGAGAGTTCTGACCCTGGCAGGGTTTCCAGGATTTTGGTTTGTTTGTTTGCTTGGCTTTTTTTGTGCTACTACATTTGTGTTTTTAATATTCCCAGGAAAGAACTGTTATTCCTGTTCCCATATCTTTGCCTGGAAGCCCCTTGATTGCAGAATTATAATAATTTGAAGGGAGGGAGTTTCCATTCTCCTTTCCAGGGGAAGTTCCGGCTTTCCCTGGCAGACGCCTCTTTTCCCAACCAGGACACCCCTAACAAGTGGCAGCTTTTTAGCTGAGGAGCTTCTTCCCAAATTCCACCTTCCCAAATTCCCCCTTCCCAAAGCTTTTTGGGAGGGATTGCATCCGGGCACCACTGCTGTCATTCCTGCCACATGGAATCCTGGAATGGCTTGGGTTGGAAGGACCTTAAAACTCATCCCACGGGCAGGGACACCTCCCACTGTCCCAGGCTGCTCCAACCTGGCCCTGGACATTTCCAGGGGTGAGAATCCACAGCTCCTCCATGCCAGGGCCTCCCCATCCAGATCTGGAGACTTTTCCTGCTCTCCGAAGTTTCCCCGAGCTTGAACGCTGGGGAAAACCGACCCGTGGCTTTCCAGAGCTGGCCTAAAGCAAGTCCTGCTTTTTAGGGCTCTCCCTGATTCTCAGCAGCATTCCCAGAGAGCCTGAGAAGGATCTGCCCTTGTTGGGTGTACAGGGAAGGGATTTTGGGGCAGTTTTGGTTGTTCCCATCTGAGATCTCTGTGTGGGATCCCAAATATCCCCCATGGAGAAGCGGAATGTGCATCAGCCCAGGGCTCAGGGCAAGCTTGGGGCTCAGAAAGGGTTTGAGCTCCCCGTGGAGCTGGAGCAGAACCAGCCCAGGATGAGACCCTGGCCTGAGGAGAAGGTCAGCAGACACCTGGGAGCAGCTGGGGAGGAGGAAGGAGCCAATTCCCTTGAGGAAAGGAACCATTCCCTGGAAAATGAGGGGATTGAACCCTGTCTTTGACAATTCCCTGGAAAAATGAGGGGATTAAACACATCTTTGACCCTTCCCCAGGCCAGGAACCTTTCCCTGGAAAAACAAGGGCACTGAACCCTGTCTCTGACCTTTCCCTGAACAAACGAGGCTATTGAATCCAGACTCAAGTCTGAACCTTGCCTTTGACCTTTCCCGGACCAGGAACATTCCTCAGGGATTTAATCCAGCCACAAATCCCTGTGAGGTGACAAATTCCACCCCTCCTTCATCATCCCAGTGCCCTGCAATGCCCCCAGCCCCAAACTGAGGGATTTGGGCTCTCCAGATCCCAGATCCAGAGGCAGCTGGATCCCAACCCTCCCAGTGTGGGTTTGGGGCTGAACAAGAGGCTCCTTTTTCCTGGATGAGCTTCACCTTCATTCCCTGGGACTCATCCGGGATTTGTTTTCCGCGTGGTGGGAAGAGCAGACATGTCCCATCCCTGTCCACACTTCCCTCCATCCCCAAGGAGGGGCTGGAATGAGAGCCCAGGCTCCAGGGATGAGGTGAGACCAGTCAGAGCTTGTCCTCCTGCAGATTCCCAAAAAAACATCCCAGGGACAGCCTGTCCTCCCGGATCCAGGTATGCCATGTTTACATTTAGTCTGGAATTAATTCAGTCCCGTCTTTCAAATGCAAATATCCAGGGAAGAAATAACCCCAGATTTTTGGGGAATGTGTATAAATAACAGATATAAATATATATATATGGGGTTTTTTCCCTTAAGGAATGGGTTGTGCTGGAGCTGGTGCTGTTTGCAATCCCTCAATCCCACAGCATTCCCAGGGGAACAGGACATGGAAATGCTCCTTTTCCTCATCTTTAATAAATATAAATAATTAAAAACTGGCCCTGGCTGAAGCAAATTCTGCTTTAAAAGCTGCTGTTCACTCCTGGTTTGATTTTTCCTGGTGAGCTTCCCAAAAACCAGAAATGCTGAGACAGAAGGATTCAGGGGTTGGCAGAGTGTTGGGAAAACATTCCAAAAATAAGGCAGGACCTGCTAATGAGTGATTTTTGCACCAGGAGCTAGATGCCCTTGGCTCTTCCCACTGGAGCTCACCTGGAATTCTTGGAGGCTCAGCAGCATTTCCTTCCCATTGGATGTGATATTCCATGATAATCACACTGATCCACAGAATTCCTGGATCAGCACTTCCTTTCCGTTTGATGTGATATTTCACATCCTGATCCTGCCTAGAGATGTTCATATCCACGGGGAAACCTCTCCTTTGCTCCTGCAAAGTGGATTTACGTGGATTTCTCATCTCAGAATTTGTCCATCATTCCATGAAAACTCATGGCATGGTATGGCAGGAGTTTCACGTCCTGATTCTATCCAAGGGTGTTCCCACCTCTGCAGAAACCTCTCCTCTGCTCCTGCAAAGTGGATTTATGAGGATTTCTCATCCCTGAGCTTGTCCATCCTTCCCTACACACTCACGGCAGGAGTTCCATATCCTGATCCTGCCTAAGGATGTTCATATCCATGGACAAAATGCTCCTTTGTTCCTGTAAAGTGGATTTATGTGGGTTTCTCATCCCTGAAGTTCTCCACACACTCACGGCAGGAGTGTCACATCCCGATTCTGCCCAAGGATGTTCATATCCATGGGGAATCCTCTCCTTTGCTCCTTTCTCCCTTATTTTGATGACCCCTGGATCTCCCTTTGGATCAGGCACTGACTGATCGATTCCTGGGCAGTTTCCCCATGTTTTCCCCAATTCCTCCTGAGCAGCAGGATGGATGTGCTGGGTGGGAAGGGGGCTCTGGTGTGGGAACAATGGGATCAGGGCCTGTCCCTGGGCAAAGCCAGATCCTTCTGTGAGGGTTCATCAGAAATTCCAGGAGAATCAGGGCTGGAATTGTCCCCCAAGCCATCCCAGAATTCCCAGAGCAGCAGGAACGTGCTCCTGCCCTGCAGGCAGCAGGAGGAGGTGTTAATTCCCTCCTCCAACAGGTTTATTATGGAACAAGATGTTCCAAAGCCCCTTCCAGGCATCCACAGGGACTCACACAAACCCCCCTTTGTGTGTTCCGGAGCTGCTTTTCCAAAATATCCCCCCAGGAGCCCCTGTCCCTGGGAATGTGCTCTTGGACTTTCCTTTGCATTTCTAGGACCTTTTCCTGGTGCCACAAATCCCTCTGGGAGCGCAGCTGGGATCTGTTGGGATCAGAGGCTCCACGGAGGAAAACCCACACTGAGGTTGCATTCATCCCGCTCCGGGGGCCTGGGGATGTGCAGGAGTTTTAGGGAAGGGCTTTTGTTTTCCTTCCAGAGGCTGCTGATAAACACTGGCAGCTCCTTCCCGGGGCTGGGCCAGCACACAGCTGGCACCTCTGCACGTGGGGCAGGAAAGTTTCGGGATTTGAGGGAAAAGGCTTGGGGGAAAGCTGGGAAAGGGCAGGAATTACATCCCAGACCGGGATGGGACACGAGGAGAAGCCACTCAGGGGTTTGTGGTGGCCAGGAAGGTTTGGCTGGCACAGTCAGAGCACAAATAAAATAAAGCAAATATTCCCAGATCAGCCTTTTTGTCCCGTTTGGATCCACGGTGCTGATGGAGGTTTGCTGTGAGCCCAGGGGGTGAGAGCAGAAGGGAAAAACAAATCCCCAAAGCCTGGGGTGAGTTCAGGACCCTCTGCCTCACCCCTGGCTGTGTTTGACCACAAACAAACTCCTGTAAATCCATTTTCACCCAGCTCACTCCCACCCTTTGTGTCCTTGCTGGCTTCTGGGACTGCCAGGTGAATTCCCAGCCTGAGGTGCAGAACCAAGAAAAGCTGTGAGAATTCACGGCGAGGCCAGGAGCTGATTCCCAGCCCAAACCTCACTGCTCCAAGCCTGGCCCTGCAGCCAAGCTTCTCACCTCACCTCCGTGAAAAGGAGAATTTAGGGCTGAAAATGCGGGGTTTTGGTGAAATGTCTGAGTGAGCTGGAAATTAAACCCTTTGCTGCTCTCTCCAGTGCATTTTTCCCGTGTTTTTCCCAGCATGGGAGTGCTGCATTCCCATGGGATGTCACAGGGACAAGGAGGTGACGGAGGAAATGTGAAGAAAACCCCAAAAATCTGCAGAATTCCTGGGCAGGTTGCTCTGAACAGCCTCTCTCCCCATCCCTGAGACCTCAAATGCAGCTGGTTGGGAACAAAACATCCCGTGGCTGCCAGACCTGGATGTGGAACTGATGGGGAGGAGGAGGGAGAGCTGGGAAGGAGTTGGGGAAAAGTGTTTGAAGGTGGTTCTACTTCTCATTATTATTTTCTTAGCAATAAATCCAATTGAAATCCCAAATTCCAGCCTGGTTTCCCCACGATGGAGGGACCTCTCTGGGCCCTGACCTCAACCCACAACGTTTTGTCCCATTTTCTCTCCCTGCCCCGCTCCCAGAGAGGCTCTGGGGGATGTTTGGTGTCCCCAGGGTCACCACAGAGGGAAGGACAGGAGCTGCTTTCCCGTGGATTCACTCAATCCTCCAACAGAGTGGGTCTGCTCTGGTTTTGTGCCAGAAGAAACACAAACTCCATGGAAATAGGAGGAAAAGCCGTTGATATTCCAGGCTTTTCTTCCCCAGAACAATTCCATGTCTCCAGTGCCCTCCTGCAGCTGTGGGGGATAATGGAGGGACCTGCTTCGAGGTGACAAAATTGGATTTTCCAATGAAGAATTTAAAGACTGGAACCCCTTTTTTGGAATAGAAAGAAACAACTTGAACTCGCTCCAAAAATAAATTAGCTTGGTAAAAAAAAAAATAAATTGGGAAATAACTAGAGCCCAATTGCCCAAGGAAAGGAAAATGAAATCGGATTTGTTTCCACTCAGGGGTTCTGGTTGCAGGGAGAATTCTTAAAAGGAAAACCCCAAATAAAGCCATAAAGAATGATTTTAGCACTCCAAATCAAAGATCTTTTGTGGATTTTGGTTTTTTCCCTTTCCTCCCCCAGCAGAAAATTAAAGCAGATGAGATTTTGTTATGAAGGGAATTTTTTAGGTTCTAAAAGGCCAAACCCAGCCTCATTAGAGGTGGAATTAATTACAGTTAATTACACCTGCAGAGAGTGGATTCACCTGTCCTCATTAACCCTTACCAGACCCTGCAGGGAAGCCTGGCAGTCACCTCTGCTCTGGGGAAAGGCACGAAACGTTGGGAATATTTCCCAGAGGAACAGAATTCCTCTTTCCCAGGGATGGGCTGGGGGCTGCAGCTCGGATCTCAGCTGAAAAAGATCCAGTTTATTTAAAACCCCAAATTTCCTCATTTTCTTCAGTCATTTCCACCTCGATCTTGCCTTTTTATCAGTGCAACTGATAGCCCCAGAGAGGACCCAAGGCACCATGAAAGGCTTTGGGGAGAAATCCTAAACAGGAGAAATCCTAAACAGGAGAAATCCTAAATGGGAGAAATTCTAAATGGGAGAAATCCTGAATGGGAGGAATCCTAAATGGGATTCTCTACCCTGGGAGTGTTGACTCCAGTGTGTTCCACTCCAGGGGATATTCAGAATCCCTTTTTCCCAATAAAACACTCCCTTTTCTCCTCTGCCCACCTGCACTTGTTGAGTAGCCTGGAAAACTCTGGGGTTTGTGGCGGCCAGGCTGGAAATCTGTGCCGTGGGAATGTGCAGAGCTGGGTCTCAGCATCAGGAATTTTCCATTTGTAGGCACCTCCTTGTGTGGAGAGCTGGGCACAGGAGGGGCTGTGGTCCGGGGTCCTATGGATCACAGGAGGTTGTTTTTGGGAAGAAGGGTGGGCAATTCTGTCACCTTGATGTCCTTGGCTGGAGGAACGGGATTGAGGAAAATCCCAAAATCCAAGCGCGTGGTTCTGTTCCGGAGTGCCAGAACTGCTGTAGGGAACACAGGCCAGTGGAACTCCAGAGTCACGGGGAAATTATGGGATCTGCTGGAATAAAAGGCAGGAAGGATGGGCAGGCAGGACATGAGTTCAGAACCCGCCGTGTCCCAGGGCACAGGAATGTCCCGAGAGAGGAGAATCTTGGATAACTCCTGTTCCAGGCTGCCTGGGCAGCTCTGCGGCCTTATCTTGGGTGCACAGCCCCGAGCACCCTCCCAAATCCCCTTTTATCTCCCCCAGCTGCCCCAGTTTGCATCTCACGGATGTGCTTGGAGCCCTCATTCCCTGCTCCAGATCCCACTGGGATCACCTTGGCCTTGGCAGGAACATCAGAACCACCCCAAGCATCCCCTCAGAAATCCCTCACTTGTCCCAAATTGCTGCGTCCGTCCCAGCCCCACTCCAGTGGTGGCTCCCAAGGACAATCCCTGCTAAAACTGGGAATTTTCTCCTCTCTGCACGCTCTCCATTCCCTGGCTCCTCCAATTCCACATTAATTCCTTCCATTACTCCACAGTGGTCACTGAAGCAAACACAAAAGGCTGATTTTCATTCCGGAGGCGCCGCTCAGGAATTTTAACTTTGGAGAGGTCAATTTGAATCTCGCTTTGTTTGGGAGAGGCTTCATCCAAACAAATCCTGTTCTAAAAGCACCTTTAACTCTGGGATTCAGGGGATTTTGGGGAGGTGAAGATGGCACCGGGGGCAGGCCCTGCTCTGTGTTTTCCAGAGCAGAATCCCGGCCACTTCCAAGGCTCCGGATTTTGGGAGCGAGGAGCCAGAGGAGGATTGAGCAGCTCCAGCTGTGCCAGACACACTTTGTGTTCATTCCCAGTTAAACCAGGGCATGGGGAAGGGCAGAGAGACGGGATACAGGGTTCAGATATCTGGGATTGGGGAAGGGACGTTTGTGATCCCAATCCTGGATTTGATGGAGCACCAGTAAAAGAACTGGGAGGACAACAATGGAAAATAAACAGAATTTGTTCTCTCAAAAGCAGATTTTGGATAAATTGGAGCCCTATATCATGGCTGTGACAGCAACAGGCCCATCTGGGATCAGCAAGGACAGGGCAGCTCCTTCTGCCCTTCCAGGACCTTTTGTTTGTTGGGAATGTGGTGGTGATTGGGAATGTCAGACCAAGGCTCCTCCCAGAATTCCTGAAATGTGGATTTGTGAGCCTCCCCTGGTAGTGCCAGTGGGGCCTTCTGGGAGTCTCCTCTTTGGGGTTTTCCAGGAGTCTCCTCTTTGGGGTTTTCCAGGAGTGTCCTCTTTGGGGTTTTGGGGCTTTCCAGGTGCCTTCCCTTTGGGGTTTGGAGCTCTCCAGGAGTCTCGTCTTTGGAATTTTGGAGCTTTCCAGGTGTGTGGGGTTTTGGAGAGCAGCTGCTCCATGGGTGGCCCAGGAGTGAGGAGAGGTCAGCTCAGGGATTCCCGGGATTCCCATCCCGACTCTTTGGCTTGGCAGGGGTGGAGCTGTCCCAGCAGAGGCTCCTCTGACTGGAAATGAGGAATTGCTCCAGGGAAAGCTGCCCCCGGCACCAAACCCTCCCTGCTGGAGCTGTGAGCCACTGCTGGGTCAGGTTGGGAAGATTTGGCTCCATGATCCCAAAATCTGGCTCCAGTCCCAGGGAGAGCACAGAGTCCTCTCCCTGCTCTGTCCGTAATTCCCGCAGTCACTCCCTTGTGGGGACAGAGTTTTCCCTCAGCAGAAACTCCCTGTGCCCACGGGATGGAGGGATTTGTGTCCAGGGACGGCACCACCAGAGCCAGCAGAGAACTGGTCCTGAGAGCTCCAAGGTCCATCCCTAGAGACAAGGAAACCCAGGAATCCTGAGGCACTATCCCAAAAAAGAGGCAGTTGGACACAGGGAGGGCACAGGAATCTTTTAGGGAGGTTTTTTTTTTTTTTTTATCTAAGAGATCAAACCATTGGGGGGGAAAAAAATCCCATTTATTCCCATTTTATTACACCTGCTTTAGAGAAACATAACTTTTCCCCATAAAAACCTCATTCCAGCATTTAAAAACGAAGTTTGCCAAACTTTTCATTCAGCGCATCCAGCAGGGAAGGGAGCAGCCCTGGAGGCTGGGCAGGGATGCCAAGGGTTAAACCCAGACCCCTCCTCGGGTTCAAAAGGCACCAGAGGAGGAATTGCCAGAATTAAATTCTTCTGAGGCTCCTGAATTTCAACCTCTGAGAAGAAAACCTGGAAATCAAAGTAGGATTTTGGAGAGGCACCAGCATCAGAGGACACTCCCAGCTCCTCCAGAGCTGCTCCCAAACCTGTGGAACACTGAAAATCCCTGGGAACAGTCAATGGGGATGGAAAGGAGGGATATTTTTATTCGGAAAAAACTTCCCACCAGCCCCATCCCTAGGCCCTCCCAACTGTATCCACAGAAAACAGATGAAGTCATCAGCGAATTTCATGGAATCTCCGCTCCTTTCTCCTGCTGGGGTTATAAAAAGCTCTGCTCAGATCGTTTTTCTTGGAGTGCAGAAAGGAGAGGAAGCGGCAGCTCCGTGTTTTGTTCTGGTTCAGGCTGCAGAAGAATGGGTCAGTAATTGCCAAATGTTTCCAGCTATTTTTCCTCCTTTTCCTTCTCTGAAATCTCAAAAAAGGGCCAATCAACTCCACAGTCCCACAACTGCGTTGGGAAGTTCTCACAGAAATTCCTTTCAATCCTTTTGAAGAAGTTTTGATCACGGTTTTAAAATTGTTGTTATAAATTCCGCTCCTGGGGGTGGAATTGCCTCTGATCGTGGAGGGGCTTCACCCAAGGCCTGTTTCAGTGAAACTGCCTGTGATCACCCAGGTTTTTAAGCCAAGGTCCATTTTAATGAGGAATTGTTTAAATCTGAGGTAGATCCAGTCTAAGCTGACATCTCCACCCTGCCTGACTCCAGCTGGAATTTATTTGGACAAGCCCCATCCCAAAATTCACCATTAAATTAGTTTTTGTTCTGTATTCAGGTTTCTGCTTTAGGTTAAAGCACTAAAATGACTCAGATAAAGGTATCCATGTGAGGGCTGAGTGCTCCAGCCCCACAGAATCCTCCATTTTGCTGGAAAAACTATTGGAGTAACATTTCTCCATAAATTTTCTCCCAAGCTGAGTTTTGCAGGCAGCAAAGCACCTTCAGAAATGAATGCCAGGGTGGCCTCGGGGCTCTGGGTGACCTGGGACAGTGAGGGGGTCCCTGCCATGGCAGGGCTGGCACTGGGAGGACCCTTCCCACATCACCCACTCCATGATTCCACATGGGATGTGGAACCTGCCCTGGGGGCATTCCAGCCCTGGGGGCATTCCACTGAAAGGCCTGCAGGATTTTGGGGAGTGGATGTTTGGGATGAAGGATGAGGAGAAGAAAGGAGGGCTCTTTGTGCAAACCTCAGAGGTGCAGCCACTTCATTCAAAACCAAATCCAAATCCAAATCCCAGGATCTCATTAACCCAGAGGAGGCAGGAACTGGAATCTCAGCCCTTCCACCAGGATAAATTCCATTTGTTTCTACCCACGATGGAATTAATTTCTGGCCAGGAAAACAACCCAAGGACTCTTCCCCTGCTCCAATCCCTGCAAGGGCTCTGCAGCACACTCGAGTAATCACTGATTGGGTTCTTGAGAGATGTAGAGAAGCTCTGGCTAATTACAGCTGGGAATGATTGAAGTGTGGGGCCTTGGGCAGTGCTGAAATTTGGAATTAAAAAAGAAAGAAAACCAACCTGAAAGGATCCAAAACTGTGGTGTCTCGAAAAACCAGGCTGTCAAAATCTGGTCAAGTGAAAACATTTTGATTTGATTGCTGCAGGGTTTTTTTCCCATATATAACTCGGAGACATATTCCGAGGTCAAATGTTTTCTCAACCTGAGGAGGTGAAATGTTTCATTTGGAAAATGGCAAAACAAAATGTTCCCGTTCTTGTGTTTGTGGGTGGAGGATTTTTAGTTTTAAAAACTCTGCCAAGCTTTAATTCTTTTGTGGAGAGCTCCAGCTTCTCCTCAGCTGAGTTTTGGGCTTCAAATATTTTGGTTTAGACTTCAGCATTTTGTGTCATCTGTGCTAAAGGTGAGGCACCTGCACTGGGCCTCTGTCACCAATAATTGTGGGAATATTTGGAGAACATGGATTGTCCTCATCCTTGCAGAAAAGATGGGGTTTATGTGATCTGTGCACACAAACACAGAATTTAAACAAGAATTTGGGATCGGTGGTACTGGGGATAATCACGAGAATTTGCAGCCCCATCACGTTGATGTTTCCTTGCAGGAGTGGGTGAAAACGCTGGGAAGGTTTCTCCCAGCCAGCTCCAGAGGGTTGGGATCAGCTGGAATGAGCTGGGATCGGCTGTGCTGTGGGGACATCCAGAGCCACTGCTGCGGTGGGAGGTGGGGACAGCAGGGCCACCCTCAGGGACATTCCCACAGCCAGGACACAGCCCAGGGCGACTCCGAGGTGCCACCTGCCCACCCTGACTGTCCTGGGTTGTAGTATAGAATATGCAAAAGTTTTCTGTCACCATCTTCATGAACTGTTGAATCCCATTGTTGGAGCAGTGTTTCCCAGGCCCCTCCCCCTGGACTGTCTTCTGTCAATGGCCCATTGGGTGTCTTGCTGTGTGACTCACAGGTAACTGCCCCCGGAGTGATCTCTCGCTAATGGGCCATCAAGGCTCTGCTGCATCACTCACCATCCCACTGTGAGATGCTCCGCCCAGGGGGGAGGAGCCAGGCATTCCCACCTGGATATAATCTGGGATTTGGGCAGCCCTTACCCACTGGATTCCCAGAGGACCGGAGCTACCAGACCTTTCTACGGGATCACTGCTTCAGGAAGACCATCTCATCTGGACTGCTTCCATCACCGGATCAGGTTGTATTCTGACTGTCAGTGGTCTTTTGTATTATTGGATTTATTTTTATTCTACCTTTTTTTTTCTTTCTTCTTATTAAATTATATTTTTTTTTCCTGACTTGGAGCCTCTCACTTGGTTTGTTTTCAAACCACTGCCCAGCACTCCCTGCACCGAGGTCGAAGAGAGCAGGGATGGGGCTGTGCTGAGGAAATCCCCCAAAAATGGGATTTACGGTGCAGGGCACCCTGCAGGACAGGGATGAGTGGAAGCTGGAGCCCTACAGAGGCTGAGCGGGGTCTCCAGCCTTGGAGAAATAATTCCACATGGAGCTCTCTGAGGGAAAAAAAGGTGTTGCTTCTGCAAAGTGCACAGCAGCCACCGGCTGGTTCCTTTCCCCCTTTCCCAGGAGAAAATAGAGCACGGATCAAATGGCAAAGTCTCCTCCTTCTCCTGTGGAATTTTACCGAGCTGCTCATGTTTAGCACAGCAGAACTTCCTTTCCACTCAGGACAGGGTGGGATTTATGATCCCATTTTCCCTCCTTCCCCACAACTCCTCCGCCACCACGACAGCTCCAGGAACTCTCCGCTTTTCTGAGCGCAGCTTAAAGCTCTGGGTGCTTGAAGAGGCTTCACTCTGCTGCCCCAAAATCCCTGTTTTCCTACATTTCCAGGCTATTGCTGCTGGCCAGGGCTGGTTTGACATAAAAACATATCAGGAGTTTCTCTCCCTGCTGTGAATCTGTTTGGGAATATGTGGAAAACAGATTTGTAGAGAATTTTCAAAGCCTGACATAAGACTCACCTAGTATGTATCTGTATGCAAACTTTGAAATAAGAAATGCTGACTTAAAAACGCCACAGAATAAGACAGACGTCGTTGAGAAAAAAACAGAACTGGAAATGAGTTTAAATTATGACATTGCAAATAAGACTAGACACTTTAGAGAAATAAAACCATGAAAGATACATTGTAGTAAGAGCCACAAGAGGTAATTTTAGATGATTGGCTTTAAGGCATTAACAGCATTGTGTAGCAAAAGCTGACAGGCCATGAAACACTCACAATGTGTTGTAATTAAGAAATGGCTTCTAATTGTAACGGCGTGAATTGTAACATAGATATTGTCTCACCCTTCACATGAAACTGAAAATAAAAGTTTTTATAAATGCTTCTCAGTTGCCCCATCTCCAAGTCAAATATATATATATATATATAATCCAACAGGAATGGAGCAGGGGAAGGAGCAGGAGCAGGGGAAGGGGAAGAAGCAGGAGAAGGAGCAGGGGCAGGGGCAGGAGCAGGAGCAGGGGAAGGAGCAGAAGAAGGAGCAGGAGCAGGGGAAGGAGCAGGGGTAGGAGCAGAAGAAGGGGCAGGAGCAGGGGCAGGAGCAGGGGCAGGAGCAGCCTCCCTCCCCACAGGCCTGAGGAACATGGAAATACTGGAGAGGTCACTGAGTTCCCCACAGGGTGTCCTGCCAAGCTCTGTGCAGAGCTCTCACCGTTTTTGGTGTCTCAATAAATCTTTTGGGGTTGCAGACGGAGCAGGAGCCGTGCTCCCTCTCCAGCTCAGTAATCCAGTGGTTTCTTGTTTTCCCTTTCCCAGAGCAGAGCAGGGATGGGAAGGTGGGACTGGGAGGTAACTGCAGATGTGACAGTGAGCCAGGAGGGCAGGCTGGGGACAGAGCTGGGGTGGGAAGCTGGGGAAGGGACAAATCCCTGGTGGTTAAACCCCAGAAATATCTTGTTTTCCCGCTGTGGGAAGAGCCGATGGAGGAAACGTGCTGAGGTTTGCAGCAGGCAGGGCCCAGCTCTGGCTTCTCTCTGCCCTCACTGAGGTGAGTTTGGCTCTGGATGTGAACAGCTCTTGTGGAGCTTTGTCTGCTGGCCTGCCCTGATCCCTGCGCTGGAACAGGACCAGCCCTCCCCAGCACTCCCAGTCTGCTGCAGCCCAGGGGATGCTCCCAGGGATGGGCTGGTGCTGCAGGAGCCTGGAGCTGTGTTCCAGCAGCACTTTTGGGGTTGTGGCTGCACGTGGGATCATCCCCCGTGTCCCAGCCCCCTCCCAGGCACAGCCTTCCAACCCTGGGGGGGCTCTGAGGGGCTGTGGGGCACACTCAAAGCCCCAAATCCCCATTTTGGGGTGATCTGCTCGTGGTTTCTGGGTCATTGCTAAAGTGAGTTAGTTATGAGCCAGTGCTGCTCCAAGCTCCTCGCCCCAGCTCCTCCGTGCAGGAATCATCCCAAATATCTCAGACTGAACACTCAGAGAACAAATCAGCTCCAGGGGAAGGAGGAGCACTTTGGAACAACCTGGGATAGTGGAATGTGTCCCTGTCCATGGCAGGGGATGGAATGGGATGAGCTTTCCAATCCCTTCCCACCCCAACCATTTCACAGTCCTGTGAAGTCTCCTGATGGGAAGCTGAACCCAGCATTTGACTTTATAAAGCTTTATCATGGCGGGAGGGATCTCTCCATGAATCCCCCATTAATAACAATTAAACAGCAGCAGTGGTTTATTGATTTCTCCTCGCTGGGTGAATATTGCAGGGAAACTGCTGCCTCCCTTCACACCAAAGGATCGTCCTGTCCTCGCAGAGCTGTGTGAGGAAAAGCTAAATCTGAATGAAAACAACGGACTTTTACCTCTGTGAGCACTTAAATATCCTCCAGATTATTATTTTTTATCTCTGAGTGAGGCAGGAGCCGTGCAAGGTAATGGATGAAATCCTGGAAGGGGGATCCACGGGGAGGCTGCGTGGACATCAAGCATACCAAAGCTGCCATAAAATATAATGAAGGAATAAAGCAGGGAAGAGGGCGGCCGTAAATCCTAAAGCAGGGCCCAGCACGAGGGGAACAAGAATAATAAATGGCCAAACACACATCAGCACAGACATAAAGCATAATGAGCTGCTGGCTGAAAGTCACATTAATGGAGAGGTTCTGTTGTCACTCCAAATAAGCAAAATGATAATTTTATCTTTGGAGCCCTCAGAGAGCTCCTGGCTGCTGTGGGAGGGGTTGGGGTTTCTTACTCAGAAATGAATAATTTCTGACACCTGCAAATCCTTCTGCTGAATGTCAGGAGCAGCTCCAACCCCTCCCAGGCTGAGGACATTTGGTGTGGGGCTCAGGGGGTTGGACACAGCAGGACAGGCTGGGGACACAGGGCAGGGACAGGACAGCAACTCCAGGTCCTGGGGGAGGGAAAAGCTGGAGTATTGGAAAATCCAGAGCGTCCACAGCCCCCTCCCCATGGGAACCACTCGGGTTTAACAAGGCCAAGTCTGGTGCTGCCCCTGACATGGAGAAACTCCTGGGCTGGATCCAGGCTGGGAAGGAGCAGATGGAGCAGCCCTGGGAGGAGGATTTGGGGGTGGTGGTGGCTGAAACTGGACATGACCCAGCCCAGAAGCCCCCAGCCCTGGGCTGATCCCAGTGGGCAGCAGGGAAAGGGGGATTTTGCCTCTGTGCCCCTCTCAGGTGAGACCCCACCTGCAGAACTGCCCCAGCCCTGGAGCCCCAAAATCAAGGATTTGGAGCTGCTGGAGAGAGCCCAGAGGAGCCCCTGGAGCTGCTGCAGGGCTGGAGCCCCTCTGGAGCCAGGCTGGGAGAGCTGGGGGGGCTCCCCTGGAGAGGAGAAGCTCCAGGGAGAGCTCCGAGCCCCTGGCAGGGCCTAAAGGGGCTCCAGGAGAGCTGCAGAGGGACTGGGGACAAGGCCTGCAGGGACAGGACACAGGGAATGGCTTCCCACTGCCAGAGGGCAGGGCTGGATGGGAGATTGGGCAGGAATTGTTCCCTGGCAGGGTGGGCAGGGGCTGGGCTGGAATTGCCAGAGCAGCTGTGGCTGCCCCTGGATCCCTGGCAGTGCCCAAGGCCAGGCTGGACATGGGGACACTGGGAGGTGTCCCTGCCATGGGAATGGGATGATCTTTAAGGCCCCTTCCCACCCAAACCATTCCATGATCCTATGATGACAGTAATTCTGTGACTTCTGGAGAGAGCCCAACTGTGCCCCCGTCCCCCCAACTCTTCCAGCTGGGATCTGGCAGCTCCTGTGAGTCCATGACTGCACAGCTCCTCACCTCACATCCCACCCTTTGTCTCTGCTTTTTTACCAAACTCCCTGTGCAAACCAATTTGGGATTTTTAAAAATCCACGTCATTTAATTAGGGCACTCCAGTAGCAGAAGCCATTTCTCAGCCAGACTCTCCCTTTTCCCTGGCAGCAGCAGCTGCCTGAGCCTGCCTGGTTTGCAGCAGGAATTTGTGGTGGCAGCCCCAGTGCCAAGCTCTGGCAGGATTTATTGCACTGCTGGCAATTAATGCGATATTCCCCTCGTTAGGGCTCTCACCCTGTCTGGCTTTTCGTGCAGGGTAAATCCACCCAGCAAAGCCTTGGGAGAAGCCAGTTAGGACAGAGGAAACATTTCCCAGGACTGAGCAGGCCTGGGGCTGGTGGGGACTGGGAGCTGGGACAGGAGTTTGTGCAGGAGCTGAGCCCGGCTGGGCTCTGGGGGAGCTCTGGGAAAACCTTGGGAATCTCCTCATGCTGTGTTTGCCCACCTGTGAAGGCAGCACAGACCCAAAGCTCTGTGTCCCAAACCCCCTCTTGTCCCTTCCACAGAGCAACGAATGCCCCAAGCCACGTCTGAAATGGGAAGAAATGGCAAGGCAGGGAAATTCCCAAGTCCAACCCAAACCCCTAAATTTCCCCCTAACCCCCCCCCCCAAATTCCCCAATCCCTCTAAATTCTCTGCCAACCCCACTCAAATCCCCTCTAAATTTCTCAAATCCTTCCCTAAACCCCCAATCCCTCCCACACCCCCACAAATTCCCCAAAATTCCCCCAAGCCCCCTTAAATCCCCTTTAACACTCCCCATGTCCCCCAAGTCCCCCCCAAATCCCTCCCATTTTCCCCCAACCTCCCCAATCCCCCTTAACCCTCTCAAGCCCTCCCCAAAGTTCACAAACCTTCCCAAACTTCCACAAATGCCCCCCAATCCCCCTCAAATCCCCCTGAGCCCTCCAGTCCTCCCCAAACCTCCCCCAAATCCCCTCAAGGATTTTATATTTCTTTACTTTTTTTTTCTTTTTTTGGCATAGATATTTAGTTGTATTTTTATCATTATGTATCTTTAGATAATATAACAAATGTATCTATGCAAATGCATTATTATTATGTCTTAGGGTGACTTTATGAGGATTAAGTTTTAGTTTTCACATTTTCCAGATTCTGTACTGCACTGGTACATAACTCTGAACTTCATATAAAGTGTCGGCAAGTTCTCCTCACAGTTCAGTCAGACAAAACAATCCTTTTCCAGGCCCAGAACCAAGGGCACCGCTGCAGCTTCAGGCCCAAAAAGTGCCAACAACAGGGAATTGAGGAGAGAAATCTGGAGAGTGGGACTGCATCACCTGGAGCTGTGATTGGACAACTGACCCCAATATGGAAACGGACCAAACCTTATAAAAGTGTGAAAACTCATGACCCGTTGCATCCACCTTGGGTCCATCTTGGGTCCACCTTGGGTCCACCTTGGGTCCACCTTGGGTCCATCTTGGGCCCACCTTGGGTCCATCTTGGGCCCACCTTGGGTCCACCTTGGTCCATCCTGGGTGTAGACTTGGCTGGGCTTTTGCACTGCCCAAGGTGTATCCGTTGAATGATTGATAGAGAGATGGGAAGACTGATTTGCTGATCAGAATTCATCTTTACTGGGATTTTCAAATGCTTATGCACTGTTCCAGGAAGGCTAGTTGTTGGAAATCGGGAAACTCGGATTTTGGGATTTTTGTATACAGGAATACATGTGAGTCAAGATGGGGGATTTTAGGCACTAAGTCCTTCTTCTTCCTCCTCCTTCTTCCTGGGTTTGGGTGGTTTTCTGTAATTGGGTGAAAAAGTCCACATCGTGGGCCTTGGGTGGTCATTATTGGGTCAGAAATATAAATGATATAGGTGTCACCTGGTTATTGGGGGATTATTGCTTAGATAACCTTGGAAAGAGTCAGCAGCATCCATTTTACCTCATTTCTCCAACTTGCCACTGAGAGCTCACGGCTCATGAGGCTGTAAATAGATAAATAATAAACATCCAAGTCCGAACTCGAAACCTACATCTCCCGTGTATTAATCCTGACCTTGGCAAGGAAAAGAAGCCAGAGCCATCACAGCTAGTTATTTTCTCACTACAATGATTAGGTTAAACATCACACAGACAAACATACATTTTGCATCATCTCTTGCTTGCAGAAGTTTGATTCAATCTTCTTTTCCTGTCCCAAGTCTTGATCCAATCTTCTTGTAATTCTCAAAGCTGTTTGTTGTTGCCAAGGCACCTTGGTTATCAAAACCTGGCTGTGCTAATTAAATCCACATCCTATGTCCACATGTCTTGGGTGTAGCCATGGCTGGGCTCTTGTACTGCCCAAGGTGTTTCCTTTGAAGGCCTTTTAATAAATCCCTACTTTACTCTTTTAATTCTGCCTAGACTCTGTTCTAGGGAACCTCCCAGGGCATCAGTATCCCCAGCAGTCTGTTCTGTTCATGCTGGTCTCCTGGTTTGGGAAGACAGGTGTCTGCCTGGGAAAGCTGGAGCTTCCCTCAGAATGGAGAATGGAAACCCCCTCCCTCCAAATTATTATAATTTTGAAATTAAGGGGCTTTCAGGCAAAGATATGGGAATAGGAATAACAGTTCTTTACTGGGAATATTAAAAACACAAATGTAGTAGCACAAAAAAAGCAAACAAACCAAAACAATCCTGGAAACGCTGCCAGGGTCAGAACTCTCCTGCCCCCGTGTTGGTCAGGCTGTTGGTGTCAGCCCAGCCCAGCCCTCCTGCAGGGACAGATGTGGTTCTGGTGGAGCAGAGATGATCCTGGAGAAGGGTCCAGTGGTGCTGGGATGGGTCCGGTCTCCCTCTGGGAATCCAGTGCAGACAGGCTGTGCTGCTGTTCTGAATGCCAGCTTTGATCCAGGTGGGAATGCTGGGCTCCTCCCCCTGGGTGGAGCCTCTCCCCATGGGATGATGGAATTGTCTCAGCCCTGCAGTGAGCCTGGATGGCCCATGGACAGCAGATCTCCCCTGGAGGGAGGATGGGTCCTGGAAGGGACAAAGAACACGGCCCCGGCTGGTTTAACAGCTGCCCACGGACAGGTCCCCACGCGGTTTCAGCAGGTGATGACAGGACACACACCCTGGTCACATCCTGCACTGTGGCCCGAGGCAGCGGGATCTGAAGTTCTGCACTGTCAGGGCTGGTTCCGAGAGGAAAGGAGGGGAGGGAAGCACAGTCCGTCTGCAGAAACCGCACCTGCTGCCCCGCGTTCCTTCTCACGGACAGCGGCACGGGGTGGCCGCTGCTCGCAGCTAGGTTTGTTTCTGTTAGCTGGGGGCAGAAGGTTTGGGGAACTGTTCAGCCGTTGCTCACTCCGGGAACACCAGGACTGGTCCAGGGGTCCCCAGCTGTGGCTGCAACACCGGATCCAAGCCCAGAGAGACTGAGAGAAAGCCGAGGATACTCCACCAAAATCAGTGTCTGTCTTTCTCTCTCCCTCTCTCTTTCTCTCCCCGATCCACAAAAAGACTTTCTGAATTTGCTTTCTGAATTTGCCATCTCTTCAGAATGAGAGGTTCCATTGTTTATTATTATTCATTTTTTTCATGTTTTGTGAGTACTTTGCTTATTAAAAGAACAGCTTTTTCCACTTTTCTCAAAGGAGATTCATGTCTTCTAAACTGCTTAGGGGAGGGGCACACTGAATTTATTTTATAAAGAAAACCACTTCAAAAGTTCCCTCCCAAATTTGCCCTGAACCAAGACATATATTTATATTTATTTATGTTAATTTTTGTTTATATTTATTTATTTTTATTTTATTTGGCATGCCTGTATTTATTTATATTTAGATAATATTATATCATATGTATTACATATATTATTATATTTGATATTTATTTTTACTTGTATTTACTTATATTTACTTTATTTGGCATATTTATTTATTTAGAAAATATTATATCATACATATTCTATTATATAATGATATTATATTTATTTTAATCTTTATTTATTTTATTTTTATTTACTATTGGCATGTTTATATTTATTTGCCATATTGGATTCATTGCCAGTGGCTGCCCCACCCTCCAGCCCAGCTTTCCTTGAGGAGCAGCTCACACAGAGCTGGGAATTTGTCCCTGCTCTGGGGACAAGGGACAGGGACTGCTCCCAGCCTCTCCTGGTCCTCTCCTGGTGGGAGATGCCTTGATGACCTCTCCAAGGAGAAATTCCAGCTGGAATTGCTGCCAGAAAGGAGTCACAGACAAAGCACCACCAAACACCTCAAATCCATGTCCAGCATTCCATGAAGAGCCAAGGCTGTGTCCCTGTGCACAGAGTGACCTCCTAACACTTGGAGTCCCCAAAAGGGACACTGGGGTGGCCCTGCCAGGCCCTCAGTGGCCTCCAGCACCAAATCCATGTCCAGAATTCCATGAAAAGCCAAGGCTGTGTCCCTGTGAGCAGAGTGACCTCCTGGAACTCGGAGTCCCCAGAGGGGACACTGGGGTGGCCCTGCCAGGCCCTCAGTGGCCCCCAGGCCCAGCCTGGGGCACGTTTTGTGTTTGTGTTTCCCCACCCAGAGCTCGGTTTGGGGCTGGAATGCTCAGGCACACAAGGAGAGCTCTGTGTGCCCGTCTCAGGGGGCGAGGGGCAGAGCTGAGGGAAGGAGCATTTGCCACGCACAGGCAGGGTCAGATCATAAACCAGCTTTTCAGGTCTGCAGGAAATTCTTCATCCTCCTGCACCTCCTTCCGCAGACTGGCCTGGAGGGGAGGCAGCCCCTAAAGAAAACACGTTTCATGTGGGGAAGGCAAAGCCAAGCCCGTGTTTGCATCTGGTCTGTAAAGGAAAGATGGTCAAAACTATCTATATTTAAAAATAAACCTGATTTTTAACCCTATTTCTCACGGGTGGATGCAGCTCCAGGGCTGCTGGTGGATGTGGTGCCCTCAGTCCTCACCTGCAGCTTTGTGCTTTCCCTGCTGGGGAAGGGATTTCACTTTCCTGCTCTACCAAGGATCCACCAGGGAATATTTACAAAGCATCCAGGTGGAATCTCTGCATTTAGTTCCATAAAAACAACCGAGAATCCCCTCTGCTGAAGCACTGTGGGGATGCTGTGCTGGGAGCACTCCCAGAGACATCAAACAGCAAATTCAGGGAGCATTTTTGGGCTGTGACACCCACAAGAGCTCATTTGAGTGTTTGCCCAATTCTCATTTTATTTACCTGCATTTCCCTCCGGGAGAAGTGTCCCCTGCTGGGACACATCAAACCTTGGTCAGAAAGCCCAAAACTCGAAACAATCCACTCCACAGGGGTCTTAAGAGGGAATTTCTGCCCTATGGGGTGGGGGAAGAGGAAAAGAGAATTAAAAATGGGGTTTTAAATGAGAATGGTAAAAAATCTCTGAGGAAGAGCACACTTGGGTGAGTTCAGGCAGGGGGGACAGCCCAGTGTCCTGCACAGTGACAAGGCCACCAGGCTCAGACCCTGCTGGTTTCATTTCCAGGAGATGAGGACACAAATCACATCCCCAGGAGATGGGGCCAGAGCTGCAGATCCCTCAGCCAACACTGATGCCTTAGGATTTTAACGTTTATATTTTTCATCTATTTGTAATCCTGCAATTCTTTAGTGAATAACACACACACAGTGTGAGCTGCTGCTTCCCCATTTTGGTCAGACAACAATTCCTCTCCAGGCCTGGGGATCAAGGACACCTCACTGCCTCAGGCCTTACAACAAAAGTGAGTTGGGGGGAGCAAACTTGGGGTAAATGACTTCATTACCTGAAGCTGTAATTGGAAGATTAACCCCAATATGCAAATGGACCAAACTTATAAAAGTGTGGAATTTTTGGTGGTCCAGTCTTGGGTGCAGCCCTTTTGTCAGCCTAAAATATACCCGAAAAGGCCCTTCAATAAACAGAACTGCTTTTTATTCCCTTAATTCTCTCTGGCCTCTGTTTTTAGGTAGTGCAAACAAGGCATCAACACCCTCTGCCATCGTCCCCCTGCCAGAGCCCAGGGCTGCTCCGGCATCAGCTCCCAGGAGACTTCAGGGAATGGTGCCTTTGCAGGCAGGGAATGCCAGATCCAAAGGGAGGAACTTGGATGCTTTGCTGCAAAATCAGCAGGGTGAGTCTGAGGTGAAATTCCCGGCCCCTGCTTTTGTTCCCGAGGTTATTTGTAGGACAAAGCCACGTCCTGCTCCTGCTCCTCCTTTCCTGACACCTCGTGCTGGACACCTGAGCAGCGCTGGGGCTCCGATCTCCCCGCTGGGTGTTTTCTGAAAGCCCCCCAGTTTTGCTTTCTTTGTGATTGAGAAACCCAAAGGCCTCATGTGACTTTGTAGATGACTTCACACATTGAGAGAGCAGGAAGGAAGCCGAGCTGCTCTCGCTTCGCTTTCTTTGGGCGGCTGCAAATTCGGCCTCATTAACTCCGGAGTGCTCAGAGGGACCCGAAAATGACCCCCCAAACCCTCCCCGAGCCCCCCAAATGCTGCTGTTTCAACATCAAGACAGCGACAGTGGCCCTGGGGGTCTTCCACATGGTGAGTCCTGGGCCTGGAAGGGGGACAGGGGGACAGGAAAACAGAGGTGGAACCTCTCCAGGAGGCGCATTGTTGTTGTTTACGGGGTTCCCTGACACTGCAATGTTCTCTGTTCCCAAGAGGAAAACACAGTGAGTTAGGAGGGATGAACAAAAGGTGGTGGGGAACAGGGAGAAGTGGAATTCACTGTACTGGGAGGGGTTTTGAATGATTTTTTTCCCTGGCTCTGCCAATTGGAGCTCAGGGAAATTTGCTCTGCTTCCTGTTGTCCTGCCCTGTGCAGGAGCTCCTACCCGAGTATCCCGAACCTGCAGGGTGGGAACGGGAAACACTGGCAGGGGGGACGAGGGAATGGGGCACTGGAGGGATTTGGGAGCTGGATGAGCAGAGGGTGATGGGCAGAGTTGCCTCCTCTGAGTCTCCTTTGGTTTCCATTGGGATCATGGCTGGGTAAAGCTCCCAGGCAGCCGGAGAAGCTGCTCAGGGCAGGGATGGCAGAGCAGGAGAGCCTGGAGGCCTCTCTCCCACGCTGCTGGCTGCACTGAGGAGCTTTAGGTACATTCAGCCGTCCTGAGGATGTGGTTTCTTGCATGGCTGGGTTATCAAAATAATCCCTGTGCTGTGCTGGGTGTGCACAGTCAGGGTTTGGGAGCCCTCGGGCTGATAACGGGGCTCTCACAGGTTCCTTGGACAGCAGAAGGGGAGTTGGGGACCTGCAGCCTGCAGAAATCCCATGGCAATGGCAGCTGTGGCATGGGAAGGGCATTCCGTGGTCCCACCACAGCTCTGGGTGTGCACAGTCAGGGTTTGGTGGCCTCGGGGTGATAATGGGGCTCTGACACAGCAGAGGGGCACTGGGAGAGCTGCAGCCTGCAGAAATCCCACGGCAATGGCAGCTGTGGCATGGGAAGGACATTCCAAGGTCCCCCCTCTTCCCAGGGGCAGCAGGGGCTGCACCATCCCTTCTGCCCTTGGCAAACAGGGTAGCTTTTGGATAGGTCTTGTCTTCCTTCTTTAAGAGCTATCACACAATACCAACCATTTTCCCCTGCCTCTTCTCCCCCTTTCTGGTGCAGCTGCAGCTGGGCAGGGGGGGAAAAGTGAAAAGAGGATTTATCCCTTGGCTGATTGGCTCCATCAGTGCTGGGGGTTTGGATCAGGATAAATCCCTGCTGCAGGTGCCAGGGATGAATCCCAGCCATGCTGGGTGAGAGCAGTGCCATCAAAGAGCTCCCGGGCTCCGTGGCAATGCCTTCTCCTCCCATAAATCAGCTCTGCCTCGCTGCTGATCTCTTCAGAGACAGCTGGAATAAATCCTGGGCACTGTGCAACAGACGGGGAAGGAGAAGGAGGGGAATGAGGAGAGGATGGGGGTGTGATCAGCAAAGCTCCACCGGGTGTGGGGACGTGACCTGCAGGTGACTTTCAAAGCGCTGGGGAGTTTGTCCTGCTCATCAGCCCCTCCAGCCATGAACAGGCCTCGAGGTGCCTGACAGAGAGATTCAGGAACAGGGCTGGAAAGTGGCTCCTGTGCAGGCACAGAATTCCTTTCCTGCCGGTCCTTGATTGGAGCCAGAGGAGCCTTGGGAAGCAGCGTCTGCACCTTGTCTGGCCTCAGCTGCACTCCAGCTCCTCTCTTTGGCACCTCTGTAACTCACAGAGCAGAAAATCACCTCTGGAACCCTCCCAGCTCCTGTCCTCACCTCTGGACACGACTCAGGTGAGCCCAGAGTGGGATTCACTGAGCTTTCACCAGGCTGAGGCTCACCCAGGGGTCTCACAGAGCCTGAGCTGCTTCTCCTGGAACAGCACAACCAAGGAGGCGGCAGGAGAAGATAAAACATTGTGAAAGGAAACCAAATGAGAGCTCAAAGCACTCCTCACTTCACCCTCAGCTGCCACAAGAGCCACTTGGACATTCAAGACAGAGAAGGTGAAGCTCTGACAGGGCAGGGTTTGTGTGTGGTGCTCTTTGTGCTGAGTGTCCCCTGCTCGTGTCAGAGCCCCCCAGCACCCAGAGCAGCCTGTCCCTGTCCCCAGTGCCCCCTGCTCCCCACAGCTTCAGGCTCCCCCTGCAGAAACCCTTGCTGTGCAGCAGAAGAGGAGCAGCCTCACACCAGGGCCACGTGCACGAAGATAAATCACCTGGAGATCAGTCAAGCTGCAAATATTTCAGAAAAAAAAAAGGCACAGCATGACCTCTAAGAGCAGTTTAACCCCACTGCAGCTGCAGCAGGATTATCCCCAGGGAATTGGGGCTCTGTGTGTCACATTCTGCACCCAAGACACCCCAATTTATCTCCCTTGATTAAATGACTGGATTTATCTCAGTCCTACATTATTTCAGCATATCATGGAATCACAGAATGTCCTGAGCTGGAAGGGACCCAGAGGGATCCTCATGTCCCACTCCAGGACCTGCCCTGAGCCCCCAACACTCCCAGCCTGGGCATCCCTGGAGCGCTGTCCAAAGGCTCCTGGAGCTCTGGCAGCCTCGGGGCCGTGCCCATTCCCTGGGGAGCCTGGGCAGTGCCCAGCACCCTCTGGGGGAAGAACCTTTCCCTGCTCTGCAGCCTCAGCCTGCCCTGGCCCAACTCCAGCCACTCATTTCCTGGGATTCAAATTTCTTCCACCAAGGAATGGGAAGTTCCTTTTAATGGACTGCTCCAAAAGTTCCAGCTGTAGGAGATAAGGGAGGAAGGGCTGGGAATTGAGGACCTGGAAGTGAAATCCTCTGTTTTAAACCTGCCTTTCTCCTGCTGTGTCATTGCAAAGGGAAAGGGAACTGGGTGTTTTTCTGTCTGAAATGAGAAGTTTTTGGTTTCTGCTGGAAACGAGGGGTGGATCTGCAGTGGGAGCAGCTGACCAAGGAGTGCAGGGCAGGGACCACATCCATCCTCCCCTGCCTTCTTCCCCCTCTGCAAAAGGCCCCTCTGCAGAGGGCTCACCCCCTCGGATGTGCATTCCCTGCAGAAATGAGGAAGGCTCCACGTTCCAGCGTGCCAAAGCTGGAGAGGTTGTGGTGCTGGCCTGGCTCTCCATGCCAAGGGAAAGGCCAGGAGCTCTCTACCTGCTCACAGCTCAGTGCTTCTCTCTTTCTGCACAAAATGGAAAATTTTAAACCACCTTTTGCCTTAAAAGTCTCTTGAACCTCTCAGGCTGGGCTGGGGTTTCCTGCCGTGTTCTTATCTTGTGTGACTGCACTTGGTCAGGGTTGTGTGGCTCATTTCCACACCAGCAAGGAAACCAGGGCCTCATTTTTCTCTGACACACATCGGAGAGGGTTCCTCATGCTGACCTTCAGCCTCTGGATCTGCTGAGTGGGATGGGGGAATTTGGGGTTTGCTGTCCTGCTCTCACCCACTCCTCTTTCAGAAAGAAACTGATATCCATTTTGCTCAGGCCTCCTTTTAAGTGAAACCTGAAAAAGCAATTTCTGCCCATATTTCCCATGCTGACAATTGAGGGGTTGGACCAAGAGCAGAAGTAAAGGGAGCAAAACCTGTTTGGGAGCTTGAACATGAAACCTCTCAGCCACCTTGCAGTCAGGTGTGATCTCCATGTGTCTTCATTAAGAGATCCTTCCCCCCCCAAGGGGCACCGGCAGCTGTAAAGACACTTTAGATCAATGCAATTTCATCCTTGACAGGGTTCAGAGCTGCTCTGGGAGCTGAAATGCTGTTCCATTAAGCTGAACTCGTGTTAACTTTGTCGTGTCCTCGTGTAATGAGATCTGGATATTCCTCCTTTCCCTGCCAGCTCATGAGCAAATTGCAAAGTTCATTTATTTCATGGAAGAAAAGGGAAGACAGCAGAGTGACTCTTGAGCAAGCCGGTGTCAGACAGGCCCAGGGAAAACCTGACACATCCTTCCTTCTCATTCAGACGCTGGACAGAATTTGAAATTGGGAGGGGCAGGGAGGGCCAGGGGCTCCCAGTCCCCTCGGTGGGTGCTCGCTCTGGGAGTGCCACAGCTCTTCTGGAAGCTGCAGCTGCAGCTGGGCGCTCAGAAAGCTGACGAATTTGGTCTCAGATTATTTCTCGGTCTTCTGCAGCTGACACAGAGGCAGAGGAAAGGGCTGTGCTCAGCTCCTGTCCCCTCCCAGCCTCGCTTCCCCCTTTCCGGGCCAAGGCAGAGCCTTCCCTCCCACAGCTCCTGTGCGAGGCAGCTCAGCACCCCGGGCTGGGCATCCTCGCTGCCCAAACCCTGTCTGGGACCCTCTGAAAACACAGGAGCGCTGTGTGCCCGGCCCAGCCGTGCCGAGCTGGCTCTGAGCTGTTCCACCGCCCCCTGTGCACGCCCGGCCCCACCGCAGCGCTGCCGCTTCCTCCTCGCCCCGGCGCGGCTCGGGCCCTGCCTCAAGGGAAAGGCCGGTGCAGCTCTGCAGGAAAAGTTGTTTCAGCTCTGCCCGAGCCGTGCTGATGTGGGCGGCAGATAAGGCCCGGGACACCCCGGCATCACTGCAGGGCTCAGGGCCACCCAGCGGGGCAGCTGCAGGGACCCCATGGGGTCACTGGTGCCACTCCCTGCCCCGGCAGGGCCAGCCCAGAGCTCAGGGCACAGGGCTGTGTCCGTGTGGCTCTGGAATGTCCCAGGCAGGAGACTCCAGCCCCTCTCTGGGCCCTGCCCAGGGCAGTTGTGCCTCCTGTGCAGGGGAATTGCCGGGCTCAGGCCCTGCCCGGGGCTCCGGGGCCATTGCTGGGCCTGGAGCAGAGCCTGGGCCTGCTCTGCCCTCCCTGCACACGGGGACAGACATGGGGACACCTGGGGACACACAGGGACAGACAGGGATACAGGGGGACACCTGGGGACATCCAGGGACACACAGAGACACCCAGGGACAGACAGGGGCATGCAGGCACACAGGAGGACACACACAGGGATGGACACTCTGGCAGCTGTGGCTGCCCCTGGATCCCTGGCAGTGTCCAAGGCCAGGCTGGACACTGGGGCTGGGACAGCCTGGGACAGTGGGACGTGTCCCTGCCAGGGCAGGGATGGGATGAGCTTTCCAATCCCTTCCAACCCGTGGGCACATCCCTTCCCAGTGTGACCAATGGTTCCCACATTTCCCGTGGATCATTCCCAAATATTCCTGTGGGTGGGTTGGAGGCTGCTGTGCTCAGCTCAGCCCCCAGTGCAGGGTGGAAAGCCCTTCCTGCAGAGCTCTCCCAGGTAACAGGGAACAACCCAGCAAGTTCCATCCTTTCTGTGATTCCCTAATTCCATGGAGCTCTCCTAAGCTGGGCTTACACATGGATTTTTCACTGCACATCATCCCTGGGGGAGTGCAGAAGTTCAGGGCCAGGACTGAGCCCAGAGCTCTGGACCTCCCTCCATCTCCCAGCTTATTAAAGTCAGGACAGAACGAACTCTGGAGGCTGGGGTTTGATGGTCCTCTTGGAAAACTTGGGGAAAATCATTCTGGTTCAATGTGAGAAAAGAACATTTAGAGGTTTTCCTCAAATAATGAAAGAAGGGAAGTGATGGGTTCACCAATGGAGTGGCACAGCTACACTTACAGGGGAATCTCAACTTTTGTGTTTCTTTTTACACTTTGGAATACTGGTATTGCATTTCCCACAACTCCGGAGCAAAAGGCAATTTCAAAACATAAAACCAGGATAAAAACCATTGAAACAAAACTCACTGCCTCTGTCATTTCTCTGTCCTCCTTCTGCTGGCAGTTAAACCCAAAATATTAATAAACTGATAACTGATAATTTGTCTCAGAATTTTCTGGGATTTAAACCCTTTTTGTTTGGATCATTTGAAGACTCATCCATCCAGTGTTCCCTGGAAATAAATTCACTGTTGGGAATTTGGCCCAAGGCCCCTGAATTGTGTTTTTGGCTTTGTTCTCCAGGTCATGAGCGTCCTGCTGCTGATCGAGTATTCCCTGGAGGTGGCCAACGGGAAAGGCTTCTGCAAGGACCTGGACAAGGATTACTACAGGATTGGTGGGTCCTGGGAATGCAGCTGTGGGGCAGGGAGGGATCCCTCAGTCCTGCACTGCTCCCTCTGCCTTTTCCACCAAAGGATTTGGAATTCTGGGTCAAAAGCTCGGGGAGGGATTCAGGCTGTGTTTGGGTTTTGCTTTAGGCCAAGGCTGTGCTGGAGGTCAATGTGGAGCCCACAGAAGTTTTTATTCCAGATCAGCCCAAACTCTGCAGCACCTGCAGAGTCCTTCAGCTCCCTCTGGAATCTCCTGTGGGTTCCCCTGGCAATCCTGGCTTCCCTTCCTCTCCCTTTTCCCCAGCTGTGGATCATTCCAGCCTGGTCACACACACTTCTGACTTCCTTCACGTTCTGGGCATTTCCAGGGAAACACTGAAGGGTCTGAGAACTCCTCAATGGACAGAGGGGACAAATCCCACCCCACACGGATCCCATGGATGTCTGGGCTGTGGGACACTGCTGCCAACACCCCTTCATGCCATGGAGCCCTTCCCATGGAACCATTCCCATAGACCCCTTCCCAAGGAGCCATTGCCATGGAGCCATTCCCATTGACCCCTTCCCATGGA
>VZDJ01000274.1:829972-854138 GCA_008694505.1 Cyanoderma ruficeps | reverse complement strand
AAAAAAAAAAAAAAGGATGACAAATCCCTCAGTTTGACAGGAAAAGTAGGGAACGTTGCTGGGCCCCGGCTGCTGCTCACCCATGGAAATGTGGGAGCTGGAAGTGGGAGCCAAGGGCACTGCGAGCCCTCGGTCTCTGCCTGAAGGACAGACAAATTCACCCAAAGAGCCACAAATGCCATCCCTCCATCCATCCATCCATCCATTCCTGTAGAACTTGTTCCCAGTTTCAATTTTTGATGGGAATTGAAGAACTTGGTGCAAATGTGACCTCAGGGGTTTCCTTCCTCTTTCAGGGTTTGGTTGTTTTGCTGTTCCGTGGGGGTTTGGGGTTGTGTTTTTCTTTTGTTGTTGTTGTTTGTTTGGCATTTTTTGGTTTTGGTTTGGTTTGTTGTTGTTTTTGTTTGTTGTTTTGGGAGTTTTGTTTGTTTGGTGTTTTTTGTTTGGTTGGTTTTTTTGGTTTTGTTTCTCGGGGGTTTTTTTTGGTTTGTTGGTTTGGGGTTTTGTTTGTTTGGGGGGTTGTTTGTTTATTAGGGGTTTTGTTTGACTTTTTTGGTGGGGTTTTTTTGGCTTTTTGCTTGTTTGGAGATTTTTGTTTTGCTTGTCTTGAGGTGGTCGTGGGTTGTTTTGGGTTGTGTTTTTTTAGTTCTTTGTCATGGTAGCAACCCATCCCTGCTGCCAGCAAGGGAGGATGACTCTGTTTCCTGGGAACAAACGGGAGGCAGTCAGCTCATGGGAAATTGTTCTCCCTTGGTTTTCCTTTTCTTTCCATCCCTTTGTGCTTGTGGAGTTGTGGGGGTTTTGTTTCTTTGTTGTTTTGTTTGGGGGGTTTTGATCCAGGTTCTGCTTGGAAAATCCAGCTGGGCAATTAGCTGGCAATGGCCACTTCCCAATTAATTAGGGATCCTGCCAGAGAGCTGAAGCAGGACCCATGGAGAGAGAGGCAGGATAACACGGCTGTGCTGAATCCCAGAAAATCCTGGGATAAGGAGAGAAATCCTCTCTGGGAAAACTCCTGAGTGCTGGTGCTGGGCAAAATCCAGTGGCTTTGGGAGTTTGGGGTTTAATGGGATTGGGATTGGCTCCTTCAGGGCTGGTGCCACAAAGGCTGAGGCTGGCTCCTTTGTTAAGCTGTTTTGGGTTTGGGCTGTTCCCTGTTGATCTTTGGCTCTTTGTGCACCTTGTCCCAGCCCTGGTTCCATTCCCCTGCTCCTCCAAGTTGGGGTTGCTGTTCTGCCTTGGAACTGTGGCTTTCCCACACCGCTGGGAGCAGAGGGAGAGCAGCAGTGGCTGCCTTTGGAGGGAGCTGCTGACGCTGTTTTACACCACAGTGACACCGACTTCGATTTCAGAAGGCTGAAAATGACTTTTTTATTTTTGGGATGTGTTTTTCTTATATGCTATTTTACACAGAGCAATTTGATTGGTGACAAGAAGATAAACTTCTTCACTCACATTGGTCAGAGCACAGGGACATCAAGAAGTCCCTCCTAGGGAAAAGAATGAAAACAAAGTACAGCTACAAAAACACTTTTCTTGTTTACAGAAAATTCTCTGGGAAAAGAATTTCAGAAAACCAAAATGTCTCAGGCACAAAACCAGGGCTACAAGCTGCCCTTTGTGTTCCTGAATTTCTCCAGGAGGCAAAGCCCTTTCCCCCTCTCCCTCCCTGCTCTCTCTCAGGGTTTGCTGAGTTTGGGGTTCTCTCTCCATTGCTTATGGAACTTCTTCCTCCTCTGGGTCTCAATTCCCACGATCTGGGCAGGAGCAGCTCCTGCCCTGGGGCTGTATCGGGTTATGAGGAAAAGCTGTTTCCTTGCTTGGCACCATCACAGCCCTCCTTGCCTGGCGCAGGGCAAGTGGATAATTTGGATCATTCCCTGTGTCCCACCCCTCCAGACGGCTCCATTCCCCCTTGGGATCAGCTTTTTTGGCTTCCCAGGGCGTTCCAGCCTCCCCAGAGGGATTTTCCCCCAAGCCTGAGGGAGGAAGAGGCTCCTCGTGCTGGGGGGAGGAAATGCTGGGCAGAGCTCCTTTCCACACTGAAGGTTTCCCATCATCTCCAAAGCTCATTTCTGGAGGAGATTTAAAGAGGAGACAGCAGGGGAATTGAAAATCCCTTTTGTATCAATCGAAATGAATTTAAATTGCATTTAAATGAACTCTGTCAGCAGAGGGAGGATGGGAGGGGTGGCACTGCTGCTGCCACCTGCCCAGATGTGGCTCAGGAAGGTCTTCAACAAACCTGGGATTGTTCCAGAGCTTCTCAATGACATTTTTAGTCCTTTCTTGAGCTGGGGAGAGATTTATGTCCCTTTGCCCTGGGGGGAACCTTTGCATTTCCCCCTAAACACAGCAAGTGTCCAAATTGTGATAAAGCTGTGACAGTTATCAGTGTTGGGGTCACCGCCTGGAAAACAGGGACAGGTTTCTCTGCCTTGGCTTCTGCAGGAATGATTTTATCCTCTTGGCAGCAACAACAAAAAGAAATTGAATTAAGAAATATTCACTGGAATAAAGAATATTCACTTCTAGAAAGGGAATAAATGATGATTTGGGGTCTGGCCAAGCACTGAAAGCTTCCCTCACCAAAGGGGGACCAAAGCCCCAGGTGGACACTCAGAGCTGGGGGAGATGGAAATGAATTTTCATGGGGGAAAAAAGGATGATATGGAGCAGTGAAGGATTTCAGAGCAGCTGGAATATGACAGGGATTGTACAGGCACAATTGCCAGAGTTCTTTATGAAAACAGTGGGAAGGAGATGGATAAAACAGAGTAAGGCACTGGATTTATTCATGTTTACACGGAATATCCTCATCTGGGAGGGACCCCCAAGGATCATCAGCCCTGTACACCTATGGGAAGGATCAGCTGCTTTAAAAAAACCCAGAAAAATCAAAAGTTTGGCTCTTTTCTAGCAGAATTGTACCTTTTCTTGAAGCATTTAGGAATTGAAGGACCCAAACTGGCCAGTGCTGTTTTAAACTTAAGTGAAATGGAAGGGAAGGAGTTGGAGGAGGCTCTGGGGAAGGTTGTGCAGAGGCAAATTTAAAAAAAAACCAGCAGAGTACCAGGGCAGGCTCTGATTCCAGCAGGGAAAATTGCTGCCAGGCAAAGGTTGAGCAGGAGCTTCATGGACATAAAACATCACCCCCTGCACCCAAAGCAGCTGCCAAAAATCACCTAAACCCCCTCACATTGTATTTTCGAGGTGTTCCAGCTGCAGAGGTGGGGGAAGAGATCACCCCCTCACCTTCTCTGGCCTCACTGGTGGTGGGGGGGTTAAATTTTTAATTAAGAAGTTAATTTTAATTCATTTCTTAACTAAAACTTTTCCAAGAGATTCTAAAGATCCTTCAGCATTTCCTTTATCTGCCTTTCAGTCTCTAAATAATTTCTAGCTCATAGCTATGAGCCAAAAGTCCTCTGGGTTTTTTTAATACTGCATTTTGTAGCCTGGGGTATTTAACATTTCAGGCCTTGGTTTCCTCGAGCTCACAACCTTCGTGGCCTGGTGGATACGGGAACTTCAAAGAGAGATGAAAAATGGGTGTAAAAAGGGAAAAGAGGGTTAATTCCAGCTGCAGGGCATTGATTCCTCCACAGACAATTCTTTGTGCCAGGTTGAACTCTCCCTTAGGGGTGTGATGGAGCTGGGACATCTTTTGGTGATGTGGTGATTCCTTTTATCATTTTTACCCTTTTCAGCTGATGTCACCACCAGTTTCCTGTTGATCTTCATGTTGTTTGTCATCAGCCTCCACCTCTTGCTCGGGGTGCTCAAGGTACGTTCCCCACAAATGGCATTCAGGGTTTGGATGGTGCTCACTGGAATTATGGTCAAAAAAGCAGGAGAACCCCCCAAAATCCCAGAATCATGCAGGAAAAAAAGGCAGATAAAAATCCCAGAATCAGAGAATCACATAGGAAAACAGGCAGATAAAAATCCCAGAATCAGAGAATCACATAGGAAAACAGGCAAATAAAAATCCCAGAATCAGAAAATCATACAGAAAAAAAAGACAGATAAAAATCCCAGAATCAGAGAATCACACAGGAAAAAAGGCAAATAAAGATGTCTCCTGGTTTCAGAGGGGCAGAGGGACTGGTTTGAAGCCTCAGGTTCTTGTGAAAAGCTTCAAACACCCAGATTTACCAAATCTCGGCAATGTTTGGTGTTAAATGGAGGAGATTTTATGATTTAGAAAGGTTTTCTTGCCTCATTTCCTTGCTCTGTTGCAAGTCAGGTCCCGTGAGAGAACTGTCACTGCCCTCTTGCACCGGGGACTCATTTCCCAGTTCAGGAGGAGGAATGACCAAGCCTTGGGGTGGAAACGCCAGGAATGTGATGGTGGCAGAGCTCTAAGCATTGAGTACCACCCCAATAACCCAGCTCTCCCTCTGGAGAGGCCAGTTTTAGGGACAGTGGGAGGATAGCTCCGATGGGAAGTGCCAGAGTCACAGAGTGAGAACTCAGAGGAATTTTCCAAAGGGGTGAACAAATCAGCATTGATGCCCTGTTTTCTCTGGATCAGTTGTCACTGAAACCAGAGATCCCAGGGAAGTTGGGATTGTGCTCAGTCCTTGGAGCACAATCTGAGTCCTCCCGGGTGTTGCCAGCTGCTCTGATTTCCCTCTTGGGGTGGAAATAACCGGGGCTGCTTTTCCCCCTCAGAAGAGGGAGCGGCTCCTGATCCCCTTCCTGGCGCTGCAAGTCATCGATTTCCTGCTCAGCCTCCTGACCATGTTCAGCTCCTACATCCAGGTGCCCGTGATCATCTCGGTGTCCTCGCTGGGCCACACGGTGGGTGACAGCTGTGACAGCTCCTGCTCCTGGGCAGGACCCCTCCGCCTTCCCGGGGCTGGGGAATGCGTGGGATGGAGCATCCCTACCTTGGGGTGGTTCCCAATGGAATCATTTAGGTTGGAATTTGGGATCCTTACCCGGGGCTGTGGTTTGTCATGGGATCCTTTAGGTTGGAAAACGCCTTTAGGATCATCCCTACCGTGGGGTGATTCCCAGTGGAATCGTTTAGGTTGGAATGAAGGATCTTTACCCGGGGCTGTGGTTTGTCATGGAATGCTTTAGGATGCAAAAGAGACCTTTAGGGTCCTGGGAGGTTGGAATAAAGGATGGTTACCCTGGGCTGTGTTTCTGCATGGAATCATTTAGGATGGAAAAGACTTTTAGGATCTTGGAAGATTGGACTAAAGGATCATTACCTTGGGCTGTGGTTTGTCATGAAATCCATTAGTTTGGAATAAAGGATCATTACTTGGGGCTGTGGTTCTTCACGGAATCATTTAGGATGGAAAAGGCCTTTAGGATCCTGGAAGCTTGGACTAAAGGATCACTACCTGGAGCTGGGGTTTGTCATGGAATCCTTTAGGTTGGAAAATACCTTTAGGGTCCTGGGAGGTTGGAATGAAGGATCATTACCGTGGGCTGTGGTTCTTCATGAAATCCATTAGTTTGGAATAAAGGATCATTATCTTGGGCTGCAATTCTTCATGGAATCATAAAGGATGGAAAAGACCTTTAGGATCCTGGAAGGTTGGAATAAAGGGTTGTTATCTTGGGCTGGGGTTTGTCATGGAATCCTTAGGTTGGAAAACACCTTTAGGGTCCTGGAAGCTTGGAATAAAGGATGGTTACCCTGCGCTGTGGTTCTGCATGGAATCATTTAGGATGGACTAAAGGAACATTACCTGGGGCTGTGGTTGTTCACGGAATCATTTAGGATAGAAAAGACCTTTAGGATCCTGGGAGGTTGGAATAAAGGAACATTACCTGGGGCTGTGGTTGTTCACAGAATCCTTTAGGATAGAAAAGACCTTTAGGATCCTGGGAGGTTGGAATAAAGGATTGTTATCTTGGGCTGGGGTTTGTCATGGAATCCTTTGGTTTGGAAAAGGCTTTTAGGATCCTGAATCCAGATGTGAGGGCGTTTCTCCAGGCTGGAGACAGGATGCAATCCTTGGAGGCTGAAGCAGACCAGTGGCATCTGGGATATTTATTTCCGATTTCCTCCTGGCTTTGAGGGCGGTGCTCGGGGTGTGCCCTGCCAGGAGGGCTTTGCTGGAGATGAACTGGGGTTGTCACTGCCCCGGCCAGAGGTGTCTGTGGAGCTCGGATGGAGCCCCACAGCTGGGCCAGCAAAGGGAAGGTTTGGGTTGGATTTAAGGGAATTTAGTGGCTTGGACTCCACGTGAACCAAGCACAGGCTCTGTGTGAAGCGTGAATGATCTGCAGAAGTGACCCAATCCTGTGAGCGTAACCCCAAAATTGCTGTCCCCCTCAGCAGGGCCACTCCAGGATTCCCCTGCTGGCGCTGCAGCTGCTGGATTTCTGCCTGAGCATCCTCACCCTGTGCAGCTCCTACATGGAGGTGCCCACCTACCTCAGCCTCAAGCCTGTGGACAGCAGGGTAGGTCTGGACCCAGCTCTGCTTGTTTTCCACACTGGGAACTCCTATAAATCTCCATTCCATGGCTGTGAAACTCTGAGCTCTCTGGATCACCCAGAACTGCTCAGGTTGACAACAGAGAGGGTTTTCCATGTTCTCCCCAGCTCTGATCCTGACTGACAGCTCCCATGTTCCTTAAAAATACACCTTGTTTCTCCTGGTAGGGATCTGATGGATGCAAATCGCAGAGAAAAGTGATTCAGGTGGAGCTGCCTGCATGGAAAATGCCTCAAATTTCATCTTTATTAAACAGTCATGTTTGATAAGCCCCACCCCAGTGTTGTTATGAATAGGTGGAACCATCACATTGCTAAGGAAGGATGGAGACACTGATTTAAGGCCCTGGCATCACAGTCCCAAGTTTCTCCCTCCAGAGAAAAGAGCAGGAAAATCCCAGGCTGGTGGCAAGAGTGGAAATTAAAAATTTAAAAGTTCTCATTTAAACAGGGCTTTGCCCAAGGAGTGGAAACAGCAGGAGGAAAACAATATCCCTGTGATCCTGCTGCCAGTGGAAATCCTGCATTCCTTGTTCTGCCTGAACCTTGAACCCTCCCTGTGGGTTCCCCTGGCTCAGGGAACGAGGTTTTGGGGCTGAGACCTTCTCCTCCTCCCCCAGGGCCCTCTGCCAGCCCTGGAGAAGCTGCCAGCAGAGGACTACGCCAAAGTGATGATCACCTTCACCATCGCCTTTGTGGCCGTGCTCTTCCTCAAGGTAAGAGCCTCTGGACTGAGGCTCCCCCAGGAAAATTCAGCTTTAATTCTCTCCCAAATCAGCCTTGTTGGGCTCTCCTGGGGCACAGTGGGAGCTGTGCCTCCGTATGGTTTATCCAAATCCCTGCCTCTACTCTTCTGTGGGAGTTACCAAGCCAAACCCCTCTTATGTCCCCAAATCATCGCTGCCCGTTCCTCTCTGGAAGGAGAAAAGGGTTGAAAACAAACACAGCGAAGTCCTCAGTTGTAATGGACCCAAATAAATGAGATTATAGGAGATTATTTATCCAAATATCTCCTTTTACACCTCTGTGTGAGTTACAAAGCAAAATCCCTCTTATGTCACCAAATCATCACATTCCTCTCTAGGAGAGAAAGGTGGAAAACAAACCCAAATAAACGAGATTATCGAGCAGCAGGTGAGAACTTTCCTTTGGTGAGTGGCTGTGCCCACTGTGATGGGAGCTGGGTTCTCCACCCTGACACTCCCAGAGTTCATTAAAAACCAGGAGCTAAACCCTGCTGGTGCCTCAGGATGCTCCACTGGAGAGGGTTTTTATTCTCTTATTGCTCAATGGCTCAGAGAACTGATCTTTCACCTTCAGCCCCACGAAGAAAACCAGATTCTTCCAGGGCAGCAAGTGCTGCTTGTGAGTTTGAACCATTTTATATTCTGAGCCTTGCGGGTGGGCCAGATAAGCCAGTGAGGAGTGGAGAGTTTTGCATGGATGCACTTCAGGCATGGCTTTAAAATCTCTTTTAATATTTACATGGAGTGTGCAGCAGGAGCAGAGATAACCCTGAGCCCCAGCTGGCAGGAATCTCCCTGACCTGGCAAACGGATTAATTGGAATTTTCCACAGCTTTACCCACAAAACACAGGATTTGCAGTGGGTTTTTGTGCTGGGGTGTAAGAGGAGGGATGGGATAATAAAACCCTCAGGACTCCCCAAAAAAACATCAGGACCCCCATCCTTTAATCCCAGTGCCAATCCCTCTCCTCTTCCCTGGGTAAAATCCCATGGAATTCCCTCCCTGCAGCCTCCCAGCTCAGGGCAGGTGGGGCTGGGTCTGCATTTCCTGTGATCGAAATCCCATGGAAGAAACATTCCAAGGGCAGGGTGGGGCTGGGTCTTTGTTGCCTGTAGGGCCCTGACAGGTCAGTTGTTCCGAATTCCTTGGGAAAAATATTCCAAGGGCAGTGTGGGGCTGAGGCTGTGGGCTCCAGCGGTGACAGCATCACTTGTTCCGAATTCCTTGAATAAAATATTCCCAGGGCAGGGGGATGCTGCCATGGCACCCCTAAAGCAATTCCCTGTGCTGGTCTCTGCATCCATGAGAAATTCTAAACCCATGGAGAGATCCCAAACCTTTAGGTTCATCTCATCCCTGAACACCTTCCACTGTCCCAGGGTGCTCCAGCCCGGCCTTGGACACTTCCAGGGGTGGGAGATGGGCAAAAATTCCAATAATCTTTGTCTCACTTCGGAATCATAAAGTCCTCCAGCACCACAGGGGTAAGAAAACAGAAATTAAGGGAAATAAAACATTCCTTGTGATCTTGATTTATTTCAGAACCAAAACTGGGGAGTGCATTCCTTGTTGTATGATTTTAATTTATTTCAAAATCAAAATCAGGGAATGCATTCCTTTATTGTGTGATTTTGATGTATTTTTTACATAGAAACTTTACCCAGTTTCTATGACAGCTCCAGGTTTGCCCTCTGCATGAAGAGGCTTTGGAAGCAGGAAGGGTTCTGCAATATTCCCAAAAGATGCTCAAAGTTTGGATTCACCTCCCATCTCTGGAATGTTGAGATTGATTTTTACAGCTCAGATGTTTCATTCCTTTTTTTCTCTTTGCCTTGGCCCGGTGTCAACACAAACAGCCCTCATTGTCCTGGGAATGCTGGGCTGCACAGCCCAGGTTTGGGATCTGTGGCTCCCTGTGTTCCCTGAAAATCCCAACGTGTTCCCGAGCACATTCCCAGGCCAACACAAACACCAGGCACACGACTCTGCTGCTCCGAGCAGAAAATATTGATTTACCAGGGCCAGTCCCACAGACCCCGCTTATTTCCCTGGGCCACAACCCCTCAATCAACCCTTTTTCCTCAGAAAAACTCCGTTTATTGCGTGGACAAATCCATGGGGTGCCAGGAGGGCCTGTCAGGGAGGTGCCAAAACGGGATTTTGCTGAATGAAGGGATTTTTGGGGCAGTCCTTGGATCCCTGTGGTGCCTCTGGTGCTTTCCTGAGGCATCCAGGCTTTGTCACCTGCTTGGAAAAATGAGATCAGAGCCACGATTTCCTCTCCTACCTCGGGACATTGTGACCTCAGAGGTGTCCAGTGTTGTGTCTCATGGATTTGATGTTTAATCACTTTATATTTACTGGATTTCCAGTCCCACCTCAGTGTTTCGAATTCACGGAATCCAGACGTCACAACCTGCTCTGAAAAATGACATCAAGGCCACCATTTCCTTTCCTGCCTTGGGATATTCTGATCTCAGAGGTCTCAGAGTTTTGTGTTAATGGATTTTATGTTTAATCATTTTGTATTTACTGGATTATTGATCCCAGTCCCATCCCAGCATTGTTCTGAATTCATGGAATCCAGACTTTATAACCTGTAATAATATGAAAAATACCTGTAAAAATAACGAAAATGACATCAAGGCCTTTCCTTCTCAGGACATTGTGCTCCAAGAGCTCTCAGTGTTGTGTTTATTGGGGTTTGTGTTTAATCACTTTATATTTACTGGATTATTGATCCCAGTGCTGTTCTGAATCCATGGAATCATCACATTCCTAGGGAAGGATGGAGATCCAGACTTAAGGCCCTGGGATCACGGTCCCGAACTTTTCCCTCCAGAGAAAAGAGCAGGAAAATCCCAGGCTGGTGGCAAGAGTGGAAATGCCCTTTTTGCCCTGCAGGGCCATGGAAAAATGCCCCTTTCCTTCCCTTTTCCCTCTTTTCCAGGCCTACATGTTCAAGTGTGTCCTGAGCTGCTTTAAGTACATCAAAGCCAGCAGGAGGGAGGAAGTGAAAGTGGAGCCACAGGCAGTGGAAAAGGTGAGGAAAAGTGAATTTACTCCTGAAAATGGACCCAAACAGTGGAAAAGGTGAGGAAAAATGAATTTATTCCTGGAAGTGGAGCCACAAGAACTGGAAAAGGGGCATAAAAGTGAATTTATTCCTGACAGTGGAGTCAAAAGCAGTGGGGAAAGGTGAGAAAAGTGATTTTTTTCCATCAAAAGGAATCCTTTAGACTGGTGATCCTTATCTCTGCTTTTTTGGGATTTGAGAGAATTTCCAACCCTTCAAATCCCCAGTAGCAAGTGTTAATAATCACTTTTTAATTACAAAATATCCATTTAATTTTACTTCTGCATAAAATCTTTAAAGCCAATGTGCAAAGAAGGTGAAACTCAGGCATAGCAGATAAATGGGAATTAATTCCCTGTGATCTCTGATCCAAGAATTTGGGGTTAATTCCAGGTGGACTTTGGCTTCCACAACTAACAGTGTTTAAAATCAGCTTTTTCTTCACCTTTCTGTCTGAGAGTTCTGGAATCTCAGTGTTGTAAGGATGGATGGGCAGGAAAGAGGGAGGGACAAGGAATGCTGAGGGTATGGAATGCTGAGGGATGGGGAATGCTGAGGGATGTGGAATGCTGAGGGTAGGGAATGCTGAGGGACAGGGAATGCTTAGGGAGAGGGAATGCTGAGGGTATGGAATGCTGAGGGTAGGGAATGCTGAGGGTATGGAATGCTGAGGGTATGGAATACTGTGGAATAGGGAATGCTGAGGGATGTGGAATGCTGAGGGATAGGGAATGCTGAGGGATGTGGAATGCTGAGGGTGTGGAATGCTGAGAGTATGGAATACTGTGGAATAGGGAATGCTGAAGGTTGGATTTTATCTTGGCACATCAGCTGGGCTCTGCCTTGCCAGCAGTGCTGCCCCAGCTGTGCCCCTCTGTAAAATTCCTCAGCTTTCCTTGGGCATGGGGCTGGGATTCCACACATTCGGGATCCTTGGGCCATTTATTGTCCCGGGAATAGCGCTGGCCCTGGAACAAGGTGGATCCAGGCCCTGCTGCCCCAGCTCTGCTGGATTCCTGCCCTCGGTGCCCCAAACCCCGCCGGTTCTTCGTCCCTGCTCTGAGGCAGGCAGGGGAGCCCTCCAGGATGGAATCCCGGCCATCCCATAACCTCTGGTCTCTTCCAGGCCGTGCTGCCGTCCTATGAGGAAGCCCTGGAATTGCCTTCCAAGGATTCCCCTCCTCCCTACGGGACCGTCTGAGCGCGGCCGGGGGAGGTGAGGCTGAGGGCTGCCGGCTGCCCTCCGCTGCCGCAGTCCCGGTGCTCCTCCAGAGCAGCTCCCAGCTTCCTCCAGCCAGACCCCGCCGGGGAACTGCTGGACCCTGTCCCGCTCTGGAACCTCCATTTCCTGCCTCTGGCTCTGGCTCTGATCCCTGACTCTGGGGTTTGGCTGCTGAGGGGCGCAGGGCCGGAGCCCAGCCGGCTGGGCCCGGCGCCGCCCGCATGGCGATTCCCGCCGGGCTCAGCGGGGACACCTTTAGGAAGTGGGATTGAGGGATGGACAGGGAAGGAATTTTCTCTGGGATAACCCAGCCTTGCAGCTCCACCAGCCAGAATTCCCACAGAAAAGGGATCGGCCAAAAATCCCCCGGGAATTGCAGCTCTCACCCTGTCTGCTTGTGATGATTGACAGCGACCCAGAATATCCAGCACTGCTCTGCCATTTCATACCTGAGTGGGTGCATTTTCCTGTGCTTTTATGTGACTTGCAAGACGAGTTTCAATTAAAATAAAAATGTTAATGTCTTCCAAACTGTGAGTCTGATTTCTGAGGGTGTCTGATTGCTGAGTGAAGGAAGAAATAATTTGATTTCTAAAACATTAGTGAGCAAAAAAAAAAAAAGGTGCTTTGACCTTGGCCTGATCTTTTCTCATGTTTTGTGCTGCTTGCAAAGGAAAAGCTGATATTTCTATTTCAATTTCCTCTCAAAATCTGCCTCTCTGCCTTATCAGCAGTGATAAGGATCTGTGGCCTGCTCACCAGTGACTGCAGAGCTCCGGCCCTGCAGATGTCACCGATGGCACTGCTGCTGTCCCTGGAATTCCACACCTGCTCCCCTTTCGGGATCATTTCCTGCTCTTTTCAAACATCACACTGTGAAAAACGTGGGGTTTTCTCAGTCTTAAATAAAGTCTCCATTCCAGCCTCATCCAGAGCTTGGATCACAGCCCGGGGGGGGCTGCTCTGCTCTGAACCAGCCTCAATGGAATATTTAACAGCAAACTTCAATGGAATATTTGCAGAGGATGAATAAGAAATGTGGTGCTGCCCCTGCTCTTTTCACTGGATGTGCATTTCTGTAGTGGGGATGAAGAGGATGATGTTGGTTATATATTTTCCTTGATGATTTTCCCATCAAGGGGGGATAATTCCATTTTTCTGTGTTCCATCTCCTTGTTCTGGGCACCAGGACGCTCCACAGCAGACCTGGAGCCTGGAAGGGTGTCCCAAATGACATCTCAGTGGCTCCACTGCTTCTAAACATGCTCAGAAATCACCCCCAAAAGTACAAACCACTCCAAATCCTCTAAGCAGAAAATCAATTTTCTGCCCCCACATCTGCTAATTGTTTAACTGTAACCAAGCAGCAAGAGAACCACTCAAAATTCAACCAGGAAACTTTGCAGAAGAGCCCAGATTATTGCAGCCCAGCCCAGTCTCCTGCTTTGTTCTGTGGGGAGATTAAAAATGATCTTGGAATTGTTAATGGAATTGGTTACAGAACATTCCACACCTCTCCTCTTTGTCACAGCCACAGGAGCAGAGTGGCTGCTGGAGCTCTGCTCACTTCTCACCTTGGCTGGCCTAAGCCAGGCCTGCAGGAGGCCTTGGGATGGGCTGCCAGGGTGGAGATTCCCTTTGGGAAAGCACATCCTGCCCTGAATATTCCTTATCAGAGCCTGGGAAGGGGTGGGAAGGCTTTGGGGCATCCAACCAGGCTCTTCCCACCACAACCCCATTAACTGGGGCTGCCCAGATGTGAAATGCTGGCAATTCTTCTGTCTCCAAACCTGAGCAGGGTTCCTCCATGTGACCCCACTAAATCCCGTTAAAACCCCTCCTCCACCTCTTTCACTGGTTCAGATTCTCCCTCTAATTAAATTCCTGCTAATAATGGGGAAGGCTCCTGGCTGTTGAGTGACTGCAGCAGGGTAAATCAGTCCCTGGGCCTCTGGCTTTAATTGACTTTGCTAATAGAGCTGCAGTAGCTAAAATACGGTCAGGACGTGTCTGGCAGACACGGGGTTGGTTTAATGTGGGTTCACACCTGGTCTAACTGAGCCTGGCTCTAACCAAGCCAACCCATCTCCTGCCTGGGGCAGAGCTTTCTCTCCAGGGCTCAGCATTCCAACATCCCAGTTCCCTGTGAGCGCCTCCAAACCCCCGAAGCTGATAAAATGTATGGATTTATTGTGAGTTCCCAGCCAGGCCAGGGCTGAGCTCGACACAGGACGTGGGTTTGGGTTTCTGAAATGCCACAGGGCTCAGCCAACACAAACAGCCCAGCCCGGCCCAGGCCGCTCACGGGCCCACCACGGCCCCGCCAGTGCCGGGCTTGAGACTCAGAGAAGTCTTTTAAATGCCCCCGTTATTCTGGTTTGGCTTCTCCAAACTGATTTATTGCTGACTCCCCATAGCTCACCAAGGAGCTCAGTGCTGCTCCAGGCTTGATTTTGAGCAGTGCAGAGGAGAAATGAGCAGCAGTTCTCTGGTGGAACAGGAAGGTTGAGCGGATGACTGAGCTGAGGATCTCAGCACTGGCAGCACAGATAAGTGAGAGGGTCTTGACTGAAACTACAGCATCTCCTGGAGTTTGAGACGTTCCTGGACTCCAAGATGACCATTAATTTCCTTGGCTGCCTGTGGCTTTTTTCCACCCAGCAAAAGCTCCAGTGGAAAAGGGAATTTTGTGGAACATTCCTGCCAATGGAAGCGTTTTACAGTGATTTTGGATGGGCTTGGAGCAACCTGGGATAGTGTAAGGTGACACTCCCCATGGCAGGAGGCGGCAGATGGGCTTTAAGATCCCCTCCAGTCCAAACCATCCCAGGATTCTGGGATTCTCTGATTCCTGGGGCTTTTGTGTGCCTTGCCTCGATCCATCAGGTGTTTGGGGTCATTCCCCTTGGAGACAAAGAGCTGCCCACACAGTGACCACATTTACAGCTGGTAAATCTTATCCTGCTGTTCTTTCATAGAATCATCAAATCGTGGAATATCCTCAGCTGGAAGGACCCACAGGGATCATGGATCCACAGGGATCACGGATCCAACCCTGTCCCTGCCCAGACCCCCAACAATCCCCCCTGGGCATCCCTGGGGCGCTGTCCAAAGGCTCCTGGAGCTCTGGCAGCCTCGGGGCCGTGCCCATTCCCTGGGGAGCCTGGGCAGTGCCCAGCACCCTCTGGGGGAAGAACCTTTCCCTGCTCTGCAGCCTCAGCCTGCCCTGGCCCAGCTCCAGCCGTGCCCTGGGTGCTGTCCCTGTCCCAGGGCAGGGATTGGAGCTGCACATCCCTGAGCTCTGCCCTCTGTGCTCTGCTCCAGCTGCACACACCAAGAGCCCTCAGCTGCTCCTCCAGACCCTTCCCCATCTCCCTGTCCCTTCTTTGTTGCTCTCTAACACCTTTAGACCTTTTTTCTATTGTGACACCCAAAACTGCACAAAGTTCTCGAGCCATCCCAGCCATTTCTAGCACAGAAACAGCCTCAGGAGCTCCTGGGCCAGGGCAGAACTGGGGAATTGCACAGGTGGAGAAGTCCAGGCATGGCTGGAGGAGCAGAGCCTGCAGGTGGTCAGCAGGAGAGGCAGGAGCTGTGCCCAGGAGGCAGCTCAGTCCCAGGGGAAGGTATGGGCAGGGGAACAAACAAAAAGTGATCCCTGTGAAATAAGTGTGACCCATAAAACACACAAACAAGGCCCAGCCATAAACAGCATTTGCTATTTCCAGCAGCAGGCCCCAGGGATATTTGCCAGCTCTTTGCAGCTGGGAGGATAAACAGAAACTCCTTTGATCCTGACTCGGTGCAGGGGTTATTTTCAAAGCCACTCCTGCCTCCCCAGCCTTTCCTTTGCATCATTTGCTGGATGCTTTGCTCTGCCCCCACTGCTGTAATTCTGCTTTTCCAGGGTGGGAAATGGGGATGCTGGAGGTTGGGAAGGTTCCTTCCATACCTCAAACCAAAATAGAAACATTATGGGGGCAAAACACAAGAATTGGAGCTTTTGTCATCATTTCTCTGCAGGGTGAAAAGTGGCACTGGGAATCCAGCTTGGAACACTCACCTGGAACATCAAAGGAAGCCAGAAATAGGCAGAAATTATGGAGCATTTTGTAAAACCTTGGAGCTTTCTGGAGGCCGGAGGGCAGCAGAGCTGTGTTTACTACAACTCCAGGGTTTGTTTAGAATGAAATAAAAACCAACAGCAAACAACTCAGAGTTTGGCCGCTGCTCCCTTCCCAGCCTTTTCGTTCTCCCTCATCTGTGGGACTCAGGCACCCTCCAGATCCTTCTGGAGAAGAATTTCTGGTCCAGGGCTACAAAAAATAAAGAAAATTTCAGTGTTTAACTCACAGAACTTTTAAGGTTGGAAAAAAACCTTTAAGATCCTCATGTCCAACCATGGTCACCACTAAACCACATCCCAAAGTGCCCAATCCAGACACCTTTTGAGCAATTGCAGGGATTTGACTCCACCACTGCCCTGGGCAGCCTGTGCCAATTCCTGACCACCCTTTCCATGATGAAATTTTTCTTAATATCCATTCAAATCCTCTCCTGGCCCAGCCTGAGGTGATTTCCTTATCCTGCCTTCTGCTGGAATTTTGGGAACATCTTGGGATCCCTGATTTCATTTTTTCCTTCCAGAAAACTTTCCCATTTTTCTGGGTCATTTCCATGGCAGTGACTCAGGGATAGCTGCTGCATTTTGAATTCAATACTTGGGCTCACTGCAGGGTGAAATTTATAGGGAGATATTAAATGCAATCAGGGGGCGTTTCTTGGAAATATGGAAATCCAAAGCTAAAATGCAGTTTGGAACTCAAACTGCAGCAGAACGAATGGCATGAGTGCAATCCCACCTCTAAACAACAACTGTCAGTGCCATGGGAAATCCAGTGTTGTTTTTCCTGGCTTTTCCCAGCTGATCAGCATTCCTGGGAGGGGCTGTGATGGAAGAAGATCTGCACTTACATTGTCTATTCCATCAGAGTTATTTGAGCAATGACAAATGAGGAGTTGCCACCTCTCCCAGCTTTAATTTTGCATTAATATTTTCATTTTTAGTATTCTCTTGGTTTGGAAAGACAGGTGTCTGCTAAGGAAGGCAGGAACATCCCTTGAAGATGTAAACCCCCTCCCTCTGAATTAATATAATTTTGAAATTAAGGAGCTTTCAGTCAAAGATATGAGAATAGGAATAACAGTTCTTTACTAGGAAAATTAAAACACAATGGTACCAAAAAAACCCTGCCAGGGTCAGAACTCTCCTGCCCCCGTGTTGGTCAGGCTGTTGGTGTCAGCCCAGCCCAGCCCTCCTGCAGGGACAGATGTGGTTCTGGTGGAGCAGAGATGATCCTGGAGAAGGGTCCAGTGGTGCTGGGATGGGTCCGGTCTCCCTCTGGGAATCCAGTGCAGACAGGCTGTGCTGCTGTTCTGAATGCCAGCTTTGATCCAGGTGGGAATGCTGGGCTCCTCCCCCTGGGTGGAGCCTCTCCCCATGGGATGATGGAATTGTCTCAGCCCTGCAGTGAGCCTGGATGGCCCATGGACAGCAGATCTCCCCTGGAGGGAGGATGGGTCCTGGAAGGGATAAAGAACACGGCCCCGGCTGGTTTAACAGCTGCTGACAGAACACACACCCTGGTTACATCCTGCATTCCAACCCAACACAAATACTTTCAGGATTTATCCTTAAGCTGGGCTTTGCTTTCCCTGCCCCAAGACTGGCAGATTTGGCAGTTCAAGGGTGAAGGCATCCAGCAGAGTGGAATTCTGTCATGGGGAATTGGCAAACCAGGGATTTACAAACCAGGAAATTTGTCTGGAAAACAACTGAGGATCCAAAGGAGAACAAGAACAGCGAGGAAACCACAAGGAATTTGGGGAATCTTGCAGAGCTTTGAAAGTGAAGAAAAACCAAAACTCTCTCGTGCCTGGGTGCAGAGGATGATTCCCAGTTGTCCATGCTGGGGAGGACAAACTGCAGCTCCCGAGCTCATGTTGGAGTCTTGGAATCACAGAATTCCTCAGGCTGGAAAGGACCTCTGGGATCACCAAGTCCTTCTGTCACCCGGCACCACCACAGCCACCACTGACCATGTCCCCAAGGGCCACCTGCACACCCTCTTAGGGCATTCCAGGGATGGGGACTCCACCACTTCTCTGATTCCACCTGAGCCAATATTCCACAACTCTTTCCCTAAGAAAATGTTCCCAAATATCCAATCCAAACCTGCCCTGGCCCAGGCTGAGGCCGTTCCCTCTCCTCCTGTCCCTGTTCCCTGGGAGCAGAGCCCGACCCCCCCGGCTGTCCCCTCCTGTCAGGGAGTTGTGCAGAGCCACAAGGTCCCCCCTGAGCCTCCTTTTCTCCAGGCTGAGCCCCTTTCCCAGCTCCTTCAGCCTCTCCTGGGGCTCCAGAGCCTTCCCAGCTCCATTCCCTGCCCTGGACATGCTCCAGCCCCTCAATGTCCTTCTTTTCCAAAGAAATTCGAGGTGTGTCTCCAAAATTCAAGGTGTGACCTCACCAGTGCCCACCACGAGGGACTCTGAACCTTTTGCTATCAGCAGGACCAAGATAGGACCAAAATTTTCTGGTTCTCCCATCAGTGGAAAGTGCGGATTTGGTGTTTTAAAGCAGCATTTTTGGAGTCAGGATCCACGGATTGGAGGGTGTTGGAGGAGAGGCAAAGCCTCCCTGTGCCAGGACACGTGAAGGCCACAACAGCAGCAGGGCCACGCTGGGGCCAGCACGGGCCATTCATGGTTCCTGTGTTTACCTTGCAGGCAGGCTGGGCAAGGGCTCCAAATGCATATTTTCCTCCTGAAATATTGACTCCAGTGTTCTCCTTCTCAGGGGCCTGGGGAGAAATGATGTTTCATATTTTAAAAATAAACACTGCTTTTCCAGAGGCATCAATGCAGCCCCAGAGCTCCCAGCACACCTTTGCTTCTCGCCCTCTTTTCAAGGCTTTAATGCTGCTTGTGTGCCACAAGCTCTGCTGGTGAAAATATCCACCTGAAATGTATTTATCTTTGCTAATTAACAGCAGAATGACACAGAGCAACTTTATATTTTCCCCGCAAGAACAGCCATAGAGGCTTCATTTATGGAGAGCTCTGAATGATCCCCATTCACGGGGAGCAAGTGCTGTCTGCACCAAGAGATCCTTGTGTGCAGGGCAGGAAAACAGGAGCAACCCCAGCCCAGATGGGTCCAGGGCAAAATCTCGCAGATTTCAGGCTTTTATTTCACTCTGGGCCCCGATGGTCATAAATGGATGGGGCCAGTTTTGTGTATTTGGGGAGAAAACCGTGTGTGTGTGAGCACGGGAGGTGATGGATGTGTTTGCACTGCCCTAAATCCATGATTTTATAAATATATCCATGAAAGCATCCACAGAGGAATGGAAGGAGGTGGAAGGGACCTTAAATCCCACCCAGTGCCACCCCTGCCCTGGCAGGGACACCTCCCAGTGTCCCAGGCTGTCCCAGCCCCAATGTCCAGCCTGGCCTTGGGCACTGCCAGGGATCCAGGGGCAGCCACAGCTGCTCTGGCAATTCCAGCCCAGCCCCTGCCCACCCTCTCAAGGAAGAATTCCATCACATTATCCCATCTAATCCTACTCTTTTTCAGTTTGAAGCCATTCCCTGTGTCCTGTCCCTCCATCCCTTGTCCAAAGATGGGGATGTCCCTCTCCATCTTTCCCACAGCTCCTTCAGGTACTGGAAGGTCTCAGTGAGGTCACCCCCAACCTTCTCCTCTCCAGGCTGAACAATCCCAGTCCTGCCACCCTCTCCTCATGGCAGAGCTGCTCCATCCCTCACCTGGACCATTTCTTCCTCCTGACGGAAAATCCCCAGAGCTGTCAGCTCCAGAGCTGGCTGAGAGCCTGGGATTGATGCTGTGGGAAGACAGTGGGACAAATCCATGCTGATTTTGCATGAGAACATCGCCAGATTTGGATATTTTAATTAACATTTTTAATGTTAAAGAGTTAAGAGGAGCCTGGGAGCTTCAGTGAGGACAGGCCCTTTTTTCCCCTCATCAAAGAGCCTTTCCCCCCAGGAGCTCTCAGGCTGCTGAAGAGCTTTTAAAGGAAAGAGAGACTCTGGATGAGGGAAGAGAAAGTGGGCTTTGAGTTAAAGGCACTTTGCCTGGCCCTGCACTCACACAATGCAGATTAAATGGATGAGGGATCCAAGGATGTGCTGCTGGAAAAGGTGAGCAGAACCTAATCCATGCGAGGAGAAGGGCTTTAATCAAGTGACAGCAGTGTAAAACACTCGTCAAAAAACCAGAAAAAGATGCACTGCTTTGTGACAAAGCCATCATTAAATCTCTCTTCCCTGCTGCCCTTCCACAAAGGAAACATCGGATTTCGCCTCATTTGCAGCACCCTCAGCCTTGGTGGCTGATGGAGATTGTTGGCTTTTCTGACAGGAGCTGCATCTCCCTCGTGTGTACGGAGCCGGACGCTGCACTGCCACCTCAGCCTGTCTGTCTGTCCGTCCCCAGCCCCTCCTGTTCATCTGCTTTGGGTTCTGCAGCCTTCCCTCCCCTCCCCTCCCCTCCCCTCCCCGCTCTGCTCACAGGGGCTCAGACACACAGAGGAGCGCCTGTTCCCGGCAGGAAAATTCTTCTGCATCCCGGGTTTTCACCCGTGCTCCAAACCCTCCTCTGCTTGCCTGTGCCTCTCCTCCGCTGCTGGGAAGCTCCTGATCCCACAGGATACTGTCCTGGCCTTGGCACAGGTGGGCACCGAGGGGACCCGTGTGGCGCTGGCGCTGTCCCCTCCCTGGGCTCTGCCAGGGGAACGACACCGGCCTGGCACCCGCAGCGCCTCTGCTTTCATGTGCCTGTCTGCTGCTCTGACCAAAACCCCCGATCCCACAGGGTGCTGTCCCCTGCCTGTCTGCTCTGCTGCTCTGAGCAAATCCCCGATCCCACAGGGTGCTGTCCCCTGGCTGTCTGCTCTGCTCCTCTGACCAAAATCCCTGACCCCACAGGGTGCTGTCCCCTGCCTGTTTGCTCTGCTGCTCTGAGCAAATCCCCGATCCCACAGGGTGCTGTCCCCTGCCTGTCTCTGCTGCTGTTCTGAGCCTTCACCCAAGTCAGGGATCCCCCAGAGATGTCCAGCCCTGCCTGTGGCACAGGGGGGATGTGAGGTGACCCCTGAGTCGCTGTGTCCCCTCCCTGGCACCGGGGGGATGTGAGGTGACCCCTGAGTCGCTGTGTCCCCTCCCTGGCACCGAGGGGATGTGAGGTGACTCCTGAGTCACTGTGTCCCCTCCCTGGCACCGAGGGGATGCGAGGTGACCCCTGGGTCGCTGTGTCCCCTCCCCGTGTGCTCCCCAGCCCTGCGGGCGGCGGGCGCTGACTGACAGCCCCACCCCAGGGCCGCTCTCACTGGTGCCACTGTTCCAGCCCCACATTCCGCACCTTCCCCCGCTCCGGGGCCCTTTATAGCAGCAATGGGGCCATTGTGGGGGGCTGGGGGCCGGCAGGGCAGGGCAGGGCTGCCCATCGCCCCCTCCCCACCCTGCAGCACCATCTCCTCCTGCTCCTTCTTCCTGCCCCTCTCCCCTCGCTGCCCCCCCGGCCCCGGCGTGTCAGGGGCTGGCTCGGAGCCTCGGCACAAGGGCAGGTTAATACTCGTGGCCAGCTCTGTGCCCCGCACTCCCAGCCCGGCTCCGGCCCCGGACAGCCATGGCCAGGATCTGCTGTGCCCTGCTGCTCTCGCTGCTGCTGCTCCTGCACAGCCGGGGCGCCGGCGGGGCCCCTCCGCAGCCCCGCGGTGAGTGGGGACCGGGGGGCTGGCGGGGCTGGGGTCCCCCTGTGCCTCCGGCCGGCGCTGGGGACGGGGAAGGAAGAGGGAATGCCCGGCAAGAGCCGGGGAGATGAAGAGCTGTGCCCAGTGTGTCCCCAAGGCAGCGGGACCTGCGGCTGGGTTGGCTCCTGTGGGGACAGCACGGTGGCCCCGGGTCACCCCTTGGGGCTGGAGGAGGCCCAGGTGGGACAAGGGCTCTGCCTTCCCTCCTCTCTGCAGCTCCACAGCGGCTGCCCTGTGGGAGCTGGGCAGGAATGGGTCGGGCACCCCTGGGTGACCTCCCAAGCAGCAGGTCTGGGTCGGGTGGTTGGGAACGGGACTTTCCTTGGACTTTCTTCATCTGTTCCTCAGCAAAATCCTGCTCTGTTTGGCTTCTCAGGGAGGGGGGGAAGTAGGGCAGCCAGGAGCAGGTGAGCTGTCTGCTCTGCAGCTTCCACGGGCTCAGAACCCCAGCCTGGAATGGGTGCCAGCAAGGGCTGGACACCCGGGGCAGGGATGGACACTCAGGGAAAGGATGGACACCCAGGGCAGGGATGGACACCCAGGACAGGGATGGACACCCAGGGAAAGGATGGACACCCAGGGCAGGGATGGACACCCAGGGAAAGGATGGACACCCAGGGCAGGGATGGACACCCAGGGAAAGGATGGACACCCGGGGCAGGGATGGACACCCAGGGAAGGGATGGACACCCAGGGAAGGGATGGACACCCAGGGCAAGGATGGACACCCAGGGCAGGGATGGACACCCGGGGAAGGGAGAGTCTGCTCCTCAGGAGCATCTCTGCTCTTCCCCGGGCTCCAGGCAGCCTGGACAAACCACTGCAGGTGAGGCAAATTCAGCTGCAAGGCCAAACTTCTGCGAATTAAATTGTTTGGATGGGCTGGTGGTGATGCCTCGCACACGGCCTGAGCTGTAGTGTGACAGTGACTGCAGAGGTACCTGGGGCTGGGGGTTTTCAGATAAACTGACCCTTTTCTCCTCGGGAATTTCGGAAAGGAGGGTTCTCTGTGCTGTGCAGTCGGGAAATGAGTCAGAGCAGTGACTGAGCTCAGCCCTGCTGTGAGCACTCACCTCTCTAAAATAAACCCTTTTCAGTCCTGGGTTGCTGCGCTGTTTTCCCAGTGTTTTAATGGATATTGTAAAGATGCCCTCAGAGGGATTTTCTCCTACATTAGGGCATTAATTCAGCTATTCCTGATTGATTCTTAGTATGGGTATTTGTAAATATAGAGGATGATTTCATTTCTGGTTTAATTCCAGTTTTAACTAAACTATGCTGAGTCAAGGTGTCAAGCAGAGCAAGTGACTGTCACATCCTGGAGAGAACAGGGCCTGTCCTGCAGACCCTGACTGTGGCTGAAATCCCAAAAATCTCCCACTTTATATCCTTTATTTACTCTTCCTCTCTCTGAAATAAACTCCACTGTCATAAAAAGAGGTTAAAAATGTTATTTAGGGCCAAATCACAGAGCAAAAATAAATAAAATCGATAGACTTCAAAATTTCTATAGGCTCCAGCTGTTCTTAGGGAAATAAAATAACTTTTCCTGCTTGGTTTGTCACTAAATCCGGGGCTGATTCATCAGCACAAAGGGAGATTTGTGTTTTATTTCTGGAGGAATTAATCGCAAGGCTTTGAGCCTTTCCCTGGACCTTCATTTCTCACCTGTAAACTGGGCACAAGCAACCCCTGGAAAAGGGATTTCCAGTGCTGCAGATGGATCTCCCAGGGAGTTTTCCTTCCTCTGCAATGAATTATGGGGGGAAAATTAAATTCATCCATGTGGGAAAAGGTTAGATTGGATTTCAGTGGGAATTAGAGCTCCTGACAAGGTGACCACTACCTGCTTTGCTCCCATCCCACCTTCCCAAACCTTTCTGGAGCAGATTCAGCCTCGATGTCTCTCAGGAAACAAAGCTGATTATTTCCTTTACGGATACATCGCAGGGTGTTTATTTTTATCTGCCTCAAAGACTGAAAGCCCCATTAGATCTCACACTGAGGACCAGCTGTAATATTTATGTCATCATTTGCAGCAGATTTGTTGGCCCAAAAGCTCCCATTTAAAAATCTGTCCACAGAAACCTCCGTTATGACAGGAACTCCCTGGGCCCTGCAGAAATCAAATATTAACAGAGCACTTGGTGCCTGACAGAGACAGGCTAAATGAGAGGGAAAAATTAAAAAGAACAAGATGCCATAGATCTGCTGGGGGAAATGGGGCTATTCATTTAGGAAATCATAAAAAAAACCTGGGCCTTTTTTTATGTCTTGCCACAGCTGAAAATGAAGATGGAAATGGAGTGAAAGCGAGAAATTTAAATAATAATAATAATAACAACAATCATTCAGTTTGTTGCATTGCTGATGCCTCCTTTTTTTAGCCTCTCCTTTTCACTGTGGGTATTCATGGGGCTGTAGACATTAATTATAGATTATTAATTATCAATTATAGGTTTCAGATTTCTCTGTTGTTTCCCTCTCACAGACATGAACCAGCTCTGTGCTGTTACTGGGGTTTATTTTTGGTGCCATCACTGAGGAACAGGGCTCTGGCTCCTGCTGTGCTGGGGCTTTCCCCTGGGAGTGTTGTTCCCAATCCCAGCGGATTGCTGAGTGTCCTGTCTGGGTCTGGTCCCATTCCCATTAACTGAGATCCGTGGGGATTGGTTATCTGGGTCTGAGGTGCAAAAATCCCTTTCCAGCCTTCTTTGGATGCAGAAATGCAGCTCAGGTTTCAGTCCACAGCTTTATCCCTCCTTCCCTTCCCCCTTCCTTCTTCCCTCCCTCCTTCCCTCAGTGCTGCCATTCCACAACTC
>VZDJ01000274.1:812922-829908 GCA_008694505.1 Cyanoderma ruficeps | reverse complement strand
CTCTCCATGCTGCCTTAGGGGGCTGAGGTTTCCTGCAGCCCTCAGAGACAGCCCAGGGTGACAAGGGACATCCTGCTCATCACAAGTCCGTGTCACCCCCTGGTAACTCTGCTTTCCCACAGGTGCTTCCCTGGAAAAGCAAAAAGAACATTTAAAATATTCAGATAAAGCTGTGAAACAGAGAAAGGACTGGAACCTGCAGCTGCTCTCCGCTCAGTGCTGCTTTACCAGCGCCGTTCCCTCCTTCCCAGGACACCTTTCCCTTCTTTCCCTTTGATTTCCTTGTTGGAACCCCAGGCACTGAGAATTTTAGACTTTCTGTGCTGACAGGCACTGACCCCAAGCAAACACTGCATTGGACCTGAGGCCGTGGAAAGGAATTCCAGAATTGGACTATAGCACTGGGATTGTGGGTGTGGAGTTTGGATAGAAGTGTGTGATACCACAGGGTGGGAAATTTGGGATTTAAGGTTTTAGAATATAATAATATATATAAAGCAAGATGGAGGTTTCAGGGCAGAGGCTGAGTCCTTCTTTTTTCACCTTCTTCTTCATGGGTTTGGGTGGTGCTTTGTAATTAGGTAAAAAAACCCGCATTGCAGGCCACGGGTGGTTGGTTATTGTGTTAAAAGTAAAAATAATTTAGGTGTCATTCCTTAATTGGACAGTTTGTTCTTAAAAGACCTTGTAGAGAGATAGAGACAGAGCCACTTTCTACTCTGTTAGCTAGAACTCACAGCTTGTGAGACTACTCATGAGTTCAGTCCTCACACCGGGCACCATTTGACATTTGACATTGAGATTTTGGTGACTCTTCATTGAAGAATAGAAGCTGGGTAATTGTAAAAGAAGTCTTTTATTGCATTCTTGCATTAGTCCTATGAGGGTAAAGTTATTACAGTCTGTTGCAGCCTTGCAGTTATTCCAGTCTGGTCAAGGCCTGTAGCATAAAGTCTCTAAGTTCTAAGCAAAAACAGCAGCCACAGCAGCAGCAGAGGCTTTGGTGGTCTGTTTGTTGTGAGCATCCTATCAGTCTTAGCAGTCTCTGCAGTAGCAACAACAGTGGTGTTGGTATTCTTGTGAGTCTTCTGTGTGCGCATTTTATTCTATTTTTGGATAATTAGATATGTACACAAATTTTCTACATCTTTGCTGGACTAATCTTAAGTTAAGATTGATGTGCGAAGGCAAATGCAAATTCTTACACAAATTCTACGTATATAGCTTTATCTGTTCTGTCTAAGAATTTCTAGCAAGGCTACATTATTTTTATTATGACTAGAAGTTAACTAACTTTGCAAAAGGCAACATCAGTGAACTATAAACTAGGTACTAGGTCTCTTTCCTCCTAACACAAGCTTTCATTTCTAAGGCACTTAAAAATCCTCTATTTATTTAAAACTAAACTTTCATCTCTACTTTTTGTGCAAGGGGAAATGGGCCACTGAATAACAGAACCAATATGATTCCAACAGAAGCTGTTTATTGTTTACATCTCATGGCAGATGTAGATTCTAGGTCTGCTGTCCACATGGGCATCTCTGGGTTGGCTGAGCTGCTTCTTCCTGAGGCAGGCACACATCCTCCAGGACATCCAACTGGTCAAGTGTCCATCCTCACCTTGTGTTTCCCCTATCCAGTGTTTACATTTTTCACAGACAGTTTCTCAGGCTCTCTGTCCTTATTTTTGATCCTGTTCTTTTCTCAGTAACCTTGACAAATTCCTGAGAGCTCTAATAACAAAAACTGCAGGTGGTTTGATAATATTACTCACAACCAGTTTGGCTGGTGCATCAGAACATTCTGGTACACAGACACATTGCTACTTTTGTGTCTGTCTGCATTTATGTATTCTAGATTTTCTGAGAGTTCTAATTCCATTCTCACATCTCTGGGCACTCCTGGGCCTGTGTGGGTTTGTCCTGTTGCAGCAGGACACGAAATAAAGATGTTTGACTCCAGTCAGGAGGCAGTAGACATCAGAAGGTTTATTTACAATTCATTCAGCCCTTTTATAACACGCTGTGCTAAAGACACGTTATTGGTCCATAGGGCTGACACCTCTCCATTGGCTCAGTGACAGAAATAGCAAGAACACCTATTGGTATGGAAAAGGAATATTGTTCACACAAGGTTGTTTTGGGAAAAAGAAAAACTGTTGAAAAGTTTCCCTAGAGAAAAGCTAGCTCTTCTCAAGCTCAGAAAATATCGAGTCCACATTGGCCTGGGGGGGGATTCATACTCCCACACTGTACTATAGATAAGAATTAATAAACATCTGAGTCCAGACATGGAACAACGTCTCTCGAGCATTTAGTCCCGACTCTAAGAGAAATGAAGATAAATTTTAGCATAAACATTTAATGGTGCCCTGTTGTTGCAAGAGGACATGAAAAGAACCACACTCATCTGTCAGGATGTGAGATGAAAAGGAAAAAGGGAAGATTATTTGGGAATCTAAACTTATAGGGTTTTTGGGATTTGGTTAAGGATTGGGGGACGAGAGGAACACCCCTCTGACCCCAGTGGTCAACTCAAAAGCCCATCAATTTGTTCTTCCCCCTGGAAAGGAATGTGTTGTTTACAAAATATCAGGTTTTGTTTTTGTCACAAGCGTGAGAAAACTCCAGTAGAAATGAAAACAATCAAAAGGCTGAAAAATCAGGGCGACACCCCACGTGAGGCTGGAACTCACGACCTTTGGGTTTCCCCTCCGTCCCTTCTGTCCCCAGGCACCCTGTGCAGGACCAAGCCCACGGACCTGGTGTTCATCATCGACAGCTCTCGCAGTGTGCGGCCGCACGAGTTCGAGAAGATCAAGGTGTTCGTGTCGCGGGTGATCGAGGCGCTGGACGTGGGCCCCAACGCCACCCGCGTGGGCGTCGTCAACTACGCCAGCGCGGTGCGCAGCGAGCTGTCCCTGCAGGGCCCGCAGAGCAAGGCGGCCCTGCTGCAGGCCGTGCGCAGGATCCAGCCCCTCTCCACCGGCACCATGACCGGCCTGGCCATTCAGTTCGCCGTCAGCCGCGCCTTCAGCGCCGCCGAGGGCGGCAGGGACGGCGCGCCCAACTTCAAAAAGGTAAGGCGGTTGTGGGTTTGACTCCCACGCTCTCTGAGGGTCCAGCCTTGCAGAAGAACGGCTGTAATAATTAGCGAGACTGCTCGTCGATGATGTTTTGTAAATTAAAGGGTTTAATAATGAGAAAAAAACAAAGTAACAAAACGTTGCAGAAAGCAAGTAATAAGCTGAGTACAGGTGCTTGAGAAAACTCAGACGCCCTGCTAAGACATCCCAAAAAGCCTTTTCTTTCCCCTTTGCTCTCTCTTCAATACGGAGTGCTTTAGGAGGGATAGCTTGGCCTACGGCCAATAACATCACCAAGGGATTTTGAGTTACGTTCTCAGAACCCAACACGCCCCTGTGTTGGCGCTGAGCCAGTCTCTGTCAGAAGGGTACGGAAGAATCTACGTTCTTTACCTTAAGGGGTGAGCTTTAAACTTTCCCTGTATGGGAACATTTGCCGGGTGTGTGGGGTGCTACAGGCGATGGTGTTTTACACTACAGCTGTTGGTGCTGAAACACACAATCACAGGACGATGATGTGCAGGTGCTTGTATTGGAGAGCTCCGGGAATCAGGGGTACAGCGTACAGACCCAAATCTGACTCCGACATGGATTAGAGATGGAAACGTTTTTATACCCTTTCATTGTCACCTGACGGACACGAAAGAAGAACACTCACATTTTTCAGTGTGAGACAAGAAAGAAGAAAGTTTTTTTGGGATTTGGGTTTAAATAGGGTTTGTTCTTTGACCAGCAACTGGGGGACGAGGTTACGAGGTTGACACTCTCTGACCCCACTGGTCAAACCAGAAGTCCATCAATTTGTCCTTCCCATAAGAGGAAATGCATTATTTACAAAACATCATTCTTTATTTATGTTACAATGAGTGAGAAGCTCCAGTACAGAAATGTAAAACATCAGAAGGCTGAAAAATCAGGGCGACATTTTGTTATATAACTACAAATTAATTATTAAACCTATGTTGTTCTATTGTATGAATTCTTGTAGTTTTCATCAGGCCCCCCAAATATCACTCCTCATGATTCTTAATAATCATATTCAATTACCAAACAATCATTACATTTAAGAATCATATCATTTAACATATGATGATTATGCAGGGCCAATTTCACATGATTTAGTAAAGACAAAACCTAACCTTCGTTTGCAGGGCCCACGTAGCTTTGGTTCCCTTTTCCAGGCCTATCCAGGTCCAACCTTTCTTTCCACCTCCCCTGAATCTATTGTATACAATTCCCATGATTTTTAGAAACATTTTAACCCTATGCTGTCACAATGACACAGGCTCCGAAGTTCAGAAGGATGAAAATGACTCCTTGATTTTTGGGATGTGTCTCCCTTTTATACCATTTCACACAGACCAATTGGATTGGTGACACAAAGACAAACCTCTTCACTCACATTGGTCAGAGCAGAGGGACAGCAAGAAGAAGTCCCTCCTGGGGAAAGGAATGAATAACAAAGTTACAGTTACAAAAACATTTCTCCTGTTTACAGAAAATTCCCTGGGAAAGGAATTTCAGAAAACCAAAACACCTCAGGCACGGAACCAGGGCTACAGTAAGGTGTAGGGATAGGGTAAAAAGCTGGCCTGTCGCTCCTTCTAAGTGCAGCTCACAAGCAATTTGCAAGTTCCCATGTGAAGCTGTTTTGAGAATGAGAGGTTCCTTTAACACAACCGTCTATTCTGAGGGTGAAAAATAAGTGCATCTGTAATAACAAAGGATTTTGCCATGATAATCAGCAAAGAAAACACATAAACAACCCAAGAATAGATAGATTTGATGGGCAAGTAAAATAACCTTTTACTAACCAATAGAATAATTAACAAGAAAGTTATTAACCAATTAGAAGTTGCCCTCGAGGTTTGTAGAAACTGTATGAAAGACAGCATGGGGCCATAATAAAGAGCCTTCTAAGCCTTCTGAAGATTTTACCGGGTCACTCTGTGTGTCGTGTCCGCCCTAACAACGACAGTAAGGAGGCAAGGAAAGGGTCTGGTTCCTCCCAGGCCTTGCTTGGGACTCATCATGAGTGGTTGGGAAAAGCAGAAAGATGATTTTTTCTGGGCTTTGATTGTGTGTGGACATGGCGGTTGATTGTCACGAGTGGAAAACCTCTGGTAGGTGCAAAGCCGAGGTTTGAAAACCTCCAGGAAGTTCACACCTCTCAGTCCTTCTTGGAAACCTCTGGGAGGTGCAAACCCCTCAATTCTTGGAAATCTCTGAGATGTTCAAACCTCTCAATTCTTGGAGACCTCTGGGAGATTCAAACATCTTAACTCTTCTTGGAAACATCTGGGAAGTTCAAACCCCTCAATTCTTCTTGAAAACCTCTGGTGGGTTGAAACCTCTCAATTCTTGAAGACCTCTGAGAGGTTCAAACCTCTGAATTCTTCCTTAAAACCTCTGGAAGGTTGAAACCCCTCAATTCTTAGAAACCTCTGGGAGGTTCCAACCTCTCAACTGTTTTTGGAAACCTCCAAGAGGTTCAAACCTCTAAATTCTTCTTGAAAATCTTTGGGAAGTTCAAACCTCTCAATTCTTGAAAACTTCTGGGAGCTTCAAATCTCTCTGTTCTTGAAAATCTCTGGGAGGTTCAAAGCTCTCAATTCTTCTTGAAAAAGAAGCTCAGCTTTGGGACTTAATGAAAGAAAATACAAAACTCATTATGACATATTCAGTCTTACTCTCAGTTTTTGTTCTAAATGCAGTCTGACAATTAGACACAGCATTGGCCACTGCTGTAGACTGGAGAGACATTTCCACTGAGCTGTCCATGAAAATGCTGGATCCTCATCTCCGGAATCTCTTCCACACCATTCAGTGTCCCCTCTCTGTCCTCGTGCACTCTTTTCCTGCTGCCAGACAGGTCCCCCAAGCCTTGCTGTTCCCTGTCACCTCTGCTCGTGTGGAACAAACTATCCTGGATTTCCAGTGTCTCCTGGACAGCTGGAAAAGCTGAGACCAGTGGGCTTTGGAATGACTTATCCGAGGCATTAAGAAAGGGGGGGAAAGGGAAATCACTCCTTGCTTTTCCCTCTTCCTTTCCACTCCAGAGCTGATCCAAGAAGCAGAATCACAGGAAGGGTTGGGAGGGGTCTCTGGAGCTGACCCTGTGCTCCAGGGGGGCTGCCCAGGACCACGCCCAGGTGGCTTTTCAATATCTCCAAGGTGGAAAACTCCACAACCCTTTGTCTTCTTGGTTCCCTGGTTATTTTTTTCAGCTTTTCTCCTCTGCCTTGAAATCCAGCCAGCTTTTCCCTTCTGCTGAGGGTGACCCCATCCCCTGCCTGGGAGGAGGAAAGGGTCACGCCGGGATTTAGGGAGGTGAAGCTTCCAGAAACACCAGACACGGTCCTTGCTCCTTCCCACAGCAGAAATCCAACGAATCCTCACACAAATCTGGTTGTCAACATCCCAAAACATCACACGGTGCTTTGCTCCTGCTTTGTGCAGCAAATGTCACCCCCGGCCAGGGAAAAGCACAATTTGTTTCTGCAGGAGCTCCAAGAAAAATTGGGCTTCCGCGGGGAGCCCAATTACTTCCACCTTATTTTTCAGGGAAGAACAGAACAACAAATAAATTGGCAAATTGCTGTGCAAATCCAGGGCTTTGTGCAGCTTCCTGCCCGATTCTCCTTGGAGCCTGCTGGAACATCACGTTCCCAGGGCATAATGAGCCATTGCTGTCTCATTAGCTGTGGGATCACTGGGAAATGCCAGCCCAGGAATACCTGGGGATGCTGAGGAATACTCAGGAATGCTCAGGTGTCTGAGATACCCAGGAATAAATTGTGTCAGAACACGTGGGATTTCTGTCTGACAGAAGGACAAGGGATCCAGAATGTCAGGAATTCACAGGGAAATCTGCTGGTTAAATGAGCACAAGGTTTGACCTTGAAAAGCAAAATTCCTGAGTTTTCCCAACACAAAACTGAGCATCAGGGCAAAATTCAGCTGTTGGAGGCAACAGAAGTTTCACCTTTTCATTATTCCCCTCACATGGCTGAGCAGTGCCAGCCCCTCCGGGATCCAGAGGCTGCTCCTTCCCTCCAAGCCTTTCCCAAACCAGGCACACACCTGGACTCAGCTTTTTCAATGACAGGGAATGACAGAGATCCTCAGACTGCAAATAATATGGAGGTAGCTTTGAAAATAATAATAATAATAATAAAAAGGACTTTTTTTTCACAGTGACTCAGGCTGGATACAGGGAAAATATCTATGGTGGGAATCCTAGGAAAAAAACAAGATTTCTTGATGATTGGGCTAACCAGATGTGATAGTGGGTATTTTTGACACTCTTTCTGTCAGGCTGTCACAGAAAGGTCCCCTGGCTTCCTCTCACTGTTACATTCATTCTCCCTATGGGCTCTCTGGTTAATTCCCAATCCCAACTCCGTATCCAGAAGTTTTGTCCTCTCCAACAGCAGGACAGAAAGCAACATGAATTTTGAGTCCTTTATGGCAGATTTCCACACAGCGGCGTTATGAGGATCTTTCCCACCACACCCAGGTGGGGACACTGCAGCTCCACCCCCACTGGGGCTTATCTGGGCTGGGGCTTAGCTGAAGATGGAGAGGAGCTGATAAAACCTGGAGAGCTTCTTGATTTAGGAAGAGAATTGCAGGAGGACACGTGGTTGCTGACAGGACCTGCTGGCAGGGTTTGGTCCTCATTTGATAATGCCTCTGATCCCTGATTTGGTAACGCCTCTGATCTCTGATTTGATAATGCCTCTGATCTCTGATTTGATAACTCCTCTCATCCCTGATTTGAGAACTGCTCAGATCCCTGATTTGAGAACTCCTCTGTTCCCTGATTTAATAACTGCTGAGATCCCTGATTTTGTAATGCCCCTCATTCCCTGATTTGATAACTCCCCTGTTCCCTTATTTGATAACTCCACTCATTCCTTATTTGATAACTGCTCAGATCCCTGATTTGATAAGTGCTCTGTTCCTGGTCTGATAACTGCTCTGTTCCTGGTTTGATGACTCCTCTGTTCCCCGATTTGATAACTGCTCTGTTCCTGGTCTGGTAACTCCCCTGCTCCCTGCCGGCCGGGTTTGAGGGTCTCCTGGGCAGCCGCGGGCCGCTGCTGGCGCAGGCGGAGCAGCCGGGCTGCAGCCGAGGCTGAGCCGAGGGCTCTCTCTCCTGGCAAAAGGCTCCACTGCACGGACGGATCCGCTCCCACCCCGGGAAAACGCCGGAGCTCCTCTGGCACCTCCAGTCCCCCCACACCACACACCCACACCTGCCACAGGGGATGCTTTGCCTTATTTTTGCCACGCTAGAAGAGAAAGGCTCGAATTCGTTTATTTTTTTCTCCCCTTGGAAGCACCAGCTGCGGAATTGTGGTGCTCCTGGGAATTTTTCATTGTGCAGCCCGTAGGAAGTGCAGATAAACAGCTGGAATTAGATTGTAAAGCCCCACATTTTTCCTGTTTCTCCCGTTTTTTACAGGGGGAAGCTCTTTCCCCGTTCTGCATTCCACCCTAAACTGTTCCTTTGGGGTGGGCAGTGGTGTCACAATAAATCAGTTGTAAGGAAAAGTGGCAGGGCAGAAGAACTGGCAAAGAGCAAGAATTCAGGTCTTGTGACAAAGTCTCTTTCAGAAGAAGAATAAAGAGGGAAAGGAACAAACCAGAAGCAGGACCCAGGGAAGCTTTTAACTGGTTCAGGGCTCTGTTTAATCCCAGCTGAAATCCAGTTCCCACTTAAACCAGCTGCCACTTTAATGCTGGGGTTAGCAGGGGTGGGGTTTAATCCCTGCTGTTTATTTTGGAACAGAAATCACAAATCCTGGCAGGCCCTGACACACAGTGTGACCTCAGGCCCCTTCCCCTCTCTGCCCATGGAGCTGGTTTCAGTTCATCCCTCAGCTCCTCCACCTGTAAACGGGACGGAGCCTCCATCTCACCTTTCCATGACATTTCCTGAGATGCTGTGAAGTCCCAAGCTGCCCTTGCCCTCAGTGTCCCTGAAGATCTTTCGTTTGGCTTGAGCTCGAGTTTGGCTATGAAAAACATAAATTTTAATTTAGTTTACTTAGAGGGGGATGCACCAGTCGTCCCTTGGTGAAACCATTCCATCCCTGGCAGTTGTCCCTTGGTGAAACCATTCCATCCCTGGCAGTTGTCCCTTGGTGAAACCATTCTGTCCCTGGCAGTTGTCCCTTGGTGAAACCATCAGTCCCTGGCAGATGTCCATTGGTTAAACCATTCCATCCCTGGCAGTTGTCCCTTGGTGAAACCATCAGTCCCTGGCAGTTGTCCCTTGGTAAAACAGTCAATCCCTGGCAGTTGTCCCTTGGTGAAACAGTCAGTCCCTGGCAGTTTAACTTTTCCAGCTTGGAAAGAAATGAATTCCACCTAAAAACCCCCCATGGTCGTCTGTGTGATCTCCAAAGAATGGGAAGAGCTGGCGGGATTCCCTTTTCCCTTCATTTTAGAAACGCAAACCCTTCCGTCCCGGCCCAGCCTGATCCACAGACACTATGGCAATGTGGATGAGCACAGCAGTGCTCACCGGCCGTCCCTCCCCTGCAGGTGGCCATCGTGGTGACCGACGGCCGGCCCCAGGACGGGGTGCAGGACGTGTCAGCGCGGGCCAGGGCCGCGGGCATCGAGATCTTCGCCATCGGCGTGGGCAGGGTGGACATGGGCACGCTGAGGCAGATGGCCAGCGAGCCCCTGGACGAGCACGTGGACTACGTGGAGAGCTACAGCGTCATCGAGAAGCTGACCCACAAGTTCCAGGAGGCTTTCTGTGGTGAGTCCTGGCGGGACCAGCCAGCAGGGAACTGGGAAGGGTTTGGGTGGGAAGGACCTTAAAGCCTTGCAGAGAATCCTAGAATGGTTTGGGTGGGAAGGGATTGGAAGGCTCACCCCATGACCCTCAGCTGGTCAGAGCATGGTGCTGTATCGCTGAGGTTGTGGGTTCAGTCCCTGTGTGGGTCATTCACTTAAGAGCTGGACTCGATGATCCTTGTGGGTCCCTTCCAGCTAAGAATGTTCTGTGCATCCAGTGCCACCCCAGCCATGGCAGGGCCACCTCCCAGTGTCCCAGGCTGCTCCAGCCCCAATGTCCAGCCTGGCCTTGGGCACTGCCAGGGATCCAGGGGCAGCCACAGCTGCTCTGGCAATTCCAGCCCAGCCCCTGCCCACCCTGCCAGGGAACAATTCCTGCCCAATCTCCCATCCAGCCCTGCCCTCTGGCAGTGGGAAGCCATTCCCTGTGTTCTGGCCCTCCATCCCTTGTCCAAAATCTCCCTCCAGCCTTTCCCATGGAAGTTGTACCTGTGGCCACCCTTCCTCCCTCTGCCTCCCTGCTCCAAGCCCTGCAGGATCAGAGCCCTGTGGGACAGGGGCTCTTTGAAGTCGCCTTTCCAGAACTGCAGGGGTTTGTTCAGGGGGTGTCAGGTTTTGGTTAAAGAAATCTCCAGATGTCACCAGCACTGGAGGGTTTGTAAACACGATCCACACACTCGTGGAGGCACCGGGAAACAACCTGGGAAAGAGGAATTTAGCACAGCTGACACCACGCCCCTTCTGGGGCAGTTGAGAGAATTTGCTTTGTAATCCCCCCTGCCAGCATTGCCTCCTGAATTCCCAGCTCAACAGGGACGGTCCCAGCTCCTGTCAGGGCTGAGCTGCCTTTGCCTGATGCTGCTTTTGGGGTTGGAGGCCTTGAGGGGAAGGAATCTCTCCTGGCTGGGGCAGGATGTAATTCCTGTCCACACAGCACATCAAAGGAGCCCGAGCATCCCACAAACAGCATCCTCCAAATGGCATCCTACAAAAACATCATTCTCCAAACCCCATCCTACGAATACCATCCCACAAACCCCATCTTACAAACCCCATCCTCCAAAAACCACCCTACAAACACCTTCCCACAAACACCATCTCACAAGCCCCATCCTACAAACACCATCCTACAAACACCACCCCACAAACACCACCCTACAAACCCCATCCTATAAGTGCAGCTTTGCCCCTGTAGGAGCTACTGAAGACTGGGAATGTTTTAACTGCTTCCAAGTGTGCCCCAAGGCAGCAGGAATGGGCCATAAATCCCCATTTTCTGTCAGCAAGGGAGGCCCAGGGGCTTCTCCCTGCCATTCCCTGGAAGCAAAAATGTGTGGCAACACTTCCTGACAGGTGTGACCACCTGGAATTCCAAACACACACGGCTGGGCCTGGAGAACTCCCAGATTCTGAGAGGTGTAAAATCTCCTGGTTCAGCTTCCCGGCTCAAAGTGATGAAGGGGAGCAGCTTTTTGTCGTGGAAAATTGGCTCCTCTGGAAAGGAGGGCAATTTTGGATAGAGTGAGATTAGATTATCCTCAGGTGATACCACAGAGTGAGTGAGGTATCATCAGGTGTCACTGCAGCAGGAGCTCAGGGACAGGGGAACAAACACTTCTGGCAAAAGGAGGGAGAGTGACAGAATTTGAGGAGGTGGAATCCAGGCCGTGAATCCCTGTGGGAGTGTGTGTTGGCTGCCCTGGGATCAGGAGGCAGCAGCGCTGCAGAGGCCCCGTATGGTTTGAAACTGGGGGGAGAAATCCTGCCTGAGCCTCCCTTGGAACATGGCAAAGCTCTTCCCTTGGAAAAGCCCTGGGAGATGAGGGAAGTGCTCTGGATTATTGCAGGAGCAGAGGAGAGCCCTGAGGGAATGTCCAAGTCCCTGTTATGGTGTCCTGCACGTGCAGCTGTCCCAAACCACCTCAGAGATGGACCCAAAGCCCCCTGCTCAGGCACAGCACAGGGTTTGTGGGACTGACAGCAGGGAAAAGTGTCCAAGTGCTCCCCACGGTGCTCAGCAAACTCCTGGGGAAACAGGAAACCCTTGGTGCCCCAGCCAGGGGTGAGATTAACCAGAGTACAGCTGCAGGCAGCTCCAGGGGCAGTAAAATTCCCCATGAGCTGGCCTGGAACAATCCACCAGTGCTGGCACAGCCAGGGGAAGTGGAAAGGCCAAAAAAAGGTACAAAATACGGGTAGAGCAGAAGGCAAATGGCTCAAAATCAGAAACCTTAACTCTGAAAGACTCTGCTCCACCTCCATCAGTTTGATCCAGCCCAGGGCCTGGATTTCTGAACACTTTTCCCCAGCATTTGTAACTGAATTTGCCTTCCCAGCCCTGTTTGCTCTGGAATTTGTTTGCCATCCTCGCTGCTGGGGTCAGCTGCTGTTTGCTCAGCATCCCAGGGGCCAGGACAGGACGGGCAGCAGGATCTGAGAGCTGCACGTGCAGGGAGAGCTCTGAGGTGAATTCCAAGTGTGCTCACACACGAATCCCATCCAGGAAGGGCAGCTGAGCTCCCTGCTGATAACTGTACTGCAGAGCTGGAACAATTGGGTACTGGCCAGCCCAGGGGCAGCTGGGACCCAAACCTCTCCCAGGAGCTTGGCAGGGTGAGGTGAGCTGTGATTTGCCCCACACCCAGCCGGGTTTGCCCTCGGGATGGGGAGGATTGTCCCAATGGGACACGAAATAAAGATGTTTGACCCCAGTCAGGAGGCAGTAGACATCAGAAGGTTTATTTACAATTCATTCAGCCCTTTTATAACACGCTGTGCTAAAGACACGTTATTGGTCCATAGGGCTGACACCTCTCCATGGGCTCAGTGACAGAAACAGCAACAACACCTGTTGGTATGGGAGAGGAATATTGTTCACACAAGGTTGTTTTGGGAAAATGGGAAAACTGTTGAAAAGTTTCCCTAGAGAAGAGCTAGCTCTTCTCAAGCTCAGAAAATACCGAGTCCACAGAGTATTTCCAGTCCTGGCTGTGCCTTGGAGCAGGAAGACTTGCAAGGAAATTTCTTCCTTGTCTTTGTGCCTCGGGCACAGTCCAGGATCACTGAGCTGTGTCCCACTGCCAGGCAGATTTCAGTGTGGGGCCAACATGGGGCAGGGCAGGGCTGGGTGTGGGGCCTCGGGCTGGGCCCTGCTCTCAGCCCCGTCCTGTCCCCGCAGTGGTGTCGGACCTGTGCGCCACCGGCGACCACGACTGCGAGCAGGTGTGTGTCAGCACCCCGGGGACATACAGGTGTGCCTGCAGGGACGGCTTCAGCCTCAACAGCGACGGCAGGACCTGCACCGGTACGTCAGGGGCACAGGGGACAGTGGGGACAGCACCGGGATGTTCTGCTCAGAGAGGGCAGAAAGGGGAGCCCTGCTCTTACCAGCCAGAATCGCTCTCGAAACACTGCTGTCATCTCACTGGGTTTCCTTACATTAGCTTGTCAAGTTTTTGGGGTGGCTTCATTAAAGGCTGTTGTAATGGGACACGAAATAAAGATGCTTGACTCCAGTCAGGAGGAGGTAATAGAAATTAAAAGGCTTTATTTACAATTTATTGAGCCCTCTTATAACACACTGTGCTAAAAAGCATGTTATTAGTCCATAGGGCTGACACCTCTCCATTGGGTAAGCAACAGAAATAGCAAACAACACCTGTTGTTATGGGAAAGGAATATTGTTCCCACAAGGTTGTTTTGAGAAAAAGAAAACTGTTGAAAACTTTCCCTAGAGAAGAGCTAGCTCTTCTCAGGCTCAGAAAATACTGAGCCTACAAAAGACTGTGGTGATGGGTAGTTGTAAAAGTCCTTTATTGCGTGGCTGGATCAGCCTTATGAAGGCAGAGTTGTTACAGTCCGAGCCGGGGTGCAGAAAGCCTCTGTCACAAAGTCTCTCAGCCCCAAGCAGAAGCAGCAGCCAAAGCACCCACAGTCTGTGTCCCATGAACATCTTGTCAGTAGCAGTCCCAGCAGCAGCAACAGCAGCATTGGTGTTTTTCATGAGCCTCTCTGTGTTCATTCTCAAAGGAGTGCATTTTATTCCATTTTCAGCCAATCAGGTTAAAACACAAATTCTCTACATCCTTGCTGGACCTATCCTAAGCTAAGATTGGTGTGAGAAGGCAAACACAAATTCTTACAGAAATTCTACGTATGTAATTCTGTCTGTTCCATCTAGGAATGTTTAGCAAGGTTACATTATTTTCATTATGTCTAGAGTTTATCTATCTTTGCAAAAGGCAAAGCTACTGAGTTTTAAACTAGGTTTTAAGTCCTTTTCTTGCTAGCTACTTCAGTCTGTATTTAAAACTGAGCTTGCATTTCTACCTCATGTCTGTGTGGATTTATGTATCTTAGTTTCTCTGAAGGTTCTAATCCAATCCTCACATTTCTGGGCACTCCTGGGCCTGTGTGGATTTGGCCCAAGGGAATTCATACTCCAACAATTAACCCCGTTTCCTAAGCAATAAACGGCATTAGGGTTCTTGTTGTAGGACACAAAAGAAAGATGAGAGACTCCAAATATTTCAGTAGGCAAAGAGCACAGAAAAAAGGCTTTATTGTCTAATTTTTACTACCTTTTATAAGGTGTTCTAATACAGACTTAACATGGTTGGTGAATAGGAAGACACCTCTCTGATCCCATGGGTTAAACCAGAGAAACACCAAAACACCACCTGGAGAAAGATTGTTCTGAGAAAGGAGAGTGGTTTGCCAAGATGGTTTTGAGAAGAAACTTTCTTGAGAAATTTTTCCTTGGGAAAAAGTTAGCAGCTGCCAGCAGGCTGAAATCTCTCAGGCCCAGAAATATCAGGCCCACAGGTTCTGTTTTCCTACGTCATTTATTGAGGCCTTTGCTGCTGTTTTCTCCCGCCCTGTCCCCGTGTTTTCCCTCAGCTTGCAACGGTGGCTTGGGGTCTGCTCTGGATCTCGTGTTCCTCATCGACGGCTCCAAGAGTGTGAGGCCTGAGAACTTCGAGCTGGTGAAGAAATTCATCAACCAAATCGTGGATTCCCTGGAGGTGTCGGACAAACAGGCCCAGGTGGGGCTGGTGCAGTACTCCAGCTCCGTCCGGCAGGAGTTCCCCCTGGGGCAGTTCAAGAGCAAGAAGGACATCAAAGCAGCGGTGAAGAAAATGTCCTACATGGAGAAGGGGACCATGACAGGCCAGGCTCTGAAGTACCTCGTGGACAGCTCCTTCTCCATCATCAACGGAGCCCGGCCCGGGGTCCCCAAGGTGGGCATTGTGTTCACGGATGGGCGCTCCCAGGATTATATCTCAGATGCTGCCAAGAAAGCCAAGGACTCAGGTAGGGCTCCCGAATTCCCAGGGGCTTCTTTCTCCCCTGGCCCAGGCAGGATTTTCTCTCTGGATGTGTCCCTTAGGGTAATGAGATGGACAGGATGGAGCTCCAGCACCTGGAATGGGACAGACATGGTGGAGTTTTACCCCCTGGAATGTGATGGACAGGATGGAGTTTTACCCCCTGGAATGGGAACCCAGGTCTAATTGCTCCACACAAATGTGGAAGGAAACTGCAGGGGGAATTTAGAATTAGGAACTTCCAGCACCTTTCGGGTTGGACAGGGCTTGGAGCAACGTGGGATGGTGGAAGATGGTGGAACAGGAGGAGCTTTAAGGTCCCTCCTAACCCAGGCCAGTCTGGGATTTGTCTGGGGTTGGTCAGGAAACCCAGCCCAGCTCCAGAGGCACACGGGGGCAAAGACAACAAATCCCAGGAATTGTTGGGTCAAGTGTGGCTTGGCTGCATCAGCCTCAAGGCCCGGAAAGGCAAAGGAAAAGCAGTGAGACAATAAACAAACACAGACACAGGAACCCCAGGCACATTAATAAGAAACTTCCCTCAGCTGCTGTTGCAGGGAAAGCGCTCGGTGGCCACACACTGATGGATTTCTGTGTCTGAGCCCCATGAAATATTAATGCCTCGAGAGCTGCCCCTTTGCTGACCCGCTGAGCACGTTCCCAGTCTCTGACACCCCTGTGTTAAATGGATCCAGCCCCTGGGAATTCAGGCAGGAATTGCTGAATCCTTCCCTTCCTTTTAACTTCGCTCTCCACCACTAGATGGGACTCGGGGCCAGCACATAACCAGAAAGGTCAGGGAGCTCGTGAAAAAGCAATGTTTACAAAGCACTCTGACATCTTACAGGGCTGTTCAGCTCTTATAAAACAAAAGGTTCTTATAAAGTGTATTTATAGAATTTATTCCTCCCTGGTGATAAAACTTTGTGCCTTGTCTCTCCCTCCTCTCTTGTCCCTGCAAGGAAATCTCTTATCTGTCCATAAGTTATTGCTGTGGGATAAACAAGGGCTGAAAATGAGACTGCAGAATTGTTCAGTGAGCTGAGCCTTGGAAAAAACAACAAATATTGGACATTGCCAGAGACAGGCAAAAGGGGGAGCAGGGAAACATTCCCAGTGCCTGGGCACAGACAAGCAGAGACAAATATTTCGAACCAGGGCTTAATTGATATCACTCAAAATGGGAAAATTTCAGTTCAGTTGGAAACAGGTTTAATGCAGATCAGTCTCTTGGCAGAGCAGGAGAGACAAATATTTCGAACCAGGGCTTAATTGATATCACTCAAAATGGGGAAATTGCATTTCAGTTCAATGGAGACAGGTTTAATGCAGCTCAGTCTCTTGGCAGAGCGGGATGATCCCTGGACAAGTCCTGAACTCCCAGTGGGGGCTGCAGTTTTGGACAGACAGCTCAGTTCTGCTGACCCAGGTCTCCACTGCAGGGGGACTCAGGGGCTCGTTAACAGGGGTTAATTAACAGTGGCTGAGCCTATTTTGGAAACTCCCCGTTTCCTTTTGCTACATTATCACTTCCATATCAGTGGGACGGTGTTACTATCACCTGTCCTTTCTTGCATCTCCAAAATCTTGTTCTTGTTGTCATCGGCTGGGAAATTCTAGTTAAACTCTGCCTACAAAAACATTTTGACTCCTGTTTGACCTGGCTGAAAGGAGTGTCTCCAAAACCACCTTCTTGTGGCCACAGTGACCATGGCTTGGTAAATTTAATAAAATCTCAGTCTGTAAAATGATTTTGGC
>VZDJ01000274.1:774189-799683 GCA_008694505.1 Cyanoderma ruficeps | reverse complement strand
TTTTTTTTTCCCAGAGCAGCAGCAGAAGGAGGAAAACATGGATCCCAGGAGAGCTCCTGGGAAGGGTGGGATGAGGGCAGAGTCAGCTCTGGGTCACCCCTGTGCCTGCTCCAACACTGGGATTACCGGGGTGAGGCTGGAGCTCAGCTCCAGCTCAGATCCCAGGGATCATCTGCTTGATCCTGCCTGGAAATCTCCACCCAGGGGGAGGACAAAGGCTGAGAAAGCAAATCCACTTTTCCTGCCTTCCATTCCCTGCCCACATCAAGGGATCCCTTGGTCACCCTGGTGGCCACGGTGACAGGAGCAGTGACCCGGAGCCCCAGCAGGGAGCTGCTCTCACCAGGACAAATCCCTTGGGAAGGGCTGGGCTGTGGAGCCCGAGCCTGGGGCTGTTTAAAGCCCAGTCTCTGCCCAGCCAAGAGTGTGCTATCCAAGGAAACACCATATCCAAGGGAATGTGGTGTCCCAGGGATCAGAGTGTCCAAGGGAACACAAAGTCCAAGGGATTGTGGTGTCCAAGGGATGGTGACACCCCAAGGACGCCCCCATCCAGCCCCTGGAGCTGGAATAACCATGTCCCTTCACTCCAGGACCACTTGGATCTCTTCATGGAGCATCCCAAGGCCTCCCTGGACCCCTGGAGCTCCCAAAAGCTGGAGCCAGTCCTGGTGTGCTGCAAACACGAGGGCGGGACAAGGGGAATGGGCTCAGGGTGTACCTGGGGAGGTTCAGGCTGGACATCAGCGGGAATTTCCTCATGGAAAGAGGAGTTAATCACAGGAAGGGACTGCCCGGGGCAGTGCTGGAGTCACATCCCTGGGAGTCCCCAAAAAATGAGTGGGTGTGGCACTTGGAGGTTCGGTTCAGTGGGGTTCAGTCAGAGTTTGGCCTTGATGCTCTTGGGCGTCTTTTCCAACCATCAGCATTCTCTAATTCCATGATTTCCCCAACAGCCTGGGCAGCCAGAGGCTGGGGATTGTTTCAGGGGAGAACAAACCAAACCATTTCTAACAGAAACAATTGTTTGAGGTCGGCTCTTTTTTTGTTTTATTTTGGTTTTGTGTTTTTTGAAGCTTCTCCACAAGTCCCATGGTGGGCGAGAGCATTCAGATGCTCATTTTCATTCTGCTCAAGACAGAAACCTTTTCCTGCAGTTGTTCCATCAAAAAAGAATCGGATTTTTTTTCCCCCACTCACCCTCCCTGAATCAAATAAAGAAAAAAGGTCATTTAAATGAAAGCCGGTGCTCAGAAGGTTTAATACATTAAATTAGATGCAGGGAAATAAAACCACTCTGGAGCTGTTTCCTCAATGAAGGATTTGGATAAAAGAGCTCCCTATTAAAAATGTTTAGCCACTGTTTTGCTCTGAAAATATTTGAACTCCAGTACAAAAGAGACAAAAAAAAAATAATAAAACACTTTCCAGAAAGAACCATCAGAGAATAACTCAGAATTCAAATTAATGTAGCATGTTTTGGTTGGGATTTGGGGACGGGAAAAATGTTGTTTGGGAAAAAGAAGCTGGGTTTGCAGACAATGGGGAAGAAGGGCACAGACAGAGACATTTAAAAAAGGCTTTTTGCTTAAAACAAAACATCAAAACGCACAGATTTGGGTGAAAACAAACATCCAGCACCATTCAAGATGTTGGAAGAGCCAAGGATTTCCTTGTGTTTGGTTTTTCAAAGCTTCCCGTTCCTCACCCTTAAAAAAGGTGCTGTAGGTTACCAGACTATTCCTCTCACCTGGAACTCTCCCAGCCAGAGATTTTCCTGCCTCGTTTCCTTGGAAGGCTCTGGGGCTCTGCTTTCCACAGCTCCAGACCTTCCTCCCCTCCTCCAGACCTTCCTACAAAGATCACCACCAGGAATGGGAAACCAGGAATGGAGATTTCTACTCAGTTAAGGTCTCTGTGGCAGGACCTGGGACCTGCTGATTTCCTTCTGTTCTCCTCATTCCATCCATGACCATCCTCTGCCCTCATTCCATGGCTGTTCTCCACATCCCGCTCTGTTCTGCTGCAGCTCCATCCCCACCGGCTCCAGCTCTGCCCCCAACCCTGCTCTGCTGCAGCTCCCAAAATGTTGGAGATGCCACCCCACAGCACCATCCCTTCCATGGGACCACAGAATCCCAGAATCCCTGAGGTTGGAAAAGCCCTCTCAGTCCACCGAGTCCCAGCTGTGCCCGATGCCCACTCTGTCCCCAGCCCAGAGCCCTGAGTGCCACATCCAGGAACTCCTGGGACACCTCCAGGGATGGGCACTCCAAACCCCCCTGGGCAGCTCCAAGGCCTGAGCTCCCTTTCCATGGGGAAATTCCTGCTGGGATCCACCCTGAGCCTCCCCTGGCCCAGCCTGAGGCCGTTCCCTCTCCTCCTGTCCCTGTTCCCTGGGAGCAGAGCCCGACCCCCCCGGCTGTCCCCTCCTGTCAGGGAGTTGTGCAGAGCCACAAGGTCCCCCCTGAGCCTCCTTTTCTCCAGGATAAAGGAGGATTGGAGGACGTTTCCTTTTAGCCAGGCCTTGGCAGGGCTGCCCAGGGAGGTTTGGAGTCCCCATCCCTGGAGGTGTCCCAGGAATTCCTGGATGTGACACTCAGGTCTCTGGGCAGGGGACAAGTTGGGCATCGGGCACAGCTTGGACTCGATGATCCCGGAGGTTTTTCCCAACCTCAGCAATCCTGGGATTCTCAAGGCTACTGTCACCTTGGGGGAGCAATGAAAACCAACTCACAGGAAGTTCTGAAGGAAAAAAATGCTCCATCCTTCTATTGGGAGAGCGAAATCCAGCCCAGACCCATCCCAGCTCCAAGCCCAGCTCCATCTGAGCTCCAGGAGCTGCCTGGCAAAGCTTCAGTGGAGCCGGTGTGACCCAGAATCCCCATTCGCCCTCCCCGCACGGAGCCGGTCCCACCCAGAGCGGCTGCTTTCCCTTTCTTCCCTTTCACTCCTTTGTTCCATCCTTCTGGGAAGAAACCCAAGATGAAATCTCAGCCCCTTTTGAGCGCGGGGCAGGAGGGAAGGAGCCTCAATGAGGCTCGCGAGTGCTGATGAGGAGGAAGCACATCTGCAGAGGATACTTCCAATGGAGCATTGTCTGCGGGGTGTCGCCGGCCCATTTCCTCCCGTCGGAATTCTGCTGCTGGAAGCACTCCCGGGGAGCGGCCCCGCTCCACATCTGCAGCAGCCCCCGAGCTGCGAGCTCTCAATCCCGCCTTTCAAACGCCGGGGATGAGGGAGGAGAGCGGGGGAGGCAAAATCGCGGCTTTTATTGATGAAATTCCCCCTCCCTTCCGCAGCCAGCGCCAGCCTTCACCCCGGAGAGGCCGGGACGGGCCGGGCACCGCTCCCCTCGCTCTGGAATCTGTTGGAGGAGCGGCCCCGGGGATCGGGGACTCAATTTGGCCATTCCAGGGCTCTGGCAGCCCCTGGAGAGCTCTGCCCGGCTGCCCGCAGGGACGATCCATCCCCCGTCCCAGAGGATTCCTGCCGAGCTCCCGGGGGGTCCTGGCAGGACGAGGGGAGAGCAGCGCTGAGCTGTGGGAGCATCAGCGATTCCCGAGCCGTCCGCGCTCCCACCAAAGCGGAGCCGCCCGAGGGCACCGCGCAGCCCCGGGCAGAGCGGGCTGGAAAAGAGGGAGCTGTCAGGGAGTACAAGGGAAGAGCAAATCAGGCAGGCAGGGGCAAGGGCAGCAATCAAAGATCTCCTAATGCCGCCGGCAGCGCTGGGAGAGCAGCTGCAGCTCGCTGCCAGGGAATGGATAAAATGAGGATGGCTGTGCAGGAATGAGGATGGCTGTGCAGGAATGAGGATGGCTGTGCAGGAATGAGGATGGCTGTGCAGGAACGAGGATGGCTGTGCAGGAATGAGGATGGCTGTGCAGGAATGAGGATGCCTGTGCAGGAACGAGGATGGCTGTGTAGGAATGAGGATGGCTGTCCAGGATCACAGGAGCCATGCTGCTCTCGGGGCTGGTGCTGGGATCAGCCATTCCCAGGCATTCAGCGCACCAGGAGCTCCTTGTGCAGTGTAACTGGGACCAGCAAGGACCAGTCCCAAAGGTCCTTGTCACGGCCGAGGGTGGCAGCAGGGCAGGAGGTGACCGGGCTGCGTTGGCACCACCCAAAATCATCAGCACCGAGGTGGAGCTGAGTTTGATGCAGGGGATCCCTGGGCCTGCACCGTGCTGGCTCCCCAGTGACCCTGGGGGTGACACTGGGCACAGCGTCCCCCTGCACCCCCTCAGTGACACCAGGCCTGAGCTCATTCCACAGGTGTGACAAGTGCTCAGCATCACTGCTGCTCGCTCCCGGGCTGCCGGCCCTCAGCATTCCCACCCTGGTTTATTATTTCCCTTCTTTTTTTCTTTTTTTTTTGTTTTGAGATTCCTTTAACAAGCCAGGGGGCTCAGTTGCAAAGCAGCAGCTTCTCCCTGGCAGGCCAGGGAGGAAATTTCTCTCCTCAGAAAGGAGGCAGCAGGGAGATGATCCAGGGATCAGGGTGGGAGTTTCTCCAGTGCGGGGGGTAGCAGGAACAGGCACCAGGGGCACTCAGGGTCCAGGCAGGGGACAGAGAGTCCAGGTCCTGCTGCTCCTCGGAGGGTGGAGAGCCCAAAACCTCAGGGACTGCTCAAAGCATTTGGAGGAGCTGATTCTGAAGGGTAACAAGGAAACAGGGTCAGGAAAAAGAGGATTGAGCACTTGTACAGGTAAAAACCTGCAGTACAAAGGGCTGGACTCATCCTGAACCCCCAGAGGGCTCCATGGCACGGGATTCCCTCCAGCAAGGAGGGAAGTGTTCCCATTCCATCCTGCGAGGACTCCTCAGACTGAGGCACCACATCCACTCTGTTATTGAGGACTGAGCCTCTTGCAGCTGGACTCGAGGGTAAAAGGATCTGTGGAGCTCTCTGGTGCCAGCCAGGACCTGGGATTTCCATCAGCAGCAGCACAAGTGATGAACCAGCAACCCCGGGGGGGATAAAACCCAGCACATCCTCTGGATAAAAGTGCCCCCGTGTCAGGGATAATGCAGCAAAGCTTTTAATCAATCCCATTAGGGAGAAGTGGAATCAAAGCTGCCCCTCTGCCAGGCTGCCTCAGAGCAGCTCGTTCCTCCCGGCAGCTTCTGCAGGTGCAGAGATTGCCCTGTGCCGAGGCGAGATTGAATTGAGCCAAAACAAATCCGAGGATGTTTCAGGCATTAAAGTTCCTCGGGAAGGTCGGTGGATATGTGGTACAAGTATCTCCTTTTCAATCTCCCCTCGAGTTTCAATTTAGAGGAAGATGGAGTGCTCTGATTGCTGCCTTCGGAGGGAGGTGGAACAAATGAGGCCGGGCAGGAGGGTTTGGATTCAGCTCCTGGGGCTGTGGCAGTGCTTGGAGCTGGGATCTCCAGGCTCAAAGCTCATTCCGGGCTGGTGAGAGCGAAAGAAAACACAAAAACAAAGAGATTTTGCTGTGCTTGGGTCCTTGATGGAGAAGCTGCTGCTGGTGCTCGCCCCTGGGGCCTTGTGAAGACCAGGGGGGAAGGAGAGGGAGAGAGGGAAAGGTGAGGCCTGAGAGGTGGGACATCCTGGGACCCTGCCAGGGCAGGACACAGAGGCCATCTGCTGTGGGACACAGATCACGGGACAGCAGAATATTCCAGGCTGGAAGGGACCCACAGGGATCATGGAATGCAGCTCCTGGCCCTGCACACTGGGGTAGAGGTCACAGAATATCAGGATATTCCAGGCTGGAAAAGGACTCACAGGCCTCTCCCTGAGGGGCCTGCAGGGGAGGCCTGAGAGACTTCAAACTCTGGTGTGGGGTGTTGTAGAAAACGTCCTACACTGAGCCCTGTGAGCAGCTGCTGGGACAGGAACGTGGCAGGAATGACCCCGGTGTGTCACACCCGGGGGGAGCCCCGGGAAGCCCCGGCCCAGGCTGGGATTGTCCTGGAGGAGTCTGGGGACACCGAGTGCAGGTGAGATGGAGGCACTGCCGGGGAACTCGGAGCCATCGTCTGAGAATTCCACAGGGACAGGGTCAGCCGGGAGAGGGAACAGCTCCTGTTTGAGCAGTTGCTGTCACTGAGGGGAAAACAGGCACTGGGAGCCCAGATCTGCGGGACAGAAATGGGGTGAGGGGCTGGAGCAGGGCAGGGAGAGGCCGGGCCGGCGGGGCCGGTGCTCGGGCCGTTCCCATTGTGGGTGTAAAACTCCCGATTCACTCTGGAGTGACTCACACTCCCTTGTTCTCCTCCGGTGGAAATGGTGATGCTCAGCCAGATGGAGCTGCATCCCTGTTCCCACCCCGGAACATTTTCCTGGAGCAGCGCTCTGGAATATTGCAGGGATTGACATCAGCCCAGACATCCTCGGGGGGAAGCCACTGCTCTCTGTCCCTGAGGAAAAGGGAAATTCACTTCACAGAGCACGAGTTGGAGTTTTCCTTGCGGGAGCAGCTCCTGGAGGGAGGCACTGCCACACCACGGCTGCCAGATTCCAGTCAGGGAATCATCAAGGCTGGAAAAGAGCCCTGCCAGGGATGGGGACTCCACCACTGCCCTGGGCAGCCCCTGCCAAGGCTTAACCGACCTTTCAGTGCAGGAATTTCCCCTAAAATCCACCCTGACCCTCCCCTGGCCCAGGCTGGGGCCGTTCCCTCTCCTCCTGTCCCTGTTCCCTGGGAGCAGAGCCTGACCCCCCCGGCTGTCCCCTCCTGTCAGGGAGTTGTGCAGAGCCACAAGGTCCCCCCTGAGCCTCCTTTGCTCCAGGCTCAGCCCCTTTCCCAGCTCCCTCAGCCTCTCCCGGGGCTCCAGACCCTTCCCAGCTCCTTCAGCCGAATTTGCGGGAGTTTGTCACTGATTTCCCTCCCAAAATCAGCATCACGGCAGGAGAAAGCACCGCCGGCATCCCTGGCGGTCCCTCACCACCTCCGCTGCCCCATAACCCACAGACTCCTCTGGGAACCCTGAACAGCCTCTGATTTCCCAAATACTGAACCCCAGCCTCCCTCTTCGCCCCGTTTTAGGGACGGTTCACCCCCCCCCGTGAGGTGTTTCTTTCCTTGGTGGCTTTGGGCTTCCCCCGCGATCCCTCTGCTCGTTCCCGTCCGATTTTCCAGCCTGTTTGCAGACGGAATCGCGGCTCTCACGGCTGGGCAGGGCTGGCGACCTCTCCGGGGGCGCAGCCTGCAGGGCTCGTTTGTCGGCGGGTTATTTTGCATTTCAGGGCCGGCTCAGGGTGTAAAACAGCCCCAGCGCTCCTTTATTCCCCGGCGCTCCTTAACTCAGCTTGATTGGACCCGACACCCTTTTTCCTCTTGTTTTTTCCCCTCCTCCCTTTACCTCTTTATTTTTAAAATTTATATGCAGTAAAATTGAACAGGGTTTTTTTTTAACCTATTCCTCGTGCTTTGATAACAACAGGTTAACTAAGATAATATATTTTAGCAACTTTTCACAGAGCCAAGCCCTGATTTCCGAGCGGATTCCAGCTCCTCGGGCCACCCACGGCTGGCTTCAGGTGGGAGTGGGAAAGCTTTGCCCTCTGTCCATCAGGACGGGAAGGAATTGCAAATTTGGTGGAAATATTCGAGACTGAAAGTGGACACAGCCAATTCTCCTCACCCCACTGGTCCTTGGAGAGAGCCAGGCCGTGAATCGGATAAAAATGGCTTTAATCGTGGTGGGGGTTAATGTTGGGAGTGAGGGGAGCACGGCCCTCCCCTCCCTCCTGCTCTGTCCATCATTTACCCCCAGCCAATTAACTGCTGCAGGATTAACAGTCTGTCACATTATCCATGCCTCTTCCCAGACAGAATTCCCAAATTTCTGCTCTCTCAGTGGGAAAAAAATCAATCCCATAAAACAAATAACCCACTCCTGAGCCAAATGCCCTCCCCGCCGCCCCAAAATGGGAAACAAAGCCCTAAAGTTGAAATATTTACTGAGTTTCTGCAGTGATCAAAGCCCTCCCTGCTCTGCCACGGGCTCAGTCCATGGCGGGGTGAAGTTTTCTCTAAAAACTGGAAAATCCGTGTAAACCCAGTGGAAGTGCCGCCGTTTCCCAAGGCTTTCTCTGTGCTCACCTGGCAGGAGGAAATTCTGGGCTGTCCCTGTCCTCTGTGTGTCACCTGCAGCCACAGTCCCTCAGATCTGTCCCATCAAGGTCCCCACAGCCACAATCCCACCGGGATGTCCTTGGCCCAGTGTGTCACTTACTGCCACAATGTCCCTGTCTTGTGTGTGTCACCCACAGCCACAGTCCCCAGGGCTGTCCCTGCCCTGTGTGTGTCACCCACAGCCAGTCCCCAGGGCTGTCCCTGTCCCAGTGTGTCACCCACAGCCACAATGTCCCTGTCCTGTGTGTGTCACCCACAGCCAGTCCCCAGGGCTGTCCCTGTGCTGTGTGTGTCACCCACAGCCAGTCCCCAGGGCTGTCCCTGTCCCAGTGTGTCACCCACAGCCACAATGTCCCTGTCCCAGTGTGTCACCCACAGCCATTCCCCAGGGCTGTCCCTGTCCTGTGTGTGTCACCCACAGCCAGTCCCCTGGGCTGTCCCTGTCCTGTGTGTGTCACCCACAGCCAGTCCCCTGGGCTGTCCCCACAGCTGTCCCTGCCCCGTGTCCCCCCGGTCCCCAGCCCTGCCTGACCCTGTGCTCACCCTGGCCCAGAGCGGGGGCGCTGCCCGAGCCCCCCAAATCCCAGCCGAAGGTTTCCCATTCCCGGTGGGATCCTGGGAGGGAAGCAGGGCCATTGCCACCCTGCCGCTGTCACCTCAGCGCGGTGACAATCGGCTGATTGCGTTTAGCTCCTCATTACGCGCCTGATTGAAGCCTGTCACTGATGACGTTTCCCTTAATTAAGACGGGATGACGGGAGCTGGATGTGGAGCGGGAGGCTCTGCATCCCTCCNCCTCTGTCCCCTCTGTCCCCTCTGTCCTCTCTCATTCTGACTCTGCAGAGTTAATTAAGAGCGGTGTCCAAGATTCACCTGCCGAGGCTCATTTCTTAATTAGCCCAGCCTTGGGCAGTAAAGCCGCTGGGCAGTCGGGGTTTGGCATCTCCCCGCTCCTCCTCACCCCTGTCCCGGGACACGGGGCAGCCCAGGAGGGTCCAGCTGAGCAGGAGCCGCATTTTGGGGTTCCCCAGCCCTTCCTGCCCGAGTGTCCCCAGTGTGTGGGTGGGGGAGATTCCATCGGTGCCAGGCCCTGGAATGGTTGGCATGGCAGTGGACGTGTGCTGGGCACAGAAACACGGGGAAAACCCTTTCCAGAGTGACCCCAAAACCCCAGAGCAGCAGGAGAAAAGAGGAAATGCAGTCATGGGATTGCTGGGGCTGAAATCTGTGATCTCTGCACTCTCCATTTCCAGGGGACAGCAAGGACCCCACTGGGAATCAGGGCACAACGTCTGGGTGTTCCCGCAGGGATTTGAGACAGAAACAGGGAATTATGCTTGGGAAATGCTCTCAGGGACAGGGTGGGATTTTGGGGTGCCTGTGCAGGGCAAGGAGTTGGATTCCATGATCCCCGTGGGTCCAGCTTGGGATATTCTGATATTCTGGGATACTCCACCCCACTGTGCAAGGCCAGGGGTTGGATTCCATGATCCCTGTGGGTCCAGCTTGGGATATTCGGATATTCTGCGATACTCCACCCCACTGTGCAGGGCCAGGAGCTGCATTCCATGATCCCTGTGTGTCCCTTCCAGCCTGGAATATTCTGATATTCTGTGACCTCTACCCCAGTGTGCAGGGCAAGGAGCTGCATTCCATGATCCCTGCGGGTCCCTTCCATCCTGGAATATTCTGCTGTCCCGTGATCTGTGTCCCACAGCAGATGGCCTCCGTGTCCTGCCCTGGCAGGGTCCCCAGGATGTCCCCAGCCCTCCAGAGCCCTTTGCTGGCGGCTCCAGCCCATCCCAGGGCTGCCATTCCCGGGCAGTGCCTGTGGCTGGGAGTGATGGAGGGTGGCAATTCCCGAGTTCTCCCGAGGAACAGCAAGCCCTGATATGATATCTGAGCACAGAGCCACCAAACCCCTATTAAGAGGCTCCTCTTCATTATTCCTTTGATTTGCATGCCGCTGTCTGAACGAGCTTAAATGTGATTATTCCTCAGTGCTGCTTCGCCTGTGTTAGAGGGAGCCAATGCCACAGGGCCTTGTTCAAAAACCGCCTGGATAAATATTGTTAAAAATAAATGCATAACATTAATTCTCCATCGTTCATGTCGCTGTTTATTTAATGCTCTAAAAAGCTAATTACCACTAATTTTATTCTACATCTTCTTCAGGTCTCCCAGTCTCGGCGCTGGAAGATAAAAGAATTAATTGTTAATTAGCATCCCTTTCTGGGAGAACACTTTTTTCTTTATCAAAGATTACAAGAGGAGGGAGAGAGGGAGGGAGGGGGGAAGGAACGAAACTCGCAATATTTCTGCCAGCTACGGTGCCAAAATGGGATTTTTTTTTCTTAAACAGCAACACCGAGCACTTATCTGGCCCTGGGGAGGAGAGGGACGAGCTCTGGGGTGTGAAGGCAATAAAACCATCCCTGTCAGGAAGAGTTCTGCTGGCTCTGGGTGTCTGAACGCGCTGTACTCGCCGGTGTCTGCAGCCAGGGGATGTTCCTGGAATCCGAGACAGCCAGAGCAGCCTCCAGCCCTGATGGGCCAGGGCAGGCTGAGGCTGCAGAGCAGGGAAAGGTTCTTCCCCCAGAGGGTTCAGGCACTGCCCAGGCTCCCCAGGGAATGGGCACGGCCCCGAGGCTGCCAGAGCTCCAGGAGCCTTTGGACAGCGCCCCAGGGATGCCCAGGCTGGGAGTGTTGGGGGGTCTGGGCAGGGACAGGAGCTGGAATCCAGGATCCCTGTGGGCCCTTCCAGCTCAGGACATTCCAAGATTCTGCACGGGGCAATGCTGAGCTGGGTTTAACACTAACAGAAAATTCCTTGCTCTTGATCCCAAGTTTTCAGCCACTCCGTGGCCCAAATCCCCCATTCCCTTCCCCTTCCCATTCCCTTCCCTTCCCCTGGAGCCTCCTCCCTTGGGTGTCGTGCTGGGAACGCTCTGTTTGCTGCAGCCTCACTGGTTTGGGGATGATTTTAGAGATGCTTTCCTCTCCAGCTAATTGGAAATGTTGGCGAACTTTTAATTTGTAACAATGAAGTGAAAACTCTGCCGCCTCCGTATTTACATAAATTAGGGAGACTTTGCACACAAACGTTTCCTAGAAGAGAAGACAAAAAGGAAACAATTTCAGGATGAGTTTCCTGCTCAGAATATTCATGAAGTGAGGCATAAAAATATGGAGAGTGACTGGAGAGTGTTGTCAAAACAAAGAATTAGGGACAGAGGGGTGGGGATGGTTCATAAACATGTCCTGGGTAAGGCTGGGAGAGCTGGAGAGGAGAAGCTCCAGGGAGAGCTCCGAGCCCCTGGCAGGGCCTAAAGGGGCTCCAGGAGAGCTGCAGAGGGACTGAGGACAAGGCCTGCAGGGACAGGACACAGGGAATGGCTTCCCACTGCCAGAGGGCAGGGCTGGATGGGAGATTGGGCAGGAATTGTTCCCTGGCAGGGTGGGCAGGGGCTGGGCTGGAATTGCCAGAGCAGCTGTGGCTGCCCCTGGATCCCTGGCAGTGCCCAAGGCCAGGCTGGACAGTGGGGCTGGAGCAGCCTGGGACACTGGGAGGTGTCCCTGCCATGAGTTTAAATTCCCTCCCAACCCCAACCATTCCAGGATTGTTGCCTTTCCCACTCCTTTGGGGTGGGCTCTGCCTGCCCAGGGTTTGTCCCAGCAGCAGGGGACAGTCCCTGCCCGTGTCCCTGCCCCTGCTCATCCCCAAGCAGGGCCCAGGACTGGAGGAGCCGGTGGATTTCAGGCTGGAAAACGGGAATTTATTTCGCAGCAGGAACGGGTGGATTCTGCTCCTCCTCAGAAGGATGGAAGAGCCTGAAATATTCAGTGCTCACGGCTTGTCCTGGCTCCAGCTGCTCACATTCACGACCTCCAATGTGCTCCCAGTGAATATTTAAATCTCTCCCAGTTAAATCTCAGCATTTTGGGCTGTTTTTCACGGTACCTGCCGGCAGAGCCCAGCCAGGGGCAGAGATTCAGCTGCTGGCAGAGCTCACACCCAGCACTCTCCACCCCCATCCCATGAATCTCCCATTAACCTGAATAATTCCATTAATTCAATATTTATCTCTGCTGCTGTTAATGGAGTGTTTGATTTAACAGTACATGAATATTGCATCCAGCAGTCGGCACGGAAAGAGAAGAAGAAGAAAATAGAAGGTGAAATTTGAATTTAAACCCAGAACAGGGTAATTTCCAATCTAGCACACTTGCAAAATTGTTAAACACAAACTCTGCCAGGCCTCCCCCCAGCGTGGGGCTGACATTTCAATCCAGATGGAGAAGGTTGGGATCCCTTCAGAGGGGCACAGCCCACCAGGGCTGCTGGAGCCCCAGATATTCACATCTGCTCCACCTTTCCTGGGATTTGCAGCAGCTCAAAAAAAAAAAAAAAATCAGAGGCAAAAAAAGAAAAAATATTTTGTCTTGAAGGAGCAAGAGGAGCTTGAGTCAGTGTGGAGGCTTTGTCACTTGGCAGCTGTGGTGGCACAGAGCCTTGGTTTGGAAAGACAGGTGTCTGCAGGGAAAGCTGGAGCTTCCCTTGGAATGGAGAATGGAAACCCCCTCCCTCCAAATTATTATAATTCTGAAATTAAGGGGCTTCCAGGCAAAGATATGGGAATAGGAATAACAGTTCTTTGCTGGGAATATTAAAAATACAAATGTAGTAGCATAAAAAAACCCCAAGCAAACAAAAAAAGAAGAAAACGCTGCCAGGGTCAGAACTCTCCTGCCCCCGTGTTGGTCAGGCTGTTGGTGTCAGCCCAGCCCAGCCCTCCTGCAGGGACAGATGTGGTTCTGGTGGAGCAGAGATGATCCTGGAGAAGGGTCCAGTGGTGCTGGGATGGGTCCGGTCTCCCTCTGGGAATCCAGTGCAGACAGGCTGTGCTGCTGTTCTGAATGCCAGCTTTGATCCAGGTGGGAATGCTGGGCTCCTCCCCCTGGGTGGAGCCTCTCCCCATGGGATGATGGAATTGTCTCAGCCCTGCAGTGAGCCTGGATGGCCCATGGACAGCAGATCTCCCCTGGAGGGAGGATGGGTCCTGGAAGGGATAAAGAACACGGCCCCGGCTGCTTTAACAGCTGCCCATGGACAGAAGGCACAGGTTGTGTTCTGTCAGGGTTTCTAGAATTTTTTTGTTTGCTTGGGGTTTTTGTGCTACTACATTTGTATTTTTAATATTCCCAGTAAAGAACTGTTATTCCTATTCCCATATCTTTGCCTGAAAGCCCCTTAATTGCAAAATTATAATAATTTGGAGGGAGGGGGTTTCCATTCTCCATTCCAAGGGAAGCTCTGACTTTCCCTGGCACACACCTGTCTTTCCAAACCAGGACAGAAAGGGATGGTTGTGTTCTTGCAGAATGTCCAGAGGTGGAAGTGTTTCCAGGTGAACATTCCCAGCTGCAGGAAGCACCTCTGAGGGAAGGTCCGACTCCCTGGAGCTAAAGGGAAACCTGCCCCAGCTCTCCTCGATGCCACTTCCCTCTCTCTTCTCCTGTTTGGCTGTTATCTCTCGCTAGCAAATCGTTAATGAGGTAAAATTCAGGGGTTTTAGGAGATTTGTTATTGGATGTGCACTCAGCCCTTCACCCCTCAGTGAGGGGTGATGCCACACAACATTCCCATGGAAAACAATCCCCGTCACTTGTTCTCATCCTCACAAGAAACCCCTGAAAGGAATTCATGGTTAATTTTTTCCTTGAGGTGGAGGGAGCCAGGCAGAACCCGGGAGTCTCCCTGGAGGTGCAATGAGTCCCAACCTCACTTGGAAAAAGTGACAATAATTGAGGGTTTGGCTCCTTAGTCAGCCCTGAGGAATCCTCCCCTCACCCACAGCACACCCAGAATTCCCGGTTTGAGAATTCCAGGTTTGGTGCTCCCCTCCCAGGATGATAAAAGCACCAAGAACCAGCTGGGAGATCACAGAGCACTCTGGGTCTAAACTGAGAGGAATCAGTGCAGGTTTGAGGTTTCTGTGCCCCTTTGAACCTTTAGAAAAGTTAAATTTAGGTCACGATCAAAGCGAAACCTCATCGCAGCACACCAAGGCCAAGCGCTCAATTTGCCAGGGTAGAAAGGCACTTCTCACATTTTTATGTGTTATTGTCTCTCTTTGCCTCTTCCTGTCCTTTCTGCTCAGAAACCTTTGTCAGAAGTGCCTCAGACCCATAAATAGTTATTTATAACCCGGCCAGGAGCAGAAAGAGCAGACCTGCCCCTCATCCCCCATCTCCCCTGCTCAGGGAAGGGTTCGGAGCCACACGGAATTCCGAGCCTTGAAACAGCAGCAGGATGGACACAGGGTGGCTCCAAAGGGGGATTTTCCTCCCAGTTTCCCCCTCTCAGGTGTTTTAGCTCCTGGCACGGTGAAGGGCGGTGACTGAAGCGTGGCAGATGATTCCCCGGCCCGTTTATTCACCCAGCAGCTTCAGGAGAGCCCGAGCTGATCCCACCCTCCCTGCAGTGAGGGATGCTCCAGAGCATCGCCCCTTTCCCGCCAGGAATTCATCTCGACGTGCCCCCGGCTGTAATTAGCACCGTAATTAGCACAGTCCTGGCCGGCCCTGCTCTCCACGGCTCGTTTTTCATCCCTCTGACGATTCCCTGGCTGCTGGCAGGGGCTGTTTTCCACCTCATCGAGTGACGGGAGCTGCTTGTCAGCGCCGCGAATGTTTTACACGGAAAGGAGCCCCCAGGTGAGCCGGGAACACGGCAAGGGAAGCACACTTTGGGTGGGATAATTGTGCACAGGCATCTTCCCACGTGGGTGTGGCCCCACAGGGGCCTGTGGGGAGGTGATAAATTCTCTGTCAGGGCCAGGGATCGGGAACATCCTTCTCCTTCAAACAGCACCATCCCAGAATTGTTATTTCTGCAGCAGGATCAGCAGCTGGGTTTTCCAGGGGCTCAGTGGGATCTCAGGGCTGTTTCACAGGGATAAAGCCTCCCACAGACAAACCCTGTCCAGACATGCAGCTCCAGCAGGATCAAGGATCCTGGAAAAACCACTGGAATATCTGAGGCTGATGGAATATTCCCCATTCCTGACAAATGTGGAGCCAAGCAACAAATGCTCATGCAGGGAACGTTTCCAATTCTCCTGTCCAGGGTTTTATTGGCTCATCCCTGCTCTGTCCTGGCCTGGTGATGGAAAAACCTTTGGAACACAGCCTGAGGTTGTTCCTCTGGGTGTCCACTCACAGCACAATGCCTTTGTCTCCATCACCTTTCCCAGCAGGAACCATCCCAAGGCTTTGCTAAATGCTGCCCAGGCATTGATCCTGCAGTCACAGGAGCTGTGAGGATGGAAAACGTTCCCACACTGGGAAGGAACTCTGTGCTGAGCATCACAGGGAAAACATGGGAACAGCATTTCCCTGCCCCCTGAACCGCACCCAGATTCCCCCTCCCTCCCCTCTGACTGAGCTCCCAGTGCAGAGACAGTTTGGGTTTACCCTGCCCTGATTTCCATGAGCACATTTAGCAGGTTCAAGCCCCGAGCTGGTAATTAACACCTGTCTAATTAGCTGGAGAGACACTGAGGGTGATCAGCACCCTGCCCTGTCCCCCTCCTTCCTTGGGTGAGCAGGGACCTGGTAAAACCACACAAACAAAGGGGAGCGGGGAAAATGAAGGAGAAACAGTTTCAGGTGTCCATAAAATCGTTTTTTTCAGTGGTTCAGATCAGAATGAGCCCAGCTCAGCTGGGCTCTGGATCAGCAGCGTCATCCAGGGAAGGTCACAGCTCTGTCCTCTCTGCCGTGGAAAAAATTGACAAAATCTCCCCTTGTTCAGGTGTTCCTTCAGTTTTTGGGAGAGATGGAGGGAATCACAATGAGCCCCTGCCCACATTCCCTCTGCCAGCCCCCCCCAGGACACAGCTCCCTGCAAACGGGGGAGATTTGGTGATTGAACACCAAGGTCGAGCTGCCCTTTGCTCCTCCTTGCCCACAGCCCATTCCCTGTGCCCAGGGCCTGGGACAGCACTGGGAAAATATCAAAAGATGTTAAAGCTATGAAAACAAGGCTCTGGCAGATTGTCACCTTCACCAAGTGGGAAAGCAAAGAAATATTTTTATTCCAGATTTTCCTGCTAGCTGAGCACTTGTCTGAACCCACCAGGCTGGTTTAGTGCTCAGTTTTATCTCCCCACTCGTGTTTGAAATGTTACAGGTTTGGAATTGGAGGCAGCTCTGGGGAATTGATGGTTGGGGGGTGCTGGAAGGGGGGATTGTGCACGTGCCAGCCAAGGAACCCCTTGGCTGTCCCAGCACGGGGACAATAAACACGGCCATAAATGCCAATAATGCCAAAATGCTCCGTTTTTCCTGGAGATGGATCCCAGGGAAGGACTCGGTGAGGATGGGGGTCCCTCCTGGATATTCCACAAAATTGTACAAACACATCAGGAGTTGCACTCTGGGTGCGTTCCAGGCAGAGATAGATAAATAAATAAATGCACTTTGATAGGCTTTGTTTTGTCCACGGTAAATGCAGGCTGGGAGGGAAAATCTATGGCTCTTCCTTTTATTGCTGTCATTCCCAATAGCTGGGAGATGGGAATGGGGAAATATATCCAGGGAGTGATGGGCTCTGCTCTGTCAGAGGTTTCAGAGGTAAATAAACAAGTTTTATTGGCTGCTCTTACATCTCGATGTAGCATTTAATGGATATATTAAACACTGATCCAGCTGCCAGATATCCCAAGGAAATATTGTGCACATCCCAGCTCAGCCTCACAATGTCACAACAAATCTGGATTTTCCTAATGGGAACAAGGTTTGCTCCCATAAACCACTCTGAGCTTTCGGAGCTGATTTCCTGCCAGTCATTTCTCCCCGTCACGCCAAGGTTTTGAAATCCCACCCAAACGACCTTCATTCCCTCCTGGCTGGGGAAAAGCAGGGATTGGGATGGAAATTTGGGGTGGGGAAGGCCTTGGATGAAGAAGTCCAAGTGAATGGCCCACGGGAGCTCCTCAGGCAAAGGGGAGGCAGGACCAGCCCTGTACCCAAAACAAGATTTAAGCAACTAAAGCTAAAGACCCCCGTGGATGCAGAGTTGGTGCCTGAACACAGAACTAAAGAAGAAACAGGATTAAAGAGAGGCAGAGTCACCGCATCCCTGCGGTGGGCAGGCCTGCAGGGGAAGAGCCAGCCGAGTTTAATCTGGTCAGGAGCCGAGGGAACCCGACCCCTCGGGGCATCGTTCCTATTTATACCCTGCGGCCAGAACAGCTCGGCGGGCTGGCGGTGGGCTCGGAATAAACGCTTTCAAAAGAAGAATAAATCTCATCTATTCTTTATTCTTCTCCTCAGGCAGCATCAGGGGCAGCTGCCCTGGGCCGGAGGTTTCAGGTCACGAGTCCCGAGTGCTCCGGGATTTGTTCCCTGTGCCCAAATGAGCCCCAGGGGCTGGAGCCGGGCCCTGTGTGACCTCTGGGGCTGAGCTCCGTGCTGGGCTCCTCTCCTGCCCGCCCAGCTCCAGGGAATGCTGCAGCCTCCTCTCCTGCCCGCCCAGCTCCAGGGAATGCTGCAGCCTCCTCTCCTGCCCACCCAGCTCCAGGGAATGCTGCAGCCTCCTCTCCTGCCCACCCAGCTCCAGGGAATGCTGCAGCCTCCTCTCCTGCCCACCCAGCTCCAGGGAATGCTGCAGCCTCCTCTCCTGCCCACCCAGATCCAGGGAATGCTGCAGCCTCCTCTCCTGCACACCGAGCCCCAGGGAATGCTGCAGCCTCCTCTCCTTCCCACCCAGCTCCAGGGAATGGTGCTGCTGGATCAGGAACAGCCACCGGCCCCGAGCACCTCCTGCTCCAGCGGCTCCATGGAACCATCCGGGGGTGCCCGGACTCCTCTGGGTACCAGCCTGAGGCTCCTCTGCAGGGAGACTCCCGGGGATGGAGGGAGGTCATCAGCTGATCACACTCATTAACGGTGTTAATTCAGTGTAAACCCCAACCGCCCAACCCCCAGTTCATTCACCCTCTGCTCCCCCACAGCTGCTCTGAGAGCTGCCTCAGGCTGGGAAACGCCTGCAAGGAGCCCGGGAAGGGCAGTGCTGAGGCTGCTCAAAGGTGCTGCTTGTTCGGCTCCTGCCGGGCTCAGCACGGGAAGGGCAGTCCCAGACCATCCCCAGGTGAGCCAGGCTGGACTTTCCAAGGCTGAGCACAAGAAATTCAGTCCCAGACCATCCCCAGGTGATCCAGGCTGGACTTTGCCAGACCCAAACACAAGAAATTCAGTCCCAGACCATCCCCAGACGATCCAGGCTGGACTTTTCCTGGCATGTCCAGACTTTCACAGACTCTGGAGTGACTTGGATAAAGATTTTGGTTGCTTCATCATGAAGATTGTTTTTTTCCTGCTGAATTGTTGAGACATTTTAACATCTCCAAGTCTCTGGCCATCCATGGTGGAAGGGAAAACAGCTCCAGGGTGCTCAGCTCTCCATGGGCAGCCCAGCCTGAGCTGGAGATGCTTTTCCCAAACCCAGGCCTCCACAGCCTCAGGATGAAACACAGGCAGGGCTCAGCAGGTGCCTGTGCTCTCTGAAAGGACCTGGAGTGCAGGGAAATAATCACAATTTTTAGGGGTTTCCCAAAACAGCCACAGAACTGACTCTGAAAAGACCCATCCTAAAGCCCAAATGTTTTTTCTGCCTTCCTGGGAATCCTGAGGAGGAATGGCCCAAGCTGGCTCCAGTTCTGCTGCACTGAACAGCCCCTGGTGTCTTCCTCACTGCTGTCTTCCTCCTCATGGAACCAGTGCCTGCAATTTCCATGGAGCCCTGAGGTGGATGGACCTGGTCTCTTATGGAAATGCAGCTCAAGGCAGGTGCACCCTCAGGGTCCCTGGTTTGCTCTGGGAGGAATTCCCTGATGAGGAGTTTTCCTAAGAAAAGCCTCTGTGAGAACCCCAAATTCCTGGGACTACACTCACACGGGAAAACTTTGGGAAAGAGGGAGAGAGGCAAAGCCCGGCGAAGGCAGAGGATGAAAAATGCATCAAACATTGAGGAGAGACGAACAGATGAGAGAAACAAAATAAAAACAAGGAGCAAAGGGAGGATCTGAAGAAAATTCTTTCTGATACAGCTCTCGGTCATAAATAAAATATGTTCTACCACAATATGCTCCAGCAACTGGCTCTGGGCTGTTCCTTCTGTCTCATACAAAGTTCCCACTGCTGATTAAATTCATCAGAGCCAGGCCTCTGCTGCCTCGAGCTGCTTGCTCTCCTCAAACTCTCGCTCCCGAACCGCTGCGGGGATTTCATCAGGAGCTGTTCCCCGGCTGGGCCGGTCGGGGTTTCAGAGCAGATCTGATCACGGCGCTAACCACACGCCGTCCTCACGCACGCCGTGCTCTGCTCGCAGCCACGGGTTGTTTTCTCCCCCAGAAATACTCCAGGAGAGAAGGTTTCCAGGGTGAAATAAGGAATAGATATTCCCAGTAGCAAAGGCAGCAGATGTTTCCATCGGCGTTGGGTGGCTGAGTCTCCCTGATGGTGCCAGTCCATTCCAGAGGGCAGAAATCCCTGGGGGATGTTCCCTGCAGGGGAACCTGGGTGTGGCTCCAGCCTCACTCACCTGCGGGGTTCAGGGGTGCCACACTCAGCTCTGAGCAGCAGAACAGTGAATTCTGGGGCTCAGGGGGTTCATTCCTGTTTTTCCCTCAGCAGCAGGGCTGGGGCAGGGGCTGGAGAACTCCTGAGGGAGCTGGGAAAGGGGCTCAGCCTGGAGAAAAGGAGCCTCCGTTTGGATATTGGGGAAAATTCCTCCACTGAAAGGTTGACCAGGCCCTGGCAAAGCTGCCCAGGGCAGTGGGGGAGTCCCTGTCCCTGGCACTTGGGGACATGGTCAGAGGTGGCCCTGGCAGTGCTGGGGATGGTGGCACTCGCTGATCTCAGAGGCCTTTTCCAACCTGAGTGACCCTGGGATTTAACTGACAGGACAGCCCCTGATCCTTTCCTTCCTGATGGCCCCAGAGCCCACCTGGGCCCTGGAATCACCCCTGGATCAACCTGATCCCAGCACAGTGTCCTGGGCCCTGGAATGACCCCTGGGATCAATATCTGACCCCAGCACAGTGTCCAGGGCTCTGGAATAACCCCTGGGATCAACCTGATCCCAGCACACTGTCCCGGGCTCTGGAATGACCCCTGGGATCAATCTGATCCCAGCACAGTGTCCCAGGCTCTGGAATGACCCCTGGGATCAACCTGATCCCAGCACAGTGTCCTGGGCCCTGGAATCACCCCTGGGATCAATATCTGATCCCAGCACAGTGTCCAGGGCTCTGGAATGACCCCTGGGATCAACCTGATCCCAGCACAGTGTCCTGGGCCCTGGAATGACCAATCCCCAGTTGGATCCCAGCACAGTGTCCCGGGCTCTGGAATGACCCCTGGATCAGTCCCCAGTTGGATCCCCGCCCGGTGTCCAGCTGTCACCCCCAGGCTGTCCCCGCAGGGCACAGGAGCAGCTCGGGCTCTGCTGGCCCCGGGCAGCCCTGGCTGGGCTCCCTCTGCCCCCAAACATCCCCGTGGGTGCTGGATGAGGGCTCGGAGTGGCCGGGGCTGCAGGGGAATGGTGGCAGGGACAGCTCCAGAGTGGGAAGGGCCTGGGGACACCAGCGCAGGGCTCGGTGACATTTGGCTCCAGCTGTGCCAGGGCAGGGACAGCTGCCAGAACAGCTGCAGAAAACACCCCGAGAGTGACCTGACATCAGATGAAGGCAGAGCTCTGCATAAAACCAGGCTGGGTTTTCCACAGGGGGAAAAATCCTGACGAGGAGGCTGAGTCAGGCCCAGGAATGAGTCACAGGCAGGGAATAAAGATGATTTAAATTCCCAGGGACTCCTGGCACCATTAGATCAGAGCTGCAAGGCCCAGATCTGGTTTGAGCTGCCTCATTTTTGGTGTTTCTTGACCTTCAGATTGGCGTGGCCAGAAGGAAATTCCAGGTGCAGAGGTGTGGGAATGGAGGGAAGCAAACCCTGGGTCTGTCACCCCTTCTCAGCCAGGATCAGGGCAAAGGGACCCTCCTGAGTCTCTGCTTTTAATTCTTTATTAAATCTCTTTTTGTAATTCTCTACTGAATCTCTCTATTTTTGATAAGAATTGCATTTTCATGCAGAACAGCCATTTTCCTGAAGCACCTTTAGTCCTGAAAAAAAACCCCAAACAAACCAAAACACCTTTTTTTTTCACTACTCCAAACATTTTTTCTTTCTTTTTTAGTAGAAAAGCTGCTTTGAAACAGTACAATCCATTTCCCCCCTCTGATAAACCCAAAACTTTCTGCCCCAAATTCTGTTTGCAGCTTTCAGCAGAGGCTGAAGGCACAAATAGAGAAATTCAACTAACCAAGAAAACCCACCTGGGAACATCTCACCTGTGGGCTCAGGTTCTGTCTCTCAGGTAATTTGGGATTTAATTTTCCTCTCATGTGCAGAAACAGTTCCAGTGGAGATGGTGGAGGAGTTCTGATGTAAAAGATTATGTCAGACTTGCAGAATCAGGTCTTTTCTTGTTGAATCCATTAAAATCAGGTCTCCTCTTGTTAAAAAAATCCTTCAGACTCGGAGTTTTTGCAATATTCAACCACTTCTTCTCCAGATCATTGCAATCACCCAGCCCCTGGTGAGCCCTCCCAGCCTGAACAAACAGCTCAACCAAGACCTCCAAAGATCAAAAGCAGGAGGGAAAGAATAATTCAAAATAATTTCATCCTCAGAAAAAATACATGAGGAACTGAGTCGGAGAAAACTCCAGGTTCTCCTGGAGCAGATCCCGTGGGGGTCCTGGGATCTGGGGGCCCCAAACCTCCCCTTGCAGGTGCGTGGGGGGCTCAGGGCAGGGCCAGGCTTTGCTCCCAGGTCACCTCCTGGGTGATTTTTTAATGCAGGACAGAACCTCAGAGAACTCCATCTCCCTTCACACTCTCCTTGCACTCACAGATTTTCACTGTTCCCCTGAATTTCCTTCTCATTTCCAGCTAAAAGCAGGAATCAGTTTGGTGCTCCCGTGGAACTCCTCCAATTCCCACCCAAATTATTCTGGAGCTGGGCTCCTGGTGCAGAGGGGCTCTGCTGGCTGTGATTCCATCCTCTGGAATATCATTTGCATTCCACTGAGTTCAGGGATAAAGCTCTGCCAGCTGGAGGGCTGAGGTCACATTCCTAGGTGACTTCCCAAGGAGTTTCCATGTTTGGAAGCAACTCAGCAACTCTCATTCAGACATTCTCGTTTTCCTGGTGAAATAGAACAAACTATTTTTATTTTCTTCCCCTTTTTTTCAAGATTTTTTTTTTCTTCCCCCCAGATGATGGAGAGTTGCCCCAAGTGCAGCACCGGCTGCTGTGGGGCTGCAGCTGCAGAGGGATCCTGGTGCTGGTTTGTTCCATTCGTGGTCGTACCTTGAAAAGCCAAGGGAAAGCAGAGGAGCAGGAAAGAGCAGCTCAGTGAGGCAGGAGAGGCTGGATTTGGTGGTCAAAGCTCAGGTTCTGTTCTCTGGGCAAGCTGAGAGAATATCCCACCCAAAAACCAGTGTATTGCACCACAACCAGTGTGTCCCACCCAAACCAGTGTATCCCACCCAAAAACAAGTGCATCCCACCCCAAACCAGTGTATCCCACCCAAACCAGTGTATCCTACCCAAAATCCAGTGTATCCCACCCAAAAACAAGTGCATTCCACCCCAAACCAGTACATCCCACCCCCAAACCAGTGTATCCCACCCAAACCAGTGTATCCCACCCCAAACCAGTGTATCCCACCCAAAATCCAGTGTATCCCACTCAAAATCCAGCGTATCCCACCCCAAACCAGTGTATCCCACCCCAAACCCAGTGTGTCCCACCCCAAACCAGTTTGTTTTTCACAAACCAGTGTTGGTACTCTCCTTGTGCAGGTCTCAGAGAACATTTTCTTCTTTCTGAGCCAGGAAATTCTGGAATGTTCATTGAGCACCAACAGCTTTTCCCAGCAGGTGTTAAACACAAATTCCCCCCGGGGCTGTGGGACTGGGGAGGGAAAACGGTGCTGGCATTCCCAGGAGCTGTTTCACAGGCTCAGAGGAGACAGGGCTCCCACAAGCTGAGCTCAAACCTCCAAAGGGAGCAGAGGTTCCACCTGGAAGGGAATTCCAGTGTTCCAAAGGAGTTCCTGCCTGGGCAGCTCCTCCTCCCCCAGCCCACAGCAACCCTACACCGAGAGTTTTTGGTGGGAATGTGTCAGAAAGTGAAATTGCTCCACCCAAGGGCTCTTGAGACAAATTCAGGACAAATTTGAGCCTGGGACAGGTTCCCTGGTCAAACCTCCTGTGATTTAAATGGGTTGGGATCACACAGATCATGGAATCATGGAATGGTTTGGGTTGGGAAGGACCTCAAAGCCCCTCCAGTGCCAGGGCAGGGACACCTCCCAGTGTCCCAGGCTGTCCCAGCCCCAGTGTCCAGCCTGGCCTTGGACAATCCAGGGATCCAGGGGCAGCCACAGCTGCTCTGGCAATTCCAGCCCAGCCCCTGCCCACCCTCTCAGGCAGGAATTCCTTCTTGTCCTTGGACCAACAACATCCCTGAACTGCCAAGTTCATGGAATCTCACCCTGCTGTGCCTTCCTTCACCACCTTCCCTGCAAATTCGAGTCCCAGAATTCTTCCAAGATTATTTCAGCCCCATCTTCTTCTTTTTCTCTCCAGGGAACTTGAAACTTCTTCATTCAGCCCTCACTGAGATATTGATAAATGTTTGGATTCATTTCCTATTTCAGCTGGGCATATTTTTACTTTTTTTTTTCAGTTAATTGCGTGGCAACTTAATTTATCCTTTGTCAATTTGTTTTTCCTCAATAAATGATCTGCCAACAATACATTGGTTTTAATTAGCCTGCAGCAAGTGTCTCCATGACTGTAAATCAACTGCTTGTTTGAGCCATGAATTGAAAAGGAGAAATCATTGGAATTCATATTGTGCTTTCCTAGGGGTTTTTTGGGTTTTTTTATTCTGAAGGGATTATGACAAAACTGTGTTTGCAGCCAGGAACTGACAGCACACTCAGATAATCAGCAAGAAAGAGAAATGTATAAAATATTTAAGTAGTTCTTTGGGTTTGGGGGGTGTTTTGGTAGATGAAAAGTGTCAGGCACATAAAGCAAAAAGAGAACTATGAAAATTCGTTTCTTGGTAATTTGAAAAAAAACCACAAACTCTCTCAACCCCTTCTCTCATTCTTTTATATATATATATGATTTTTAATTAATTCATGTTTTAGTTAATTATTTTTACATTTAAAACAGCCATTCTGGATTCATTTACACGAGGAGGTGCAGACACCCAAACCCCTCCTAGTGCAGAGCGTTCAGCTCAGTGGAGAACAAGGAAATACTCAGGAATTCAGGACTGAGGGATGGGCATCACATGTTCATTGTCCCAGACTGTTTTCCACCTAAACCTCTGCCTCTCTCCTTGGATTTTGCCCCAAGACTTTATTGCCCCTATGGATATGATGATATTTCCTCAAATTTCCTCATCATGGCAAATCCTCTCTTGGCCCCCCTCATCCCTGGTTTAGCAGAACTCCATTCCCTCCGTTCCTTGTGCTCTGTTTTAATTCAGGTTGCAGGAGCTCCAGATCCCACACAAGATTTTGGCAGGGTCCTTGTGTTTGATCTCTGCAGGGTCCTTGAGTAATTAACCCTCCCTGGTTAATTACAGCAAGTTTATCAGGCTTGAGATGCCACCTCCCACAAACCGCTGGCTGAGCGCTTTCCTCGGAGCTGTCTGGGGCCTGTCCTGGTTTGGAAAGACAGGTGTCTGCAGGGAAAGCCAGAGCCTCCCTTGGAATGGAGAATGGAAACCCCCTCCCTCCAAATTATTATAATTTTGCAATCAAGGGGCTTTCAGGCAAAGATATGGGAACGGGAATAACAGTTCTTTGCTAGGAATATTAAAAATACAAATGTAGTAGCACAAAAAAAACCCCAAGCAACCAAAAAAAGAAGAAAACGCTGCCAGGGTCAGAACTCTCCTGCCCCCGTGTTGGTCAGGCTGTTGGTGTCAGCCCAGCCCAGCCCTCCTGCAGGGACAGATGTGGTTCTGGTGGAGCAGAGATGATCCTGGAGAAGGGTCCAGTGGTGCTGGGATGGGTCCGGTCTCCCTCTGGGAATCCAGTGCAGACAGGCTGTGCTGCTGTTCTGAATGCCAGCTTTGATCCAGGTGGGAATGCTGGGCTCCTCCCCCTGGGTGGAGCCTCTCCCCATGGGATGATGGAATTGTCTCAGCCCTGCAGTGAGCCTGGATGGCCCATGGACAGCAGATCTCCCCTGGAGGGAGGATGGGTCCTGGAAGGGATAAAGAAC
>VZDJ01000274.1:737909-773841 GCA_008694505.1 Cyanoderma ruficeps | reverse complement strand
ATATAGAAATATATATATATATATATACACACACATATATATATAAAGCAAGATGGAGGTTTTAGGGCAGAGGCTGAGTCCTTCTTTTTCACTTTCTTCACGGGTCTGGGTGGTGTTTTGTAATTGGGTAGAAAAGTCCACATTGCAAACCACGGGTGGTTGGTTATTGGGTTAAAAGTAAAAATAATTTAGGTGCCATTTCTTAACTGGACTGTTGCCTGAGTTTTTCTGTTCTTTGTCTTTCCATAGAATTTCCAGTGCAGCTTAATGTAAATAATGTCTATTCTTAGAATGTTTACATACTTCTCCTGTGAGAGAAGAACTGATTGACGGTGGTTTCCACCATCCAGGTTGTAGGGGTGGCGACCTGTGAGCCAATCCCTTGACCTCTGTACATACGTATAAAAATTAGAGTCAGATAAAATTAAAATTAGAGAGCCTTCTAGCAACTGCTGCGTCCTGAGTCTCTCTAGAGGGTTCCTAAATTGGGACACACCCAGCTTCGCCCTGCGACACTGGACAGTTTACCTTTAAAAGGCTTCAGAGAGAGAGAGATAGGAGCCATTTTTAGTTTGTTAACTAGAGGTGCTGTAGAACTCATAGCCTGTGAGACTGCAATGTAGATAAGAATTAATAAACATCTGAGTCCAAACATGAAATACCGTCTGGCGCATTTAATCCGGACTGAAAAAAGAAGATAAAACACAACACCTTCCCTAAAATGGAACCCCCTGCTGCTGTGGGGGTGCAGCCCCCACCCCGTGAGGTGCACCTCTACACCAGAGCTCTACAGAAAAACCATTGTCTTCAACAATGGGCAGGAAATGTTTCCATCTCGATGTTCTGCAGGGGGAGAACTCCAGGAGCAGTGTCCTCACGGGGACAGCTCTGCTGGGACAGGTTTGGGAGGCTCTGAGCACAGTGGGGCCTTGTATTCATCATCATCATCCTCATTATTGTCAGCCTGGGCCAGGTGTCACCTGCTCCACCTGCAGTGTCCTTGACAGGGAGGGTTATTTAGGGCAGGCTTTGCTTAATGGGCTTTCCTAAGGAAATCCAAAGGAACTGTGGGGTTTGGATCACTCCTCCTGCTCTCCCGGGCTGCAGCAGCTCTTTGTCACCCTTTGTCACCCTTTGTGTCCCTTTATCACCCTTTTTCACCCTTTGTCACCCTTTGTGTCCCTCTGTCACCCTTTGTCACCCTTTGTGTCCCTTTGTCACCCTTTGTCACCCTCAGCTTTCTGCAGAGTCACCGTGGCTGCTGCAGAATGGGATCTGCTGTGGTCACCCATGGTTTCTTTGGGATTTGCTGTCACCGACTGGACAGAGGTTCCTCATCCCACAGGGCAGCAGGATCAGGGCCTGGGAGGCAAGGGGTGAAAAACAGGAGAAGAAACAATGGAAATGTCTCTTCTTGGAGAAAAGCTGAGCAAGGTCATCGGGGAAGTTTCAGAAATGCTCTTTGCCATTTCTGTGCCATTTCTGTGTCATCCATTCCTTTAACCCTTTTCAGGGCTGCCTGGGACTGGCCCAAAGAGGCAACAGGAGATGGAAAAGAGCAGGAATGTTTTCCTGGAATAAACTGGCTTTTCCCTGTCAGCCTCTCCCACTGCTCTGGGGAGACTTACAGGAATCAGTGGATGCTGGTGGTGTCACCAGTGACAAACTCAGCCAGGTCTTTGGGATTTTGGGAAGATGTTTCTTCAAGGAATTATTGTTTCCATTAATTCCTTGAAGAATTAAAGGCAAGAGCAACTCAAAGTAAGCAAGGGAATACAGAAGAAGTTTTCCCTTTCAGTCCAAGGTGAGAGGTAGTTTGGAAATAGCTCTCCCTTCTTCTGCAAGTACAATTTTTAAAAAGGACTAAATTAGATTAAAGTTTAATTTTAAGAATGTCCTCTGTTTTCAAATTCTTGATTGAATTACCCTTTAAAAATTAAATTGTAATCCTTTAGGAGTTATTGATTCCGAAGGAGGGAAATGCCAATAGGACCATTCTGGCCTGAAACACTGCCCATCAAATTGACATAATGCTTTCAATTTCCCTAAATAACTCCTCGGGGCTGGCTGATCCCCGAGGCTTCCCCAGCACCCAGCACGGGCAGCACAAGGATGTGAGGGGCCTCATCCCCAGTCCTGCACAGGGACAGAGGCACGGGACAATTCCCAGGCACCCCTGGCTGTGGAAACACCCTCACAGGAGTGCAGAAATGTTTATTTATGGCACTGCACCGAGCCTTGGGGTCAGCGCCGGCCCAGGAATCCCTTGGGATGCTCTCCGGGCATGGAACATCCTTTACTCGGTGTTTCCTGCAGCTGCAGAGGGCGCAGGAATTGGGGAAGTGCCTCGGAGCAGCCCTGGAGTGTCGCCCTGGTCTTTTTCAGCCTTCTGATGTTTGCATTTTTGTAGTGGAGTTTCTCACAGATTTTCAAGTAAACAAAAGTAATGTTTTGTAAACTCTTCTTGTTTTTCATTCCTCTCTGGAGGAGAGACAATTGATGGACTTCTAGTTTGACCAGTGTGGTTGGAGAGGTGGCCACCTCATTGTCCAATCCGTGATCATTGTCCAGAATCCGTATAAATCGATGTCAAGAAATAAACATCTCTCTTTTTGCCCTGACAACCGTGTGTGTGTCCTTCATTTCGTGTCCTCTAGTGACTCTAGAGCTGTGAAGAACACTCAGCCCAGGCTGCCCAGCCCCACCGAGGAGCTCCTGGCGTTCCTTGGCTTCCCTCCCGTCCGTGGAGCTCCCACGTCTGGGATCTGCCTGCCTCAGAACCAGCCTCCAAACACCCCCCTGCCTGTCTCCCTGGTTAAATTACACCTCCAGCAGCACTGAAGGCAGCACAAAAGAAAAAAATAAACCTTCCATTATGTTCTGAGAGAAGTCTTGGCTGCGTTTTTTGAGTTAAAACAGCACCAGGACAAAAAAGCTGGAGTGAATAGAGCTCCAAGATATAAACACGGGCTGGATAATTCCCATTCCCCCCCGGGGAACAAAAGGTTGCAGCTCCTGAATAGAGGCACTGTTGAGAAAGCACTTGAAAAGGGGGATGAATCAATTAATGCCTTTGATAGTTTGAATGTCCCACTATCTAAAAAACAAGCACGGCTTTAATGGGGAGATAATTCAGTTTACTGAATCCAATTACACGTAATTGGCTTTTTCCCTTTCTTCTCCCCCTTTTTTTAATTGCTGCTGGAACCAGGGCTCTGCTGCACTGCTGGCTCTGCCAGATGTGGCTGTTCCCGGTGCTGCCAGGGCAGGCAGGGACCAGAGGACCCTGTCACCCTCAGAGGGGCATCCTCCAGCCTGGACAGCCACAAACATCACCCCGGCGGGCTCGGGAGCCCTGGAGAAAAAAGCGTTCATGAAACCCAGCCAAAAAGCACTCAGCAGAGCTCCCAGGAGGCAAAATCTCAGTTACACGTTTTGTTTTTCTTCGGGGTGAAAACCTCAGTGCTCTGCTGTGGGACAGGGCTGTGAGCCAGCCCAGCGAGGGGTGAGCGGGGCCACACAAAGCCACTGGGCTGGGGGGGTCTATGAGCTCGGGGGAACGTGTTTGGTGACATTTCCGTGCCTGCCCAGGACTTCTGCACAGCAGGGCTGTGTCTTCCTTCCCCAGGATTCCAAATCCAGAGCTCCCACTTGGCCGGAGGCAACGTCAGCACCGGGACAGCTCCGGTTTGGGAGCGCTCTGGGAATGTTCTCTGACTGCGGCTGGCTGCCATTAGGAGTGAGAAAGTATTCCAGCTTTCCCCCCAAAATTTAGCAAATATTTTGGCTTTTCTGGGTGCCTCGAACCTCCATGTTCACATCAAAACCAGCAGGCAAGGAATGTGCGTCCCTGCTCAGGCTCCTGGCCATGGAGAGCTGCAGCTCCTCCAGAACCATTTCCAAAATTCGCTGCTGCCTCTTTTATTCCAAACCAGCCTTGCAGAACTTGTGGGTTGGATTTTTTTTTGGTTTTGGGTTNTTTTGGTTTTGGTTTTTTGGTTGGTTTTTTGGGTTTTTTTAATTGAAACAAGGAAGAAATACACAAACCCATTTTCTGAGTAAGAGGACCACGCTAATGAAGAACAACTGATCCTTGTCCCCCTCCTCACCCCGGGAACCCCGGGAGAGGGGATTGTGGAATGGAAGGGAGGGATGGGAATGTCTAGAGGCTCCGGGAGGGATGGGAATGAGGGGAGGCCCCGGGAGGGAGGGATGGGAATGAGGGGAGGCTCGGGAGGGAGGGATGGGAATGAGGGGAGGCTCGGGAGGGAGGGATGGCGCTGTCACAGCCTGGCAGTGACACGGTCACTCGGGCAGGGGACGGAGCTGCGGAGGGGTTGGGACACCCCCAGGGAAGGGAGGGGCTCCGGGTGCTGCTCCCCGTCAGCATCATCGCAGCGCCCAGTTCATCACCAAATCCTGAATTTATTCCCAGAAAAACCCAGCCCAGCCCAGGGAAGAGCAGGCTGGAGGCTGGGGCAGGTGCTGCGCTGCAAATTAAGCTAATTAACCCCCTTCCCTCGGCTCTTTCCTGCTTTTCTCCTCCCAGTCCTGCACATTCCCAGCGCTGTCACCCCGGGCTCGCTGCCACTCCGAGTCTGCAGCGGGAAATGTGATGTAATTAGCCACTAATGGAGTTCAGGAATTTCGCCCAGGAACTGGTACATCCCTGCAGTCAGTCTGTGCTCGGCTGAACTGACTTCGAGCCTGAATTCCTGGCAACCCGAGCTCCAGGGATGTGAGGGGTGGGAATAACAGCCATGGACAGTGCCAGCACTCCCAGGAGGCAGCAGACGCTGCTCCAAGCCCACCAGGACAGTCCCATCCTCGGCCAGGCCTTCTCCACCTTCCTGTGGGATGCAGAAGGAAAGGGAGAAGGAGCCCCTCTCCCGTAATCCCTGATCCCTGTGGATTATCACAGGGCTCTGCACCCCTGCCCGGGGCAGGATCCCCTGTGGATTATCATCTGCCCGGGGCAGGATCCCCTGTGGATTATCTGCCCAGGGCAGGATCCCCTGTGGATTATCTGCCCGGGGCAGGATCCCCTGTGGATTATCTGCCCGGGACAGGATCCCCTGTGGATTATCTGCCCAGGGCAGGATCCCCTGTGGATTATCTGCCTGGGGCAGGATCCCCTGTGGATCATCTGCCCAGGGCAGGATCCCCTGTGGATTATCATCTGCCCGGGGCAGGATCCCCTGTGGATTATCACAGGGCTCTGCACCCCTGCCCAGGGCAGGACCTCCCCGGCTGGAGCCGCGGGGTGGGGATGAGTCCCCCGCAGCCCCCAGGGACATTTCTCCATGTGGGAAAGGGGGATCGCCCCTGGCAGGGCCAGGACAAGACAGTTCCCAGAGAGACTCCAGACAGACGAGGGAGTGCCTCTGCTTGGAACCAGCCCCTCACGCTCCGGGAATTCTCACCCTGACAGGGCTTGGCTGGCACAGTCTGGGCACAGTTGTCACCTTCTGTGGAGCCTGGGGTGACCCAGATCTGCCCAGAGATGTGACACAGCCCTGCCCAGCCTGGTGGGACACTGAGATCTCCTGGCTCAGGGTGATTCCTGAAGGCACTGAACCCTCTGGGAGCTGTAGGAACGCCCCCAGGGCTGGATCCTTGGCAGGAGCAGAGCCCTTGTCCTGCTCTGTCCCACCTTCAGCCAGGTGTCCGTGCCATGACCTGGTTTTATCCCACTGAGTTTCCCCGTGTTTCTCAGGAGCCTTGGCAGGATCCTTGGAGAGCACAGCAGATGGACGATGCCTCTTTCCCCCAGGCCTGTTCCTCTCTGCACTGGGGCTGCAGCTCCCCTCACAAAGTCACGGAGATTATCCTGAAGACTTCCCTGGTCTCTCTCTGCCCTGGTCTCTATTCCATTTCCATTCAGCCTGGAGAACTCTTGGTTTTTCTTCAATGGACTGACATGTTCCTTCCTTGCCATGCTCCTCACAGGTGCCTTCCATGCAGGAATGTCATTTTTGGGATCCCACTGTCCTCTCCACCCTCCAGGTGGGGATTATTCAACCCCAGGGTATAAATGCAGAGGGAATCTGGCACAGGGCAGCTTTGATCCTGGCTCTTCACAAGCTGCTGTGTAATGTCAATTCAAATCCTGGTACAGCACAGGAGATGGGATGTGGCTGAATCCTGAACCCACAGCCTGGATGTGGCTGAATCCTGAACCCACAGCCTGGATGTGGCTGAATCCTGAACCCACAGCCTGGATGTGGCTGAATCCTGAACCCACAGCCTGGATGTGGCTGTTCTGGGGGCAGCCCAGCACTGACCTGAGCCCGTGTGCTGGGAGATGCTCAGAGCCAGAGGGGCTGCACGTCCCTGTGCTGGTGCAGGAGCCCCAGGGCTGAGAGCAGCTCCAGCAGGAGCAGCAGGGCTCCACCAGCCATCACTCATCCCAAATATTCCCCCTGCATCCCCGGCATCCATCCCGCAGTCTGGCACTGCTGCCAGGGAGATGAATCACCATCAGTCACCTCAGCCGAGGGAGAACAATTAAAGGAGACTGAAATGGGCAGCATTTTAATTTATTGGCTTTTCACTTGTGCCTGGCAGCTTCCCTGAGGAGGATGGAGAGTGCTGGGAGCTCTGCAGAGCCCCAGGGTGGTGGCAGAGCCTTGGGTGGTGGCAGCACAGCCCTGGGGTGACAGCACAGCTCTGGGGTGATGGCACAGCCCTGGGGTGATAGTACAGCCCTGGGTGGCAGCACAGCCCTGGGTGGCAGCACAGCCCTGGGTGGCAGCACAGCCCTGGGTGGCAGCAGGGCCCCGCAGCTCCCGGGGCACAGCAGCCCCTGGGGATTGGTGGTTCCAGGGTGGGTCCAGGTGGGTTTGGCTGTGGGAGCTCTGACCGCTCAGACCCGGCCTGTGGGTGAGTCCAGCACAGCTCCCTCCTCTCGTCCTTGCTCCTGGGACACGAGTGTCACCTCAGGCTGTTTGGGGTCCCCATGTGTCTCCTCTTGCTCCAGGGACACTGGTGTCACCTCAGGATGGGCACACAGGTTCATTTGGGGTCCCTGGTGTCAATCCAGCTCACTGGGGGCTCATGCTGGGCAGGACATTGGGGCTCAGCCCTGAGTCACCCTCTGTGGGCACAGGGACTGTGGGCACTGCCATGCCAGGCCTGCAGTCAGAGGTGATCCCCAGCGAAGGGGACGGAGCCTTCCCTCCCACTCCTTGTGTCAGCAAGAACTGCCCTGGGGAATGAAACAATCCTCAGCACTGTGACTGTCCCTCTGTCCCTGTGCCTGTTCCAAACCCTCACAGTGCCAGGCACCTGCCCGGCTGCCTTGGGCATTTTGGGGCTGAGATGCTGCCTGTGAACCCTCCAAACCCCTCTGTTCCCCCGGGAAATCCCAGTCTGGTGTGCCAGGAGCTGATCCAAGCGCTGAGCTGAGCCTTGGGTGCTCTCAGAGCTTTGGCTGCAGCATTTGTGGAGCTTGAGCTCCCTTTATTCAGGGACTGCAGAGTCCTGTAGTCCTCAGAGCCCCTGCAATGAACTGGGATCAGTCCCAAGGGGAAATCCGGGATAAAGCAGCCTTGGCTGTTGTCTGGGGTTGCAGTGTGTATTCTGTTACTGTCTGCTGACACCGGCTGGGGAGGTGTTTTTCTCTTCCATGACCCATCCCTCCTCACTCCAGGGGAGGGGGCGGTGCCTTCTGTCCATGGGCAGCTGTTAAACCAGCTGGGGCCGTGTTCTTTATCCCTTCCAGGACCCGTCCTCCCTCCAGGGGAGATCTGCTGTCCATGGGCCATCCAGGCTCACTGCAGGGCTGAGACAATTCCATCATCCCATGGGGAGAGGCTCCACCCAGGGGGAGGAGCCCAGCATTCCCACCTGGATCAAAGCTGGCATTCAGAACAGCAGCACAGCCTGTCTGCACTGGATTCCCAGAGGGAGACCGGACCCATCCCAGCACCACTGGACCCTTCTCCAGGATCATCTCTGCTCCACCAGAACCACATCTGTCCCTGCAGGAGGGCTGGGCTGGGCTGACACCAACAGCCTGACCAACACGGGGGCAGGAGAGTTCTGACCCTGGCAGGGTTTTCTTCTTTTTTTTGTGTGTGTGTGCTTGGGGTTTTTTTGTGCTACTACATTTGTATTTTTAATATTCCCAGCAAAGAACTGTTATTCCCGTTCCCATATCTTTGCCTGGAAGCCCCTTGATTGCAAAATTATAATAATTTGGAGGGAGGGGGTTTCCATTCTCCATTCCAAGGGAGGCTCCGGCTTTCCCTGGCAGACACCTGTCTTCCCAAACCAGGACAGCTGTGAATTAAACCCAGATTAGGGGTAAAGATCCTCCAAAAATAATTTGGGTCTGGCTGTGCCCGTGCCACAGTGCCCAGATCCAGCCTAGGGATTATTCCCAAGGTTTCCCAAAGTATTTTATGATGTTTTTCCCCAGCTAAAGCACCCGTTAGCAGTGATGTCACACCCCAGGGTCACCAGGTGCCTCACCCGAGTCAGCTGCAGCTTGAAATAATGTTCCCAACAAGAGGAACTGCATCAGTAAAGCCCAAAAATTCAGGTATCTAAAACCAGAACGAGTTGAGCTGTATTCCCACCTGAACGAGGCTCTGGGAAAGAGCCACATCAGCACTTTGTGGTGTGCAGGAAAGAAAAATCCAGAGATTTCCATCAGCTCTGGCCAGGGAGCTGGGCTGGGACAGAGGCATTTGGAGCTTTCTGCTGCTTTTCTGTGTTTTGGAAGAGAACCCCCCGGATTTCTGTGGGAGGTTAAACCCCCGTGAAGCTGGAGGGTGAAGGGGCGTTAGCAATCAGCTCTGGGAGAAGTTTGGCTGCTGGAAAAGCTGGAGTGGAGAAGAACTATTAATTGAAATCCCCAGTTTATGCAGAGCTGCCAATAATGGCTGCATAATGGAGAAAACCCATTTAATTTTTAATTATCCCCTTCCAAACAAATGCAGGGTGTTAAATGTGTCACCTCCAGCAGGCACAGGGGGGTGATGGAGGGGCTCATTTTGGGAACAGTCACAGGGGCCTGGGCAAATCCCAGCCCTGGGACATCTCTGCACGGAGCTGTCTCATGGATTTGACCAGGAGTCTGATCCTTGGAAAGGAAATCCCACGGAATTTTGGTGAATCCTGGCAGGGATTTCCATCTCCTCCAGAGCAAAACATCTCCAGCCAGGGAGATCTTCCTGGCCACAGGGAATAACCATGGTAAGGGTTGTGGTGTCGTGATAATGATTCTCCCACTTGGAATAATGATTATAACGATTATGATTCCATGATAATGATTTTCGTACATGTAATGATCATTACAAGGATTATGACACCATGATAATGATCATGATATCAAGATAATGGCTCCTCCACATGGAATAACCGTGATAAGGATTGTGATAGCATGATAATGATTATGACATGGTGATAATGACTCCCCCACACAGAATGATCACAAAGTAATTATGACATCATGATAACTATTCCCTCACATGGAATAATCATGAGAGTGAATCATCATGAGAATGATTATGGCATCATGGTGTTGTAAATAACCTATGGGTATTAATTTGTGCTGGAGAAATAAAGGAATTACAGGCAGGAAGAGAGACATTTGTGGAAAGCCACAGGAGAGAGAGGCAGAGCTGGGGGGAAGATTTGGAGCTACCAGCAATTGAATGAGTGTGGCTGAACCAGCAGGCTTGATGGTCGAAACATCTGCCCAGAGATGGAATTGACTCTGCAATGAACATCCCCTGTTTGCCTGAAAAACCCCACTCAGACCCTGAATATGATCTACAGCAAACACTCAGACACCATTTTGTTTCTTCTTAAGCCCACTCGGAAAAATGAGAATCCCAAAAGGGGCCCATGAATACCAACACCCGAACAACTGGACAAAGGAAAGCCCTGCCCCAGGGAAAATAAAGAGTGTAAAAACTGGACCTTGGTACTGGGACTCTGGGGCGAATAAAGGGGAGACACGGTGCGGACCGGTCTCACGTTTCACCCCCAATTCAATCAAATTTGTTCTTTATTGTGGCTTTGGTTTTTACCTGTTTCCGTACTTGCTGTAACGCAAAAATAAATATTATTATTTTTTATTACGATTTGGCTCACCGTATTTATAACAATGGTAATGATTATGACATTGTGATATGATTCCCCCACACAGAATAATCATAATAACAATCATGACATCCTGATAATGATTATGACACCATGATAACAATTATGACATTATGGGCAATGATTCCTCCATATAGAATAATCATGATTATGATATCATTATAATAATTATGACATCTTGATAACGATTATGATATCATGATAATGATTCCCCCCATGGAATAATCATGATTATGATATCATGTTAATAATTACGGCATCATTATAACAATTATGATATCATGATAATGATTTCCCCCATGGAATAATCTTGATAATGATCACGACATCAAGGTAATGATGATGAGACCATGACAATGATTCACCCCCCTGGAATGATGGTGATCATGACCAGCACTGTGGGACACAATTCTGCTTTTGTGGTGGCACAGCCCAGAACTGATCCTGCCAAGTCTGGGCTTCCTGACAGTGGGAAGTCCGTGGGAGCTGGGTCAGGCTCAGGCTGTGCCTCCCTGGCACAGGGGAGGGGGCACATGAGGATCCTGCTCTGACTCACTGGGAGTTGGCAGAGTTTGGAGCTCGGGTGGGTGTGAGGGAGGGTTTATGGCTCTGAAAAGTCACCTTCTCTCAACACTTGTCCCAAACGTGTCCCCACACTTCCTATTTTTAGAGCCCTGCTCTCCAGTGATTTTGCCCAGGGACGGCCTTGTGGGAATTCAATTAAACTCCGGGATAAAATAAACACTCTCCCTCAGCCAGGGCTGGAATGTTAAGCAGAGCCATTATTTGAACAAAACAGGGCTGGGAGTTGGGTGTCCTCTATTTTCATCAGCCGGGGTCAGAGACCAGTGAAGACAGGAAAACCCTTCATTAACTCAGCCATCCACTCCCAAAGCCTTTCCCCGGCTGCTCTGAGTGATCCAAACACCTCCAGGGCACATTTCCTTTGGAAACAATTCCACATTTTGGGGACTGAATTCACTGAAGAGCTCCTTTTCTTTTTGGGGATGATAAACTGGCTGTGTCTGTCTGGGCAAAGCGGGGACACCCAGAGCTGCCTGCAGTGCCAGGGCTCTCTGCAGTTAATTAAACAAGGTCTTCCTTTATTCCTCAATTAAATACTTGATCAGGGCAGTCTGACCCACGGCCACATACCTCTGGTGTTTCTATCCACATTTGGGGGTTTTCCCTGGAAAAGGGAAATGGTGATCCCAGGATGTGTGGAGCTGGGTGAGCTCTGGCAGTGCAGTTCCAGAAATGGAGGAATCCCAAAATTCCCATCTCACCCCAGAGACTCTGTCTGGAGCATCAGATTAGGCTGGGAAAGGAGAATTCCCCTGAGGTTTCTGACCTCAGGATGTGGTGCAGAGCAGCCACAGCTTGTGTGAGGCCTCTTATCAAACTCCTGTCAGGAATTCTGCTCTGGTGCCAGCCTGGATGATCCCGGCCCTCCCAAGGCTGGGTTTGGAGCTGGGCAGTGGCTGCTGGCACAGGGCAGAGTTTTAGTCCAGCCTAACCCAGATTTCAGCACCCAAGAGGTGCAGGATGAGCTCCGGGAGAGCCCAGCTCCATCTGGGACGGGCCTGGGGCTCTGAACTCAGGAGTGCTGGGAGCAGGGAGGGGAGGGGAGGGGAGGGAAGGGCTGAGGGCAGGAGCAGAGCTCTGCAGAGCGGTGCTGAGCTGGACAGGAACAACGGGAGGGGAAAGGGAAGGGACAGCAGTGGGAACACCCCAAAGTGGGGGCGGGAAGGGGAATGTGCCCGACAAAGCCTGCAGCAAGGAAAATCCAAGTAAAACCCCTCAAACTCCTGTGGAAGGAGTGCTAAAAGGGCCGGGGAAGGAGGAGCAGTGAGGGAGCGATGGACCCTGCAGGGCTCGGGCTGCTCCGGGCCGGGAGGATTCCCGGGGTGGCTCCATCCCCTTCCAATTTCCACTGCAGGCACAGCTGGCTGCCACTGCTCGCACTTTCCCCGCGGATCTGCACACGGGCGACTCTGGAGAGCAGGGATCTGTCCCTGTCGGATATTCCCGGGAGCCTCGGCCTCGTTAATTAATGCTCATTATAACAGCACAACTGTCTTGGGGCGGATTTTCCAGGAGCCCATTCCCCCCGTGCAGCCACGGGACAGTCCCAGCAGCTCCCTTTTGTTGGGATGCTGCTTTATATTTCGCTCTCTCCGTCTAAAAGGAGCTGAAATCCAAATTGCCAGGATTTTTAAATCCAGTTTGCCACTGCTGCTGCTACACAAAACCTCGGGAGCATTCATGCCTTGCTCCAGATGATCCTAATCCCCTTCTCCTCGCTCCTGAGGGAAAAGCAGCTTAGGAAGGTTTGGAGTTGGAGGGGAAGAGTCAGGGTTTGGAGGAGGTGTCCCCGAAATGCCACGGGACCTGTGGCATTCACTCTCTCCTCGGGTAGAGGAATCTGTCCTGTTTATCATCACGGTGTTCAATAAAAATCAGGAGTTTCCAGCAGGAATCTGAGGGAAAGATGCACTGGAGGGATTTCTGGATCCACAGCCAGACTGTCCAAACACAACTTTGAGCCTGGATTGGCTGATGAATTGTTATTCCAGAGCCTCACAAAATCACAGTGTCCCAGCTTGGGCTGGGATTCTAAAACTCCTCCAGTTCCAGCCTTGCCATGGGGACAAGGGACACCTTCCCCAGAGCCTCAGCAGTGCCAGGAGTTTGTCCATTCTGAGCTGGGTCTCAGGCACTGAACTCCAGCTTGATTTGGGATCTGGGCCCACGTTGGTTGAGGTGTGGAGAAAATCCAAAGAGGGAGAAGAGAACAGATAAATGGAAGATTCAGGAATTGTGCTTAAAGACCAGTCCTGAAGCTGATCTGAGCATGGGATGTGGGGTTTAATTCCCTGCCTGTGCTCTCCTCTCCTACAGGGGCAGGGCTGGGGGCTTTGAACCCCACAGGAGCAAGGCTGGGGGGATTTACACCCTACTGGGGCTGGGCTGGGGGGATTTAAACCCCACAGGGGCAGGGCTGAGGGGATTTGAGCCCCACAGGGGCTGGGGGGGATTTAAACCCCACAGGGGCTGGGCTGGGGGATTTAAACCCTACAGAGGTTGGGGGGATTTAAACACTACAAGGGCTGCGGGGATTTAAACCCCACAGGGGCTGGGCTGGGGAGATTTAAATCCCACAGAGGTTGGGAGGATTTAAACCCTACAAGGGCTGGGGGGGGATTTAAACCCCACAGGGGCTGGGGTGATTTAAACCCCACAGGGACTGGGCTGGGGGGATTTAAACCCTACAAGGGCTGGGCTGGGGGGATTTAAACCCCACAGGGACAGGGCTGGGGCATTTCACATCCCCTGGTGCCAGCTGAGGTCTCCACTCCCTGTGGGAAGGTGCACATCACGTCCAGTTCTTCAGAAGTGACCCAAGCTCAGCCCAGCCCCAAATCCCTGCCCTGCCTGGCACTGTGTCCCTCCAAGAGACACAAGGAGCTTTTCCTCCTGGCACAAACACAGAAATAGAGCAAAGCTAAGCTCCACCTCCCAGTTAAACGCTGATGGAGGACTGTGGTGTGACCACAGCATGGATACCTCCTGCGGCCTCTGGCCAGGGCTCTCCTCGGATGCTTTTGCAGCTCCAACCTGATTAAAACTGAAATTTTATTGCACTTCTCTGAAGAGACTCCACCCATGGAACAGCAACTGCAAGGGGGTGCTGCCAGCTGAGGCAGAAATACCGACAGCTCCAGCCACAAATGTTTTATTCTGATTTTATTTCTTTTTGTTTTTGCAGAAAAAACTCATAAATTAGAAGGATGTGCCTCAAGAAGAGCCTGGCCAAAAAAATACAAAACAATAAAATAAAAAGCAAGTATTGGATGGAGAAGTTGCAGGGCTGGACTATGAAAGTGCCAGAGTGTGGGGAAGCAGAAGCTTTTTAAAAATCAATAAGAAATGTCACTGGCAAGGAGGGTGGGAGCCAGTGCCAGGAGGATTGCAGGGCAAGGATTGCAGGGTTTGGCAGGGATGGAATCACACCTGGCTGGGGATGCTGCTCTTTGTGTCCCACTGCTGCCCCGGCTGAGCCTCAGCTCCCTCCCAGGCTCTGACATTCCCTCAGCAATCCAATCCATGGGATTCCAGGGGGATCTGGCTGCTTGGCTGTAGATTCCTCTTAAAAAACCCCAAACTCCTTAAAATCCTGCAGTGCACGATGCACAAGCAGCACTCTGCGTGCCCCAGAAGGGGAAGGAGAGAAGAGCTCGCCGGCTTGAACTCCTTAAAACCATTTAATTGCAAATTAATTGCTATTAATTCATCAGTAACATTCAATAACCCTCCAAAAAAGAAGACAAAGAGCAGCTGGTGGGACAGAAGGAGGAGGTTGTGCAGGATGGGGCAGGAAAGCATCACAGGAGTGGGAAGCAAAGGGGAAGCAGAAGAGGGAAATCTAAAACCAGGGAAAACAGGTGGGAAATTATTTCAGTACATGCTGTCTGCAGTGCTCCTGGAAGGGCTTATTTCTGTATTTATGGACAAACTGGACAATCCCTGGGTTATGGACTGGCCAGTGGAGGGGCTGAAGTGGCCCAGCTGTGACCCCTGGGGGGCCCAGCCCTGACAGGATCCTCCTCTCCTCCCAAAACTCTGTTTATCTCCCTGATTAGGCTCAGGAGCCCTCCTGGAGAGGGAAGAGCTGCCTGCTCAGGCTGGATGAAGGAGTTCTCTGTATTCCCAGAGCTGGGATGAGACTCCTGATGAGCTCTTGGTGCTTCATGTTCTTTCCCAAGGAGGCCCCAAGATGTTCAAGAGAGGCTTTGGTTGATTTTCCCACCCGTGGCAGAAGAGTTAAATATCTAATGAGGTGATTTAAATAGCTCAGATTTTCAGGAAGTTTAGAATTTCCATCTGGGCAGAGATTTAAGTGAAACTTCAGCAGTGCTGGGAAGTGTTTGGGTATTTTTTTTTTCCCCTTGTCATTTCTCCTCTTTAAGCAGCTCTGTTCTCTCATCAAACCAGGCTCAGGAATGTCAATAAGGAACCATTTTCCCTCGGGATTTCTGCCCCATTTTTACAGACCTGCAAAGTCTCCCTGGGTTGATTAAGCAGCCAAACATTGGTTTGCATCATTACAGACCTGGGGAGACTCAGCAGATGCACAAAGCTGCATCTTCCCCTGTTTGCCATAATTATCTGTTTCTTTAGAACATTCAGGTCTCTCTTCCTCAGCAGACGTTTTTATTTACAAATGAGACGGAAATAGAACTCGCACCTTAAATAAATACCCAGAATATCCTGATCTGCATCTCCATGTGCTGAAAATAATATAAGAAAACAGAAGAAACCCTGAAATTATAAGAAAAGCCTTTGAAAATTTAAGGAAAAAAGAACACGGAACTTGAACAATAAGCAGCCAGGACAATTTATTTCCATGTAAAGTTTCATGGAAAATTGGAATTATTCCCTGGAAGTCCAAGAAGTGTCCTTGCCTTCACAAATTCAACATTTCCTTGGTCAGCAAGGATCTCCCAGATACATCTGCCTGGGTTTTTAAAGGACACCATCCTCATTTTCCATGGGAGCAGCAGAAGGATTTGCTGAGGATGGGGCTGGAACACTGTCCCTATTGGGACGAGGGCTGTGCTTGGTTTGTGTTGTGAAAATGTCCTGGAAATGCTCTGGAGGGGAATCCCGGCTCCTGGAAATCTGTGGGAGACTTGGAATTTCCTCCAGCAATCCCCCAGAGAAAATCTCCTGATTTTAGGAATAGGGAAGGAAGAGTCATCCCCTAAAATCTGCACGGTGAGGTTTGGAGAGCTCAGGCCAGGACCTGAGGGGATTTTACTGCTCTTGGTTGCCTCGCTAAGGGCAGGTCACGGAGTTTTGGAAATAAGAACCCCCAGGGCTCAGGGAGCACAGAGCTCTCCAGCAGCTCTTTACTCCTTCCCATCCCCACCTCATTCCCTGGGCTCAACCTCGCCCTGCTCCATAATTTGGGCTCTTTTTGGTGGAATTTGATTGACAAGGAGCTGAGAAGGAGGGAACAGCCCGGCCTGGCTTGGACAGCACCTTCAGGCACGGGGTGAGGCTGTTGGGGTGTCTGGGCAGGGCCTGGGGTTGGATTCCTGATCCTCCTCTCCCACTCGGGATGTTCAGGATTTGGGGATTCTCAGGTATTAACAGCCGCTGTTCAGTGGTGGGTTCAAGGATGCAGTGAAGTTTCCCTGTCCTTTCTCTGCATTCCCTCAAATGCTTTTCCCTCCAAAGGCGGGCACCCAGCAGCTCTGACATTGAACCAGAAACCAGAACTTGTCCCGGGGAGAACAGAGCCCGGGTTCCTCATCTGGGGACACATTTTGATTAAAAGCCCAGCACATGTTCTCACTGCTTTCCCTCCCCTTGTTCTCGTGGCCCTGCAGCCCATTTGCAATTAAATTGAGTCTCGTTACCCTCCGAAGTGAGAGAAGCTGCTCTGAAAATTATGAGTAGGAGTCTCTCTACCTTTTGACAAATTATTTTCTAATGAAAAACATCTGCTTGGGCTACGAAGGTTCACCCGTCTTTATTTCTGCCTGATGCAAATGGGTTTTGTTTGGCAAATTGCAAAGCGGGGCTTTGGTCCTGCAGCCAAAAGGGACAAGCAGGGATTGATAAAATGCAGCAAAGCTCGGAGTGCAATCTCATCCCCCCTTTAATTATCCTCCTTCCTAACAGGTGTAACCAGCGCAGCACCTGATGGCTGCTGATGATCCAGATGGCCTGGAATTGTCTCTCCATATGCTGCAGGATGGGAGGCACGGGGAGGTTCAGCTTAACTCTGTGTGGGCTGGTGAACAGATCCGTGGTTTGTTCAGGAAGTCTGGAAAACCAGATAAAAATCCAAAGAGACAGCCAGGGGTGTTTGGGTAATAGGGAGATATGGAAGGCACAGAATCATGGAATTATCTAAGCTGGGAAAGAGCTCCAGGATCATCAAATCCAAGCTGTGACTGACCCAGCCCAGAGCCCTGAGTGCCACCTCCAGGAATTCCTTGGGCACCTCCAGGGATGGGCACTCCAAACCTCCCTGGGCACTTCCAAGGCCTGAGCTCCCTTTCCATGGGGAAATTCCCCCTCATGTCCACCCTGAGCCTCCCCTGCCTCAGCCTGAGACTGTTTCCCCTTGTCCCAGCCCTGTTCCCTGGCATCCATTCCCCAAAAGAGGAATGTGCTCCTGCACAGGGATCTGCCCAGCCTGGCCAGTACGACACCCCCTCCCCAGAGCTGGGTTTGCTCCTGGCAGAGCTGTGACACGCCCAAGCCCAAATCCCGAATCCAGATCAGTGTGGAGCAGTTTGGGGGTTCCCATTGATTCCCTGGAATGCTGGCTCCATATTCTCCCCTCCCTGAGGACAACTGGGATTTCTGCTAACGGATTCCTGATTGGCACTAACGGAGCCAACCCTGTGCACAACATTTTGGGGTTTTTGCTGCTCTGAGAGCTTTGGAGGCGCCTCCTCTGATCTCTGACTGGGGCTGTAATCGGGCTGCCAGGACATGCAGGAACATTTCTGCAGCTCCACTTCTCCTTTTGAAGGAACCCCAGCAGGAGCCAGGCTGGCAGGAATGTTTTATCCTGAGGGAAGGGTTGATCTGGAAGTCCTGAGTATTCCTGGGGCAGGGAGGTGGCACCCCTGTCCCTGTGCTGTGAGGGGGGGCTGTGCTGGAGATCAGCACTGAAACCCCCCAGGACAGGAGCAAGGATTTTGTGTTCTGGGACACCAGGATCTGCCCAAAGTCACCCCGGGAGCTCCAGGCAGGAATCAGGAGCTCTTTGGACGATGGCTGCAGCTCCTCATGTGTGACAGCTTTTCCCTCCGTGCTGCCTCGAGGACAAGAAACGTTTTCCTTTATGAGAAAGGAACAGGGATGCCTCAGTAAGTGCTGGAGTTTGGGCAAACAGGTTTGCAGTCTGTGCTGGGAGGGCAGGAATTGTTCCTTTATATCCGCAGCAGATCCTTTAGATCAGCTGTGGGAAATGTGGGGGAAGTTCCCCTCTGAGGGGATTTTGTGCTGCTGGTGTTTGTTTGACCCCAGGCCTGGCACAGATAAGCTGCTCAGGAAGGATTCCTGGTGCATTCCAAGCCGGGATTCCTCTCTTCCCTAGGATTTGGGGGAATTTCTGGGTTGAGAAGGGAAACAAACTCCTTTCCCTCACACCCACCCACGCCGGGGCTGCTGCTGGGCTCGGGGCTGTGCCAGGGCCTGGACAGAGCAAACGCTGCCTCTGCAGCCCCGGGAACAACCTGAATGTGCCAAGGGAAAATGTCAGCCCCGTGTGTGCATTCCTGCCCTTCCTCTGCAGCCAGGAGATCCTTGGGAGCAGCCAGGAGCACGAATTCCACCCTCAGAGCCAATTCCTGCCCTGCTGGAAGCAGTGCCTGGCAGCAGGGAATGAAGGGCGGCCTTGGCGTGGAGCAGCCCCAGAGCTGGGACAGGGAACCATCCCAGGGAAGCTGCAGATGGAGCAGGAAAATTCACTCTGCACAGAGCCCCGGGCCAATGCTCTGTGGGGCCACATCCACGGCCCTCCACAGGCACCATCAGGGCAGGGGAAAGGCAGCCAGGCCTCCCTGCCCTCCTGCAGGCCCCACCGGAGCCTGAGCAGCTCCTGGAACTGGGATATGAGGGGATTTCATCTTAATTCAGGGCAGGGATGATGTGAGGCTGAGCCGGAGTGGAATTTTTAGCTCCCTGTTGCTGTGATTGCCAGGGACTGGTTCAGAAGGTCCTTTCTGGTTATTTTTGTTGAAGGATGGGGGTAATTCACCCGGGGAAAGGGCCCCTGCACACATTCTCATTTCACACCTGCCAGAGAGACGGGGCAAGATGAACAACTCCCACCAGCACTAACAGAATCAGCACGAGGTGAGAAAGCTTTGGCTCTGTCTCCTGAGCAGTTGATGATGCTGTTAGAGGACAAATGTCTCTCCATCCTTTAATACAAAGGATTATGGATTTAAAGCCTCCCCTTGGCTCCAGGGAGCACAGGGAGTGCACAGCTCTGGATCTGGGGAGCTGGGAAAGAGCAAATCCCACATCTGGGTTTGCCTGCAGCTCCTGCAGTGCTGGGCTGATCCCCTGGCCCTCTGCTGAGCTCCCAGAGCCCCAGTGATTTATTCCTGGGGGGATCTGGCCCCTCTCTGCAGCCTGGAGGGGGTTTCCAGCCCCTTGTTGCCACAGCAGAACTTTCCCTGGATCCTGGAGGGGCCTCCATCACCAGGGCAGGAGAATTCCCAGATGTGGCACCCTGCTGATAATCCCCCATGATTTAAAGCCATGGGAAAGAAGGAAATGGGGGAAAGGAGTGGTGTTGCTGTAGAAATAAAAAAAAATTAAAGAGGAAATTAAAGATATTGGAGAATTGTGGTTCTTAGAGGCAGGAATGGGAGAGCCAAGGCCACATTTCCCAGAGCATTTTGGGCACTGAATGCCCAGCCCAGGCCTGGCACGGGGCTCCTGTGTGGGGCAGGGAAGTCAGAAGATGAGTGGTGCAGGAATCGTCCCCCAAAGCTCCTCTGACAGGACCAACACCCCGGAGCTGGGAGAGCTCTCCAGCGGGACAAGCCTCAGGCAGGACCTGCCCTGGATTTTGGAAGGGACGTTTCTGTGGCCGTGTCCTGCCGGGGGGATGAGGGTTGGGAGATGCTTTCGCGTCCCTTCGCTTGCCACAGGATGACAGAGTCCCCGGGATCGGGAATGTCTGCAGCCTTGGGGTGGCAGCAGTCAGCTTTGCCTGCGCTCCTGGGAAACTGCTCCTGCCAGGATTGCTCTGGAATTCCAGCCTGGAGGGGCACGGACTGCCCCAACACCGAACTGCAGTGACACCAAACCGCAAATCCCCAGGGAAATGGAATCCCGAGGACTTGGAGCAGGCAGGGAGGCTGAGAGAGGGAGANTCCTCTCCTCTCCTCTCCTCTCCTCTCCTCTCCTCTCCTCTCCTCTCCTCTCCTCTCCTCTCCTCTCCTCTCCTCTCCTCTCCTCTCCTCTCCTCTCCTCTCCTCCGTTCCTTCCCAGGACACTGGGATATAAAAACATTCCAAGGTGAATTTCCCCCTTTCACGGGCTGTTCCCAGAAAGGACAGGCTGAGCATTCAGAATAAGAATTATTGTGAATAATGACATTATTCCCGCGGAGAGAAGCTCTGCTGAGCAAATGCCTGGAGCTGCTGGTGGAGTCTGGCTCAGCTCTGTCCCTCCCCCTGTCCCCGAAGCCACAGGGTCACAGGCCATGGCCAGACTGAGGCTGCCTCCTTCACCTCTGGGGTAACTGGGAATTGCTGGGGCTGGGAGTGGAAAACTCACAGAATCACGGAAATATCCTGAGCTGGAAGGGATCCACGAGGGTCACTGAGCCCAGCTCCTGGCTTTGCACAGCCCCAGGAATTCCATTTACAATCCAGCACGGATTTAGTGCTCTGTGCCTCAGAGCATTGTCCAAACTCCCTGACCCAGGAGATGTGGGTTGGACACAGCAGGAAAATCCTGGATATCATCATCACACGTGGTGGAACTGTCTGCTCCTGGCAAGGGGCATCCCAAATTCCCATCCCTGGCAGGGAGCTCAGAGGTCCATGGGATTTGGTCTCACTCTGTCCAGACAAACAGGAATCCACCCTGGCCTGGAAGGCGCCAGGAATGGGCTCTGTGGGAATAAACCTCCCTCCCCCTGGGTCCTCCTGTGTCCCACCTCAATTCCACCTGAGATCAGATCCCAGCCCTTCACCAGCAGCTCAGCAGCCACAGAGGAATTCTGTGGCCAAACCTGCCCAGTTTTACCTTCCTTACACTAAACCAGCTTCAGCTGGCACTCCAAGCACGACTCCAACTGGCATTTTGGGGTTAGCAAACAGCACTTTTTAACCCCTGCACCCAGAGCAGCCCTGCAGCCTCTCCCAGCCCTTGGCTGTTCCTGCTGCACCGACACCACCAGCACTCGCACATTATTTATCCTGCCTGTGCTTTTCCATTTAACATCTCACCAAGTCCATTACCCGCAGTGCCACTTCCAATTGGCATTGGGATGGAAGGTGAAATCCAGACCTTGTAAGGGAGAGGTGATTTTGTTCCTCCTCAGATGGTTCTGCCTCCCACACGGTGTCACTTTGGCTAATCCATTTATACAACCTGACAAAAATCTGCCCATTTTTCACCAGCGGCCTCTCTGTGAGTGTCACACTGAATTTGCTCAGTGGAACAGGGAGGATCAGCCCGAGAAGTGCAGAGCAAAGAGCTGGAGCTCGGTGGGGAACCAGCCTCAGATCATGTTGGCTTTCCTGCTCTCCTGCTCCTAAAATGAGCCTTTTTTCCCTGTTATTTGTGGGTTTGTTGTACTGTCCTTAACACCCCCCAGGCTGGAACCCCCCTGACCTCACCTTGGACCTCCTGTCCATCGTGTGTCCCCAGAACGTGAAATTTCAGTGACACCTTTGCTGCCACATTAAACAATACATTCAAAAGGATTAACTCTTCTGGCTGCACTTTTCCACCTCAGCTCGCCTTGGCCTGCAGTGGGGAAAAGCTCCACAAGTGTCAAAAGAGCAGAGAAAATCAGGAATCCTAAACTGGGGAGTCCTCACAAGGGCTGGGGGTCAACTGAGCATTCCCTGACCCCCCACAGCCCTGCAATCCCAACCTGAAGATCTCATCAAGGGAAGGATTGGGTACAAACATTCCCTTTTTGGGGAAAAGAGGCACAGAGAGGGGTTGGATCTGTGCTGGGAGCTGTTTTTAGGGTGTTTTGAGGACCATCCCACTACAGCTGGGATTATTTACTGTGATACATAATTACATGGGGTGATACTGTTGCCAGCAGTTAATTAATGCTAATTGGATGTAAATTAATTAAGAACACAGTTTATCAAGTTCAGTCTGCTCTTCCCCCCACTCCACCCAGCCCTGGAGCAAAAATCAGAGGAATTGACTCCAATCCAGACTGGGGTGAGGGTGACACCCAAACCAAGGGACAGTGGGGCTTTGGGGGGGACCTTCAGCTCTTTTTGTTCTTAAAAAGTTCTGGAGTTGAGGAGAGATGGGGATTCCTCCTTGGGAGAAAATACCTGGTGATGGGAAATGATGCAGAGAGCCAAATTCTGTGAGCAGAGAGAGGATTGAGATGGGAGGAGGTGAAACAATCACCTTTCATCTCTAATCACCGCACAAACCCTGCTCCTTGCAGAGGAGCTGAGCCTGACAGCAGACAGAGGGACCCTGTCAGCTTTGATCCTGCCATGGATACCCTGCAACCAGAGAATTAGAGCAAAGCTCATTTGTGTTCCATGAAGTTGGGCTCGGTGACAGTGACGTGGCTGGACGTGGTTCTCATGGAACAGGAATAACGACCCAACCACCCCCAGGAGCTTTAGCAAGGTGGGCTTTGGGCTCTTTTCCCAGGAAATCAGCGACAGGACAAGGGGAAACAGCCTCACGCTGGGCCAGAGGAGGGTCAGGTTGGGCATCAGGAGGAATTTCCTCATGGATCTTTTTATTTGACTGGATTTTACTGCTCTGTACTCACCTTCCAGAAGTGAGTGTGCCCTGTCTTTGGGCAGGGTGTGCCCTGCAGGTGCTCCTGCCAGCCTTGGCAGACCCGTTTGCCCAGTTTGCCCATTCCTGGAAGTGTCCAAAGCCAGGCTGGAGGGGGCTTGGAGAACCCTGAGACAGTGGGAGGTGTCCCTGCCCACGGCAGGGGTGGGATGGATGAGCTTTAAGCTCCCTCCCACCCAAACCAGAGTGGGATTTTATACCCCTTTTCAGGCTGGTGTGCCCCAAATTCAATGAAATCCCAGCTCCTCGTCTCTGAAAATTATTAATTACATGAAGATCCAGGCAGTTCCTTCTGTAACAGCCACAGGGATGGAAGAGGAGTGGTCGGAAGGGGTAAAAGTGAGACAGAAAGCACCAGGACTGCTGGGAGGAGCTGCCAGTTTGGGAGGCAAATCCAGGTGGAATCATGCAGCTCTGGAACCCCTGTGCTCTGTCCCTGGGAGCCTGGCTGTGCTCACACATTAAAATCTGGAAGCAAAGCTCCCAGGAGGAAAAGGGGAAACCCATGAGCACCACTCTGCTCAGGGAGCTGGACAGGAGCCTGCTCAGCACTCCTGGGCATCAGCAGCTGCCCGGGGCCGCATCCCTGAGCCCCTGGCACCTCTCACAAAGGGCACATTTCCTGAGCCATTCGGTCTGAAACGGGCTGGACAGGCCTTCAGACACAGCACAGGGTTCTGTGCCATAATTTGACATCATTAGATGCCAAAGGACCTTTAATAATCCAGTCTTCAAGCGAACACTTGCACTGATTGCAGCCCCAGCATAAATCTGACCTTTTCTTACTCTTCATCCTCGAATCCTCCACAGAGGCTGCTCCTGCAGTGCTTAGGAGGTGTCTGCTCCTATTTAATCTGTCTCCCAGACAAAAGCTTTTCAAAAGAAATTTTCCATGTTAATTGTGAGATGTTAAAGCACTAAAACAACCAAAAAAAAAAAGAAAAATCCTACTCGGGATGTAGATTTTCCAGCCAAGCCTGAAAATCAGCTGCACTTGTGTGCATTTCCAAAAGGCAGCTCTGCAGTGCCAATCATCCAAAGAGAGAGGGGGGAAGATGTCAGCAAAATTCCCTGTGTGCACAGAGCTGGTGAATGGATTCACGGGCAGCCTGCTGTAATGGCAACTTTGCAGGGGCTATCAAAACTCTTTAGACATCAAGCTAAAAAATGACAAAGCAGCCAAAAATAATGATTTGTGCTGTGACCCAGGGGCTGGTGGAGACCTCTGCACCAGGAGAAGGATGTGAGCCTGCAAAGAGATGTAGTTAACCCCAGATCTCTGTCAGACAGGTGCAGCTACAGGGGAGCCACAAATCACCACGGAGGAAAATTGATTGTAGGCCTGGAATGATGTAAATCTTCCTCATTTAAATCTGCATTGGAAGCACTGGAGCTGAGCACGCTTAGGAGAGGAGCAAACCTGCCAAGTGGAGCTGAAACAACAGCAAATGGCCCAGCTCAGGTAGGAGCTGTCAGGCGGAGGCAGCCCCAGCCAGGAGCGTCCTGGCACGTCCCAGCTGGACTCTGTGGGGAGTCTGGACATGCTGGGAACGGGGGGAAGCTGCAGGCTCTGGAGCCCTGGGCAGTGAGGGTCTGTCTGTGCTGGGAGCAGCAGCAATTCCTGCAGAAATCACGGACCTGCACAGGAGATGGGGCTGGGCCTCGAGCCCTTCACTCGTGGTGGGCTCAGCATTTCCTGGGCTGGGTTTGCTCCAGGGCAGCCGAAGTGGGTTTTGTCCTCTGGGAACTGCTCCCACTCTGCCTCGGCTGAGGTTTTCAGGTGTTCAGACCTGGGGGTTTTCCCTTTCCCAGTTACCCAGGATTGACTCCTCAGCTGTGGCAACACCTCATGGAAATGATGTGAAACAGCTGGGGCTGCCCTCACTGGGAATTTTGTCAAAATCCTGCAGCTCAAGTAAAACTGCACCTGAAGTTTCTGAATAAAAGCCACAGGGGAAGAATCCCAGTGAACGTTTCTGGGATTTCTGCTCCAGTTCCACTCTACAAACAGTTAGTAAGGGGTGCTCTGGGACAGCACAAGAAACCCTGTGCTGGGTCACCTCTCACAGCTCTCTCCCTGTGAGCAGCTTCCCTGTGTCCCTCTGTGTCCCCTGGGTGTGCTGGGACAGCCACAGCAGCTCTCAGGTTCCCAGGACTGGTTCATGAACTCAGCAAAAACAGCATTTTCAGCTGTCAGTTTGGGCCTACTGGCTGTAAATACAGGCCCAGCCTCGCAGAGAGGAGATCTAAGCCGTGATAAGCTCTGATCTGCTTCAGAGGGGAGCAGCAGAGAGGTTAAAGTGAAAAACCTGATAAGAAGAGAAAAATGGTCCTGAGTTTTAAATCACTAAAGAGATTTTTAAGAGCAGGGAGGAAAGAGAGTGAAAAATAAACCACTGGTATTAAGGACAGGTTGTTCAATAAAGTTCCTCAGCCCTTTGGGGTGACAGAATTTGGGAAGACCTGAGGACCTCACATTTAATGCTGTCTTCAAGCACACCTGGAGCATCCCGTTAGGATGGGTTATCAGTGACACGACAGGGAGACAAGGATCAGAACAACTGCAGCACTTCCCATAATAAATGTTCATTCCTTCCCCAGGCCACTCCAGCCATGTCCTGGCAGCTCCACGTGTGCATCCAGCTGCTCTCAGGGGCTCTGGGAACTCAGGGATCCCCTCTTTGCACCCCAAATGATTCACATCTGGATCTGCAGCTGGGGCACGGCAGGAGAAGGTGACCAGGCTGAGTTCAGGTGTCATTGTCAGTGCCCTGAGCTCCAGGGACAGCAGGTGACAGCTCTGCGTGACACACACAGCAATTCCAGGATTTCTGGAAGGAAAGGTAGGAACAATCAGATCAGAATAATCAACGGAATAGGTACAGGAGGAATTACCCACATGTGAGTGGGAATATCAGCAGGGAATTGTTTGGGTGAATCCCCCTTTTCTCTGGGCAATGCAGTGGAGGGAGAAGCTGCTCCTCGGCTGCCTGCCCCGGCTCTGCTGGGCCTGCAGAGCCCATCAGAACCATCAGAGCATCAGAACCCTTCAGACCCCATCAGAACCCATCAGAACCATCAGAACCATCAGAACCATCAGACCCCATCAGAGCCCACCAGCCCCGAGGGGAGGACACCACACACCTGGGGATTCACAGGCAGGGACCAGGGACAAAGGGGACGTCTCTGAGCAGCACAGGGCAGGGGTGAGGTGGCACAAAGGGCCAAAGGAGGGTGACACCAGGTCCCAGCCCACCCTAGGGCAGGTTCTGTGCCCTCAGGCTGCAGTCTTGGTGTCACTGATGAGATCTTTGCCAGCAGCCTCGGGTTTTACCCTCCCTGACCTCGGCCCTCTCCTCGTTCCCACCCGGGTGACTCAGAGCAGCCAAGTGGCTGAGCTGATGAAAAATAACAAACAGCAAACACCCCTGGGCAGATTTTTTTTCTCTTTTGGTGTCAGATTGGTCCTTTGACCGTCCAGCCACCACTTAGAGCTGCCAGCCCCTGATGAGATCAGCTGGTGCCCGTGATCCACAGGAAAGGACGTCTCTGCCCCGAGCTGGCACCAGCCCCTGGCAGCGCCCTGGGCCCTCAGCAGCAGCTCCAAAGCGGCAGCATTAGTGTGACACCTGGGCCCCGTCCCCACCCGGGGTGCTGCCCAGGCTCCAGTAAATCACTGCAGGTTGTGCCTGTCCCACTCTGTGCTCACAGGGGAGCTGACAGAATCAGGAGGAACAAACTGGGCCAAGCACGGCTCCCTGTGCCAGCCCGTGGCACCCGGTGACAGAGGGACACGGGACTGGAGTGGCTTTGAGAGGGGACAAATTGCCTATTCCTGGAATTCAATAACTCCAATTCCTTCGTGCCACACAGGGGCTCATTAGAGAGGCAGTGTCACTCTGGAATCACCTCCTGGATCACCCAAGCTTTGGCTGATTGATATTTGATTTGCTCGGCGCTGATCAGCGCTGGAACAGTAATGAAATTGCTTTCATTTGCACCAGGAGGGGCTCGGGGTGTGAATTGTGCTGGGGTTCTAAGGAACCTTTTTTTCATTCTTCCCAGTAATTATGCCCAGGAGGGTGAAAAGCATTTGAATTGCATCAGACATGTGCCATTGCACATGACAATTCCTATTTTACACAGCAGCTCCTGACCCTACAGGAAAATAATGCTCAATCTGTTTGTTTAGGTTGGGCAGATAACTGAAAGATCCTAAAGGGAGTGAAATATGGAGTTTGGGAGTGAAATGTGAAGAGAAAAGAACCAGGATCTTCCTTCCTGCTTCAGGATCTGGAGAGTTTCAGATTCAAACCTGGACCTGGGAACACTGAGGGTGTGACCCTCAGTGTGCAGGAGGTGACAGGGACACTGCCTCCAGCTCCAGGCACATCTGGGAGCAGTTCCTGGCCCCTCAGGGGGGCAATCTCTGCAGTGAAGGGTTTGCTGCTGGGGCCAGGAGCTCTGTGGCTGCTCACACATCCCAAGGGGGTTCTTTCATGGGCCTTTGCTGTGGGGATTGCTCTGTGCAGTGGGGCCTGTAGTGGTGCCCTGACAGGCCAGGAGTGAGGAATTCCTGATGCTTTCCCCAGATTATCCTGCTGTTTGGGCTGGACTGCAGGGAGCAAGGAGCTCCTGCAGGAATTTGGGGATGCAGGAATATCCCTGTCTGTGTAGGACCAACTCCTTTTGAGGGCTGGCCTGGCTGTGGGGTGACTTCAGCCTGTCCTGACATTCACAACAGCACATTTGGAGCCCTGGGTGTTTCCAGCCTGTCCTGACAACCAGAAAAGCACGTTTTTATCTCAATCCTGGCTATGGGATGTTTTCAGCCCATCCTACAGTCATAACAGTACATGTGGAGCTCTATCCTGGCTATGGGGTGTTTTCAGCCTGTCCTGACAGCCAGAAAAGCACATTTTGATCCCAGTTCTGACTGTGGGGTTTTCATCCTGCCCTGACAGCCAGAACAGCACATTTTGATCTCTGTCCTGGCTGTGGGATGTTTTCAGCCTGTCCCGACAGTTTCACATCCCCTCTGGAGCCTTTGGAAGAGCTCTGTGGTCCCGTTCTCCCTCTGGGAGGAAGATAAATAGAAAACGACCATAAGCAGTCACCCAGGGAAGGCTCATTTGTGCCAAAATGAGCTCCCTGAGTGCCCCTGGCTCGGGGACACTGTTCCTGTCCCCATGGCCAGGATCTGTCCCCTCACTGCCCCCAGCACAGCAGCTCCAGCCACATTCCCAGGGCACAAACAGCCCCACAAAACCAGGAGCTGCTCGGGTCAGGAGCATTTAATGGGGCTCCTTTAGGGCTTTATTCTGTCTAATTCTGATTTTTACCCTTGTCCCGCAGGAGAGCAGAGGAATAACCCTCAGGCTGATAAATCTTTCCCTTCCCTGCTCCCGACATTGTGTGCTTCCACCTCCTTTTCTGGGATGACTGTGAAAGTTCTGGGGTTGTGTGTGCTCCGTGTTAGAGGAAACAAAGTGTTTTATCATTAGTGAGGTTGATTCCACGCAATTAGAGGGGGAACAACCATTGTGTCAGGACAAATGGCATAATTCCCATTGCCTGATCTGTGCCCCATCAGGAATCAGATCTTTTCCTCCCACAAATCTCCCATCTTACAGAAATATAAAAGCCATGAAAACCATCAAAAGCAGATTGGCAAAGTTCACTGAATTTTCCCCTATTTCATAATCAAAAGTAATTGGAAATGCTACAGAGACTGTTAAAGTTAAATTTCCGCAGTGCTGAAGTGCACATCAAAGAGCAGATGCTCAACACAGTGTCAAAAACGGTGAAATTACCCCGTAAATCACTGGTGATATTCACGTTTTTGAGAAGGTGCTGTGGGGAGGAGGAGGGTGGATGTGGAATGTGACTAAGGGAGGGAACTTTAATGACATTTGTGATGGCACTCAGGACAAAGCTGAGACCTGAGCGTGACCTCAACCGGGGGAAAATAAACAAGAAGCTGTGAAAATGACTGGGGCCGTGAACTTTTGGGGCACAGGATGTGCTTTTATTACGGAATCAGACATGAGACCATTTTCAGAAGCTCCAAAAATGTGTAAAGTTGGGTTTTAACACTCCTAAAGCTGTAGAATAATCACAGTGATGGAATGAGCACGACTGGAGAAGTCACGTCCCTTAGAAGTCACCACTCCCTGCCCCATTTCCAACAAGTGGTGGAACAAATTCCTGGCTCCTGGAAAACACAGAGTCATCCAAAGAATCCTCACTTTGCAGTCAGGAGGAGCCAGAGCCAGGGCTGGCCCTTCCATGGAGAGCTGCAGACCCAAAAAGCAGAGTGGGATTTGTTCAGACCCTTCTAAAATAAGGATTCTACCCATTTTGTGACGTTTTGCAGCATTAAATGAATATATAAAAAGTCTTCAAAGCAGTAATAAACTCATCTGCCTCCTCAGTGTCACCTGGGTGGTCACCTGGCACAGTAAATCCTTGGGAATTCTCATCTCCTGTAACAGAAACAAGGCCAGAGATGTTTGGTTGAGAGTGGGACATGAAAGAAACACAATTTAAAAGGCCCCTCCAGGAGGGTGTCAGGGCCACGCAGAGCTTTAGGGAGGGCTGGGCTTAGAAGCAGGGAAGCAATGAGGACAAAAGCCTTTTCCTTCTAAGCAGAGCTTGCAAAAATGTTTCTTTTTAATCTCTTTTTTCCTCTCCTGTGGGCAGATGAAATGCTGGAGGTGGGGAATGAAGGCACCCTGTTGATATCCAGCTGATATAAACCCGAATGCTGATGTTCAGCATTCCCCAGCCCTTATAATTCCTGGTTTATTAACCCAAATATTGCTGTTCAGCCTTGGTTAGACACAGGAAGAGGTTCTCTGTCGTGCCTGATTAATTGTCCCAGAAATTCCAGTGCCAAAGGGACTGGGGCAATCAGACCTGGGATTGAACTTGAGCTCTGATGCCAGGTTCCAGCAGGTGGGTGACAGTATCTGCAGGAGGTGGGGAAGAACAAAGCAAATTGATAAAATAAAGATCAGATGTGGTCGCCAAACTTCTTTGAGCGAAGGTTGACATCTGCCAGCCAGGGCTGCCTGAGGGGTCCCAGCAGGGCTGGGAATGTGAGGGTGAGGATGAAAGCCAGTGCTGGAGGGCATCAGGTAAATCTGCACAGTTTGCCAAAGGAAGGAAGGGAAATTCATCCCATTCCCCCTGCCATGGGCACGGACACCTCCCACTATCCCAGGGTGTTCCAGCCTGGCCTTGGGCACTTCCAGGGATCCAGGGGCAGCTCGGGGTTCCCTCCCAGCCCATCAGCTCTGCCCTTCCCTCTCCTTTAAAACCCAGAGGACACGAATCAATCTCCTGCACCACTTCTCTTCTGATGGGCAGGGCAACCTCCTTTCCTGCGTTTTGGATCCCAAAGCCATGGAGCAGTGTCTGAGGGCTGGAGCCGCTCTCTGGGGGTGGAGTGGGAACGGGGAGCTGGGAGTTAATTAATGACCCCAGCACTGATTGACTCTCCTGGTGTCCGTGGCTCTGGCTCCTGCCCAGCCGAGCTCCCAGCCACGTGTGTCCCTGATCCGGAATGCAGCTGGAGCTGCTGGAACTTGGGAATTCCTGCTGGCCCAGCATCTCTTCATTTAGAGAAAAGAGAAAAGGGACTAGAAAATAGGGAAGAAAACCTTGTAAGCTCAAAGGAAGCTTAAGGAATACAATGCAGAGAACACAGGGATGGATAACTGCAACTGGGAGGGAAGTGGGGGTCTGGTTTCTCAGGGCTCTGCTGAAGGTTTCCCACATGCCCATGGGTTTTTTGGGGAGACAGAATTCCTCACTGTGTCTTTAGGACCCTTCAGGAGCTGTGGGTTTGTATCCCAAACTCCCTTCAGAGTCCCCCTCAGTGCCACACCAGGCTGGCACAGCTGCTCCTGGAGCCGTTTCCTTTGGGATCCCAGGCATTCCTAAATGAGGAATGATCCAAACCCTCCAGCTTGGTGACATGCTGGCCTTGCCAATGGCACCGTGTGGTGTCTGAGGGGTCACGGGGCTCCTTGGTACCTCATTCCCGGGTGTGGGTGGGGACAGCAGGCCGTGCTCAGCCTCTCCGTCCTGCTGGGATCGGGAATTCCTGTGAGACTTTAATTTGGGAATCTCCCAGCATGGCCCCAGCTGCCACAGGCCCTTGTACCATAATTAACACCTTGTGACGGCCTGATGAGTGACATGCTAATGGCAGGGAGGGGACATCACCTTGCCACCACTGACTTTGACTCGGCTGTCCCTTAATTGTCACCATTATCGGGAAATCGACCCTTTCCCAGCTCCCTCTGCTCCCTGCCAAGGACAGGATCGGGTTGTGTCACCTGTGGCTGCCGTGCCTGATGTGACAGGTGGCAGAGGTGCCACCGTCCCTGCCCTCAGCCAGCTCCCAGCACTGCAGGATTTTACAAATTGTGTTTAGCTTTTAATGATTTGCTGGAACATGCTTGATTAAAAACCTGCCAGAATTCCAAACCTAATGAACCTTAAACTTTTACATTAGATCCATTAATTATCCCAGTCCCAGTGGCACACATGGGGATGTTTCCCTGCTGTATTCGTATGAAAATGAAGAGTTTCTGCAAGAACTACATTAAAAAATAGACAAATAACAAGACTCCATTGCTAAAGCTGTTGTGCCTCTGAATTAAGTTACTGTCTTTTGTTTTTTCCCTTTAATTAATCATTCCCAAGGCATTGCTGGAAGGCCGGGGGGAGGTGGGGAGCAGCAGTGCTAACTGATGGCTTTGTCACCCGTGTCACCGTGCCAGTGACGAACGGGAGGGGAGGGATGGGGGCACCAGTTCACTGTCATTCCCATTACAGGGGGCTGCTCTGGGATGATCCAGGCTTTTCTGATTTACAGGGAAACACTGGTCAGTGTTACAGACCCCACAACACACAAAGGATCACATCCAAAGGATCCCGGACGCTGCCAGGGGATCAGGGAATCTGGGATGATTTGGCCACCCAGTCCAGGGACATCTCCCACTATCCCAGTGCTCCAAGCCCTGTCCAGCCTGGCCCTGGACACTTGGACATGGACAGAAAACCCTTTTCTGCTGCCTGAAGACCTCAATCAGAGAATCACAGACTCCTCCAGGCTGGAGAAGACCTCTCAGGTCAGAAGACCTCTCAGGTCAGCTCTCGGGTCAGAGACAACCTCAGCTCTGAGCCAGCTCCCCTCCCTCACCTGTCCCTGACAGTGATGGGGAGAGTTCAGAATCCATTACAGGTTCAGTCCTCCCCATTCCACGGGAAATGGATTGCACATTCCCCTGCAGCTAAGCAGGAGACTGTTAATTAGCTAATTATTGCCCAGCATACATTCTAGAGGCTGGCTTGGTCTCCTGAACTCTCACTTCATATTCCAGGCGTTTCCACATGGGAATTCAGCGGGATAACAGGGCACGCACTAATCCAGAGCTCTCCCTTTCATCCTGGCTGAAGAGACACCAGACTGCCGGGATGATCTCCTGAAGGAGGGGCTGGGGCCTCCCCCTGTGCTCTCACATCTCCCTCAGACCTCCCAACCCCTTTTCTCCTCCTGCTTCGCTCCTGGCGAGTGTGGAACGGGATCTGTGGCAGCTTTTATGTCTGGGCTGCCCCTTCTCTATGGAGCAGAGCACAGCAGCTCCTCGTGGCTCTTCCCTTCCCTCCTCCAAGGCCCCATTCCTCACAAATGGTGAATTCCTCCTCCTCTGGCATGAGCCTTTGCTGTTCCCAGACTGGGCTGAGCTGGTGGGAATCATGGGCAAGGGACACAGGGAATGGATCCCACTGCCAGAGGGCAGGGCTGGATGGGAGATTGGGCAGGAATTGTTCCCTGGCAGGGTGGGCAGGGGCTGGGCTGGAATTGCCAGAGCAGCTGTGGCTGCCCCTGGATCCCTGGCAGTGCCCAAGGCCAGGCTGGACACTGGGGCTGGGACAGCCTGGGACACTGGGAGGTGACCCTGCCAGGACAGTTCAGCGTTCCATTAAGTTTTAGTTTTCACATTTTCCAGATTCTGTACTGCACTGGTACATAACTCTGAACTTCATATAAAGTGTCGGCAAGTTCTCCTCACAGTTCAGTCAGACAAAACAATCCTTTTCCAGGCCCAGAACCAAGGGCACCGCTGCAGCTTCAGGCCCAAAAAGTGCCAACAACAGGGAATTGAGGAGGGGAAACTGGGAGGATGGGACTGCATCACCTGGAGCTGTAACTGGACAATTAACCCCGATATGTAAATGGACCAAAACTTGTAAAACTGTGAAAACTCATGACGGGGTGTCCATCTTGGGTGTAGCCTTGGCTGGGCTCTTGTACTGCCCAAGGTGTATCCTTCAAAAGTCTTTTAATAAATCCCTTTAACTTCCTTTAACTCTGTCTAGCCTCTGTTCTAGGCAACCTCCCGGGGCATCAGCAGGGATGGGATGGGATGGGATGGGATGGGATTTAATGTCCCTTCCAACCCTGGAGGGAAAGTTCAGCCTGGAAGTTTCAGCTGGAAGTGTCAGAGATCTCCATTTCTCCAAACTGGCCCAGCCCAGATGCACCAAAGCCCATGAAGTCCCAGCAATGCCATGGAGTTTCTGTGTGAAATATTTGCTGTTCTGTCATCCCTACTCTGGGGTGCTGGAGATGAGGAATTGTTGATCAGGCTGTGATTTAGGAATCATTGATCAGGTTGTGATTTAGGAATCGATGATCAGGCTGTGATTTAGGATTTAGGGATCAGGCTGTGATTTAAGGATTTAGGGATCAGGTTGGGATTCTCTGGCCCAGGTACTGTAAATATTCCTGCTCTGCCATGGTGAAGCCCTGCCTGGGCTGTTTCTGCACCAAGAGTGATTTATTCATTAGATAAAGACGTAATTTTTGATTCCTTTGTTTAATAATATTTCCATGTTGCTGTCAGAACCCACAGCGATGGAGGCTGTGATTCATCACTCACAACTCCTCAAACCAAGGAGAAGTTTGTTGGAACGATTCAGCAAATGAACCCACACTCTTCTCGTTCCCTCTCCAAACGGAGTTGGAGCAGAAGCACAGAATGAACTCAGTGAGCCTTAAAGCACTAAAAAGGCAGGGGAATGACGCTGTTGTACACTACAGTGATACAGACTCTGACTTCAGAAGGCTGAAAATGACTCCTTGATTTTTGGGATGTGTCTCCCTTTTATACTATTTCACACAGACCAATTGGATTGGTGACACAAAGACAAACCTCTTCACTCACATTGGTCAGAGCAGAGGGACAGCAAGAAGAAGTCCCTCCTGGGGAAAGGAATGAATAACAAAGTTACAGTTACAAAAACATTTCTCCTGTTTACAGAAAATTCCCTGGGATAAGAATTTCAGAAAACAAAAACACCTCAGGCACGGAACCAGGGCTACAGCGGAAAGGGAGAGATGGGGACAAAATGAAACTGGAGAAAAACAGCAAAGAAAACATCAGCTCTAGAGAGGGATGGACCCAGCTGGAAGGGGAATTTCCATCCCCGGTTCCTGTAACAGCCAACATTTGTTGAAACAGGGAGAGGATGTGTCCCTGTCACCAGCCTGGAGAAGTGCCCTTCATTTAGGAGAATCCTTCTCCTCTCCCCACCTCCACACCCACCCCTAGCAGAGGCCTGGAGGTGGGAGCAAACCCAAACCACCAGTTTCGGTGGCTTCTAATATTCATCCCTGTGTAAAAGGAGTGTCCTGTTACTGCTCCCCGTGTTTGAATGGGGGATTCCAACCAGGAATGATGATCCAGAGCTTCACCTGCAGGAAAATGGAAAATGTCACTTCCACCAACTCCTGGCTGTGCCCAAAGCTCCCCAGCAGTGATCTCCTGCAGAAATGGGTTTTTCTCCAATTCCTGATCACCCCTGCCAGCGAAATGAGTTCTGTGGTTCTATCAAAGTCCCTCGAAGCCCTCTGTCAAATTAAAATTTATTTTCCCCATCTGCAGAAAGATCTCTTACTCTGATGGCAAAATTCATCTGAAATGATCCCCGAAGCTTTTCTCCTGGAAGATCGGCGTGTAAAAATACGAGAGCCACTTTGCAGAGAAATGTAATTTTGCCCTCTCTCCACCCTCCCTGCTATTGTTAAAGATTTGATTTTTTTAACATAAAAAGAGCAAGAACATTTAGTCATAATAACAACAATTTCGCTCCTCAGAACAATTTTATGGGGGGAAAAAAAAGACAGGGAAAATTACAAAGCTTCTTTTTATAGTCCACGTTTGGGGCAAAAGGGTTAAAGAAAATATCTGTCAAATAACAGCACTAATGACAGCATCGGTGAGGATGGAGTGTGGAATGCGCACATGGAGCAGAATTCCAGGCTGGATGGAAGTCACCTGCTCCCAGCCCTCCCTGCAGCACGAGGGCTCTGAGGTCTCTCCACTCCTTCTCCAGGCAGCCTCTTACAAGGCTCTGCTACACCCAAAACAAATGATTTTCCCTCATTTTCAGCTGGAACATCCCATGTTTGAGTCTCTGGGCACCGCTGAAGGGATTTGTGCCCATCACTGATGCCCCTCTCAGGTGTCTCCTCTCAAGGGGAGCAGCCCCAGCTCCCTCAGCCTTTTCTCAGCAGAGAAGCTTCTCCAGCATCTCCCCAACCACGTAAAAGATGCACAAAACACACAGAAAATTATCTGACACAGACAAAAAGGAAAACATAACGAAGAAACACCAAATTGTTGCACGGAGAAAATGATGCTCCAGCCCCCCAAAAATGCCCTAAATCACCTGTGAGATTAATGGACAGAATATTCTTTATTTGAAAGGAGAAATGCTTAGAAAGAGAAGAAAGAGGAAATTGATGCCAGGGCAAAATGACCTTTGTTTTTTTCCACTTTTCCCAGGTGCAGTGAGGGGCCTCCCACAGAGTCCTGCCCTGTTCCTGCCTGGCTGATGGATGTCCCAGGAAATTACATTCCAAATAATCCCTCTGAAATCCCATGGAGCCAGGGGAGCCCTTCATGTGCTGGATAAATGGAGGAATGGTGCCATGTTGGGAGGTCCCTCAGGAAGGGTTTTGGAGAAGTTTGGGATGTGCTGGGGGCGTTTCTCCCTCTCCATTTCCCTTTTGTTCCAGGTGCTTCTCTGTTTGTGAAATGCCATTTTGCGGGACAATTTCAATAAGGAAAAATCTGCTTGGCAGAATATGATCAGTGATATTAATGAAATTAATGATGGTAGTTGATGATAGGTAAAGATCCAGGGTGCAGCAAACATCCTGGCTTTGGTTTCTGAC
>VZDJ01000274.1:684858-737850 GCA_008694505.1 Cyanoderma ruficeps | reverse complement strand
GAAGGAAGGAAGGAAGGAAGGAAGGAAGGAAGGAAGGAAGGAAGGAAGGAAGGAAGGAAGGAGTTCTTCCTGGGAAATTGAGCTGTGGCTGCAATTGCAAGACAAGGATGGAAACCCAGGAACATTTTCTGTCATGCTACAACTTCCACATCCCTCACATCCCACCTGGGCATGTTGGGTGTCTGATGCCCTCACACCTCTCGTGGTAAGGAGAGGATCCTGCTCGCTGCAAGCCCAGCACTTGGGCAAAGTGGGAGGGGGAAGCTCAGCCAAAGGGATTTGAAAATGGAAAATGGTCTTCAGGAGAGCTGATGTGGGGGAAAAATCAATTAGATATTTGTTACCACAGATGGATAAGAGAGAATCCCAGGATGCCAGAGTGGTTTGGGTTGGGAGGGACCTTAAGGCTCATCCCTGCCAAGGGCAGGGACACTTCCCACTGTCCCAGGTGGCTCCAGCCTGGCCTTGGGCACTGCCAGGGATCCAGGGGCAGCCACAGCTGCTCTGGCAATTCCAGCCCAGCCCCTGCCCACCCTGCCAGGGAACAATTCCTGCCCAATCTCCCATCCAGCCCTGCCCTCTGGCAGTGGGAAGCCATTCCCTGTGTCCTGGCCCTGCAGGCCCTTTTCCAAAGTCTTTCTCCACCTTCCCTGTGGTCCTTCAGGCAGAGGGAGGCTGCAGTGGGGTCACCCCAGAGCTTTCTCTTCTCCAGGTTGAATTCCCTTGAGTCTCCTTCCTTTTCCTGGGCCAGCCGTGCCTTTGGGACTGTTTGACACCTCTGCACCAACACGGCCTCCACCATTTCTCCTTTCCCTCTCTGTCCCCACCATCATCTGCCTCGACTCTGCAGAGCCACCCCGGCACATCCCTGCAGCTCCTCTGGACCTCAGGCAGAGCTGGGGGAGGAGGGAGGGGTGTCCCAGAGGACACAGAAATCCCTCAGCTGAAGCTGCTCTGCCTTGGAGGGGGGTTGGGTTTTCCTCCCCATTTTCCCCTGGTGGCCTGTCCCCATCCTGCCTGTCACAGGTGCCACTGGGCTCCAGCCCTGCCAGCCCAGCAGAAGGATCCATCCTGCTGGGCATAAATCAGGATTTATCCCCAGTGTTTAATGCTTTTGTTCCGCTCCGTAGCACACGCTGTTCATAAGCCATGTAAATCCAGAGAGTCAGGATTTGGAGCGACTTAAAATTAAAGAAAGGGCTTGTCAGTTTAAACACTTTTTTCTCCTTTTTCTCTCCTCATCCCATTCTGTACAGCAGTAATGAGGGTGACAGCAGAAATGGCCGGGCTGGCTGAGGGTGCCTGTCCCAGGCAGCAGCCAGCACCATTCCCAGCTGATCCTCCCAGGCATTGCAAAAACGTTCTCAGCACTGGCAGTCACTGCAGCAAAGAGCCCTGTGCCCAAATCACTCTGGCAGGTTTTCTTTTCCTGGCACCAAATTTACCTTTTGCCTTTTTATTCCTCATTGGGAAGCAGCTGTGGGGCCAGGATTGAGGTTTTGGGTGAGATCCCCCGGCTGTCCCCTCCTGTCAGGGAGTTGTGCAGAGCCACAAGGTCCCCCCTGAGCCTCCTTTTCTCCAGGCTCAGCCCCTTTCCCAGCTCCCTCAGCCCCTGCTGGGGCTCCAGCCCCTTCCCAGGCCCATTCTCTGCCCTGGACATGCTCCAGCCCCTCAGTGTCCTTTTTTTGAGGGGCCCAGAGCTGCCCCAGGAGCTGCCTGGGCAGTGGGGTGTCCTTGGAGAGACACCCAGACCCAGACTCTAAAAGAATTGGACTCTCTCCATGACCCTGAAGGGCCCAAAAATGCTCCATTTGCTGGGGAGGGGTGAATCCCTGCTCCCTGTGGGGCTGTGGGACCCTGAGGCTGCAGGCACACAGACACACAGACACACAGACACACAGAGCAGATTCAGCCTGGAGCCTGGTCCTTGCCCTTCTCCAGCTCATCTCCCACCCCTGCTGGGCTGCTCCCACCCACAGCTACCTCTCAGCTTCCCAGCCTTGGTGGGAGTCCGGGACCTCTGGGAACAGCTGCTGGGCTGGGCTGGGCTCTGGGGACATCCCTGTGCCCCCTGTCACCAGGGGCTGGGCTCTGGGGACATCCCTGTGCCCCCTGTCACCAGGGGCTGGGCTCTGGGGACATCCCTGGGCCCCCTGTCACCAGGGGCTGGGCTATGGGGACATCCCTGTCACCAGGGGCTGTGCTGTGACCAGGGGCTGGGCCATGGGGACATCTCCTTGTCACCATGACACCCCTGGCCTGGATCAGTGACTCCTGAATTTGGAACTTGGAGGCTTCATGGGCTGTTCCCAGGCCTGTACCCAGGAGGTGACTCCACCAAACACCCCCAAAAACGTGGGGTCAGGTTGGGCTCTGGCCCCTCTTGCAGGGACAGTGTTGGCAGGGGCTGATACAGCAACCAAACACCAAAACCTCCAATTTCTTTGTGCCCTTAGAGGAACTTTATCCCAGGCCTGCATCTCCTGCCACCAAACCCGGCTGTTCCTCTACCCAGTCCCTGCATTATGTGGCAATTACTCCCTCTGTGTTTCTCCTCCCTCCCTCTATAATCTCATTTTAATGTGCATGTCACAGTTTTAATAAACCCGAGTTCAAAGGATGAGCAATTATACAAATCTTTCATTTCACACATGAAAAGCGTGGTTTTAAAGTTGTCAGCACAAAAAAAAAAATAGAGGCATTTCTTTGATTCCCTTCTCACTGCAATTACCTCATGTCTGCTGTGGGTTTCAGCTGGTGTAAATCCTCCGACTGCCTTTGATTCCAAGGTCTTACCCCACTGGAATTGTTGGCTCCTTGGCTCCAAGGTGGATTAGTGCAACTTTCCAGATAAGAAATGAGGTTGGAGTTTATCCGCAGCCCAAATGGAAACAGCGATGTTTGGTGCCCTGCTTGGGCTCACTCCCGGGGGGTTTTTATCCTCTCTGAGCATTTTGTTTACACTTTATAAAAAATAATTTCCTGCTGAGCTGTGGAGAAGAAATCATCTCCCAGAAGATTAAAAAGGTGAGGGATCCAATTCTCATGATTTCTGTGGCTGTTCCCAAACTTGTAAAATAGGGAAAAAATGCTCTTAATTCCAAAGGATGAGGGAGGGATTGGGCATTTGCCTGTATGTCTGGGGTGCCTCTGAACAGCTCCAGGGAGATCCCTTTTATCTTGGAATACCAGGATTGGTGGGATGCTGCAGGTTCATAGATGAACTCCTTCCCAGCTCCCACACTTTGCTGGGCTGAGCCACAGCCACAGACCAGGAGGTTCCACCTCCAGAGCTGCTCCTGAGGGTTCATCAGTGCTGGGCAGGGGCTTCCCAACGCTCTGGGGCTGAGAAATCCTGGATTTCAGAGCAGAAGGTTTGCCTCAGCACAGCCCTGGGGCAGGAAAATCTTTGAGCAGCAGGTTAGGTAAGGCCCATCCTTGGTGGGATTTTCCCCATTCCTTCAATCCATGTGCATTAAAGGCAGATGGAAAACCGGAGTGGAAACTTTCATTCCCGGTGGCTCCAACCCGCAGGAGCCTCTTTCACTTTTTCTGGAGCAGAATGAAGTGACAGGCTAGGGGAACAAAATCGTGGCGGTGCTAAAGAATTCACTGAAAAATGCCTGGAATTGATAAATGGAAAACTTCCCGCAGCCCCCATCCTTGGAGCTGGCTCAGAGCTGGCATTTGCAGAGCGCTGCTCTGGTGAGAGGTGATGCCGGGAGTGCAAAGCCTCACACATTTCTCCTTATCCAGAGTCCCCCGGGGGCGAAACCCAGCGTGCAGCCCCTGCTCTGTGACACCCCCGCCCCTGGCCGGGCAGAGCATCCACAGGAATGCAGGGCCAGCTCCTCAGAGGCCGCGATATTTTTAATTGCAGCAGGTTTTCAGGCAGAGAATTTCGCTCGATGTGAGGATGGCTGCTCTTAGAGGGCTTTATTTTAGCTGGGAGAAGTGACTGGAACAAAACTCCAGTGCCAACACCTGTGGGAGAGCAGGTGGGGAGGAGTGATTGGGACTGGGCACCACAATGAAAGTATTTGATGTAATCCTCAGTTAAAAACTAAATTGCCTGAATGGCTACACTCCCATTAGCCCTCTATGTAAGTAATAATGTTCCTCCCCTCCTTTTTAAAGCAAAGGATGCTCCTATAAAGGCATAATTTTCATAAAAATATTCCAGAGAAAAGGAAAAAAAACCCCAAAATACCCTGCAGAACCTTCTGCGCTCACCCAAAGAAATAATATTTTAAATTATACAAATGATTAGGACCTAATTCAGCATTAAGGGAAATTACAGCACAATGCAGAAAATTGGAGATGCTGGCGTTGATCTGGAATTATGAAAAATAAGCGTGAGCTGCCTGGAGTTCAGCGCTTTTCATTCTCATGCTACTCTGTTTCTCTCCTATTTTTCTTCCCACTTTGTCCTTGTTTAGTGTGGACAGCTTCAGTCTGGAGGGAATGTTCTCACACAGGAAGTTTGTCCTAAATGAGTTTTCCATGAACAGAAACAGCCAGAAAAACATCTGGGTGTGTGAGGGGCTGCTCCAGCCTCTCCATGGGTGACAAATGCTTGGATAGAACCAAGAGCTGCTCCGAGCTCCCAGCCTTGGCCACAGGCTGCTTCCACCCCCCTGGTTCATCCAGGGATCAGCAAAGGAAATGCAGCAGCCCAGGATGGAAGGGAACGGCCCCAGGGTGCTCCAGGGGAGGTTCACATAAAATATGAGGGAATATTTCCTCACAGAATGGTTGGAAATCACTGGGACAGACTGTGCAGGGAGCTGGTGGAGTTCCATCCCTGGCAGTGCCCAAACAATGTGGGAGCAGCCCTGGGGTCAGTGGTGACCACGGTGGTGGGGCCAGGTGGGTGGTTGGACTTGGGGACCTTGAATGATTCCATGATTCCATGATTCCATGGCTCTTGCTGCTTCTCCAAGAGGAGGGTTTGGTCTCTCCCTGGAGCCGTCAGGCGCGGTGCAGGTTTAATTCCCTGTGCAGGCCCTGGAAACCCAGCAGGACAAAAAGAGAGGAGACAACCTTGGCAGTGACCACGGGGCTCCTGGAGCTGCAGCCCCAGGCGAGGCACCCCGTGCCGCCTGAGCTGGCCCCACCAGCACTGATATCCCTCTTTTTGTCCCCAAGGAAACGTCCCCAGCTGCTCCTGCAGAGTTCCAGCTCCACTGGTGTGGCCTGGCTGTGTCCAGCCTGGGCCGGGCACTGCCCGGGGGCTGTGGGCACTGCCCGGGGGCTACAGACACTGCCCGGGGGCCACAGGCACTGTGGGCACTACCCGGGGGCTGCGGGCACTGCCCAGGGGCTACGGGCACTGCCTGGGGGCCGCAGGCACTGTGGGCACTGCCTGGGGGCTGTGGGCGCTGTGGGCACTACCCAGGGGCTGTGGGCGCGTCCCGGGGGCTGTGGGCACCCAGCACTGACACCAGAGGGACACGGGGGTCACCCCGGCTGTGCTGGCAGCGCACCCGGCCCGACTGAGGGGAACAAACCGCCTGGGGAGGAGGTGTGGGTCCGGGCAGCGCCAGCAATCGGCGCAGGCAGGCCCCGATTCCCCTCCGCAGCTGAAGGAGAATGGATCTCAGTCCCTAACAAAGGATTGCAGTCCCCAACAATGGATTTCAGTCCCTAAACGTCCCCTCCCTAACTCCTGCGTTTATCGGTGGCTGTGCTAACACAGATACAGCGCCTTTGAGCTGCGCTGACCGGGGATGACACTTCAATCAATACCCGGTGGCAGTTTTATTGTGCCGGCCTCAGCCGCGATCTGTCCATTGTGCTCACGCCGCTCGGCGCTCAAATGAATGCAAGAATTTATGGGCGCATCTTCCAAGTGCTGCTCCCTTTAATCACGGCAGATAAAGGAATTCCTGCCCGCGCAGAGTGGGAGTGTCAGCTGGTTAATGAGCAGGTACTTAGCAGATGCGAGCTGCAAAAATCCTTCATTTCAATGGCTGCAGTTGGACAAAGGGAGCTGTGGGCCAGCAAGAAAGAAAAGCTGCCAAAGGAAAGAGAAAATATCCTCCGCTGGGTGCACTCCGGCAGGATGAGGGTGATTTGCAGTGTCTGTAATGTAACTGTGCGATATTTTATGGGTTTCTTCTGCCTTTATTGCCACGTGGGGTGCGGGACAGCATCAGCTGCTGCAGAGATCATGGTGCTGAGCTCCTGCTCAGGGAGAACCACCAGAGGTGGTTTTGGGGTCACAGCGGGTGTGGGGACATCGACTCTGGCCTAGAGCTCAGCACATCTGTGTGGGAAATGTCTTCCAGCTCTGCCAGTGGGAGTGGGAAATTTCCTTCCTTCCTTCNCTTTTGCCAGTTTTCCATATTCACATTTCCCCAAAACCAGGAGAAAAGCAGTTTAAAAGGCTGTTTACGAAAGGTGAGCAGTGTCAGGAGGAACACCCAAATCCAGGTCCTCTTTCAGAGGATTGAAATTGAATTTGCAACAGAACCAAGGTGTTGAAATGTTCTGAGGATCTTTGTCCTCCTCTGGAAGAAATGAAGAAAGCTCAGGTGTAGCAAAAGCTGTTCCCTCAAGCACAGCTCTCAGAGACATCCAGATGCCTCAGCACATTCAGCACAGAGCCACAGCTACAAACAGTTTATGAAATACCTGAGGAGAAAATGTGTCTGAGCGATATGAGAGCACAATGTAAACAGTCATTAGGATATATTCACCATTGTGCTGCCTGATCTCCAGATGAGCTGCTTCAGGAACACTGAGCCTGTCGTCTCCCAGGAAATCAAAGCTCATTGCCATCCCCGGAGCCACGAGAGCAGCTCAATCAAGAACATCTCCCGACAAAAAGGACTCCTCATTCCACACCAAGGAATTCAGCTCTACAGAACTCCGGGAGAACCAAACCCCCACAGCAGTGTGAGTTTGGTTTGACAGGTGATAATTAACTGCTGATCATATAATTACAGTTTTGAGGCAAAATTGGGTTTCATTAAAAACTACTCAGCATTTGCACGGCATGGGAGAGCCTCCTCCAAGCAGGAATGTTCAGAGTTGAGTCACTGTTGGCATGTTTACCTTGTGCTGAACATGGATCCTGTGGGGAAAATCCAAAGCTCCCATCTTCCCATGGAGCTGGAGATGTTTTGTCACCTTCCAGGGCAGCAGTGGCCCAGGCAGTGCTCCTGGGAGGGCATTGCTGTCAGCCACACCAGCCTTCTGGAAATGCAAATTGAGGGAGTTAAGATGAGTCACTGGAAGGAGCCCTGTGGTGATGCATTCCCTACACCTCCAGCAGGTGCTTACAAATAGGGGAAGAGTCTCAGTTTACCTTTAGACATGTCAGGGAGTTTAGCTGGAAAGTTCTGTGGGTTTCTCATTGTGATTGGCTCGGGGCCAGCACAGAAGTGTGGACTGGACTCTGAGAGTGTAACTCAAAGTCTGTTGTTCATCTCATTGGGCCAAGGGCCAAAAAGCCCACCTAGGCTGTTAAGTACTAAAGAGAGAGAACAAAGAAATTCCACGCTTTTCGAGGTGTTGTAGCAAGTAGGAGACTTGTCTCTGTACTGTGCTCGGCTTGTTTTTGTTTTTTGTATTATTTTTCTTCTTTATTAAAACCTTTTTGATTTTTCAAGACACACTCGATCAGCCGTCTCGCTAATTAATATCAGCCACTTCTCTGCAGCGGCTGGTCCCTCAGAGATTGATACATTAGCACGTTGCTTATTAGACTCTGGCCAGGTGTTAATGAGTATCAAAGCCCTTCCCTTCAGAGGGGAGGACTGGCTCTTTGCATGATCATGGATATCGCAGGGTGGATCAGGGTGTGATCACCTGGGCTTGTTCCAGAGGATTGAACTCGGTGTAGGGGGGCACAATTAGAAGGGGATCAGCTTCTGTGGGTCTGGGGCACATCTTGGCACAGTTACCATTGGATATTCCAGATTCCAGAGAGGAAAACGGGCACCTCAGAGACCCCTCTGACCCCTCCTGTGACTGCTCCTTGTCCTTTAATGCTGCCATTCCTCGTGGGCTGGAGCCCTTCTCTGCCCCTGCCTCAAGGTGGGGAGCACCCGGTGTGGAGCTGTCCTCAGCCCCCTTCTGTCCCTGTTCCTGCTGACCAGGGATGTGGAGCTGTCCCCAACCCCTTCCTGTCCCTGTTCCTGCTGGCCATGGCTGTCCTTGGCATTGGGAAGTCCCAGCCTGGTTTTGGGAAGGAGCAGAACAGAATCACAGCTTCTGCTCAGAGCTTCTGGTGCTGCTCATTGCAAAAGAGAAAGTCAAATCACCCAGATTGAGGAGAGAGGCTGTGACCAAGACCTGAGAAGAATCAGAGTCATTAACTTGCAGATTTCCCCACCTTCTGGGTTTCCAAATATGCAATTGTTCTATAGTAAATTATGCTTCTCAAAGGTTAATTTTTAATAAGGCAGTAAGTGTATTTAAACAATGATTATTAAAAAAAAAAAAAAGTATGAGGTTTACAATGTAAGAGGTAATTATCTTCTCCAGAACAGTTCTAACAATGCAGCTCGTTCTTGTCTGCAGTGATCCTTTGGTATTTGTTTAACCTGCAGTAAGATTCTTATTAAACCCAGCTGAAATGGGTGTAATTCGAGGCATCACAGCACATTTCAAGGAAAACAGCTCTGGTGAACCAAGCTTCTTTCCCTGCCAGTTACAGCTGTCTTTTATGTCACAATGACTTGTCCCCAAGCTCTTGAGCTCTACCAGAGGCACCTGCAGAGCAGTGCCCAGGTTTGGCGCCTAAAGCTCAATCCCAAACCAATGAAATCCGCACTGTCTGTCCAAGTCCCCTGTTCTCTGCATGGAGATTTTATCCAGCAGGGCAGGAGCTGCTCCCCTGCTGCAGCTGGATCTGGGAGAGTGGAAATACCCCACTCCAGGGGGGTGATCACCAATCCCTCCATTCAGAGACATCCCAGGGGGTTGCTGCAGCCGAGGGAGGCAAGAAGCAAAGCCCTTCTCAGCACCCACTGAACAGGAGGCTGCTGATGGGAGGGGGTGAATTTTCCCTGCCCCACTCGTGTGTCCTGGGGTGACCCCACCAAAAGCTGCCAGTGGAGACCTGGCAGCTCAAACTCAGCTGGTGCTGCTGTCTCAGCCTGGAGTCTCTGTGAGGGTTTTTTCCCCACAGTAGCGTCTCTTTCATGGATGATTGGTAATAGAAGTTTCATTATGAGATCACAAAACACTGGGGGATATGTTAATGTGCTTCAGCGTGTAATCCAGAATAATATCATTGCAAGGAATTGCATTTTGTCTGCAACTGAGGCAGCAAATAGGAGCTGCTTCTGCTTCTTTTCCAGCATTAATATCCATTGCTGAATTAATGCTTTCCTTCCCACAATCCTGGGTAAAATTGCCCAAATGTGCATTGTGCTGATTTATACAGGTACAGGCCCATTTGCTATAAACAACGAGCACAGGGAGGGGGTTTGATCTTTCAAAGGGATGTTTTGAAGGATTGGGGTTGCTGTAAGAATCTCAGCTCTGAGCTCCCTCTCATTTGTGGGGATCACAGAGCGCTTGTAACACCCTCCAGGATGTTTCACCTGCTTTTCTCTGGGGGAAAAAACCTTTGGGGCTGAGCAGGGCCACAGCAGGGCCCCTTCTGACTCACCAGGGGCTGCTTTGGCTCAGCAACGTCCTGTACCAGGAGCTTGAGCCAGGGTCACACAAGGACCTGGGCTCTCCTCCTGTGGTAAATTGGAGATGTGCCCTCCTCCTGTGATTAATTTCAGAAATGCCCCCAGTCCTGTGCCCTGTGTGTGTTAAATTTCAGAAATGCCCCCAGTCCTGTGCCTTGTGTGTGTTAAATTTCAGAAATTACCCCAGTCCTGTGGCCTGTGTGTGCTAAATTTCAGAAATTACCCCAGTCCTGTGGCCTGTGTGTGTTAAATTTCAGAAATGCCCCCAGTCCTGTGGCTGTGTGTGGTAAATTTCAGAAATTACCCCAGTCCTGTGGCCTGTGTGTGGTAAATTTCAGAAATTACCCCAGTCCTGTGGCTGTTGTGGTGCCAAAGCCCCCGTTGGGCTCCAAGCAGCAGCTCCACTCCCATCGATTGGTGCAGCTCTGTCAGACAGAGCCTTGCTCCATAAAAAACACTGGGATTCTCAGCTGGAAACCATCCAAGAAAGACTAAAAGGTTTCTCGAGCATATTTTATTATTTTTTGGTAGCAGAATTTCCACTCCTCCTCCCTAAAGTGCAATATATCTCTTTTATGCAAATCCCATCAATCCACAAACTGTCCAACCCAGCGTTCAGGGAGTCCTGTATTGATCCATCCCTGATCTGTGACAGCTCCAGCCGTATTTCAGGTGATCAGGGAAGACTTTATCCTGTCCTTGCTCTGGAAAAGCAGAAGCACATTTTGAATTTCCCGTATTCTGTGGACAAACCAGCTGGAATTGTGAGCCACAGATGCTCACTTGACAGATGGACTCCTGGCCATGCTGCAGTGTTTGAAATGTTTCCAAACCCACCAGATTGAATCCTGGTGGCCAACAGGTTCCCAGGAGGGACCTAAAGATGTGGAAGTTGATGTTTAAGGGTTGCTGAGCAGAAAGAAACCTTCAGAAATCTAATTAGCGACAGGCACGTAATGAAGAGAGAGGTCTCAGGGAGCTGCTTTGCTGAAAGCTGCACTCTGAAGTGGAAAATAACTTGGATTCAGGTAGGTTAGGGAAAAGGTGAGTGCCAGGGGCCAAGCCCATACACGGGGGTTCTGACATTTCGTTGTATTTTAGAGGAAAGCCTGGAGTCTGTAAATCTGGGAAGAGGAAAGGGAGGTCAAGCCAGAGCCTTCCTGGTGTGACCCCAGGTGAACACAAGGTTGGTGGCAGAAGTGAACTCCGATCTCCTGACATGGAGGGAAGAGTTTGAAAACATGAGAAAACACAGGAAGTTTCTCCTGTAGCTGTTTTGTACCTGCTGAGATAGCAGCAAATCTTCCCCAAGTGCTTTTTATCTCCTTTCATTTCCTACTTCTCACACAAAAGTCTCCTGTTGGCAGCACATCCCATCATGGTTCACCCTTGGATTCTCTGGTACCTCCACAGCTTCATTTCTAAATCACAGAATCCCAGGATGGTTTGGGTTGGAAGGGACCTTAAAGCCCATCCAGTGCCACCCCTGCCATGGCAGGGACACCTCCCAGTGTCCCAGGCTGTCCCAGCCCCAATGTCCAGCCTGGCCTTGGGCACTGCCAGGGATCCAGGGGCAGCCACAGCTGCTCTGGCAATTCCAGCCCAGCCCCTGCCCACCCTGCTGTCGTGGGGCGAAGCTGGGCGTGTCCCAATTTAGGAAGACTCGAGAGAGGCTCAGGACATGTCTGTTCTAGAAAAACTCTCTCTAATTTTATTTTGACTCCAGTATTTATAGATATGTACAGAGGTGAAGAGATTGGCTACAGAGGTCACCACCCCTTCAACCTGGATGGTGGACACCACCATCAATCATTTCTTCTCTCAGAGGAGAAGTATGTAAGCATTCTAAGAATAGACATTATTTACATCAAGGCTGCGTGTGAAAGTTCTACAGAGAGACAAAAGACAGAAAACTCAGGGCAACACCCTGCCAGGGAACAATTCCATCCTAATATTCCATCTAAATCTGCCCTCCTTAAGTTTCAGGCCATTCCCTGTGTCCTGTCCCTGCAGGCCTTGTCCCCAGTCCCTCTGCAGCTCTCCTGGAGCCCCTTCAGGCTCTGTGATGCCACACTGAGGTCACCCCAAAGCTTCTCTTCTGCAGGCTGAACAATCCCAGCTCTCCCAGCCTTTCCTCCCAGGATTTCAGCAGACAAGCTGAGGGCACCTCTGTGGTCAGGGCATTTCTCTTGCTGCAGGTGTTTCACTGTCACTTGGGGTTCAGGTGAGTCCTGCAGTGGGGGGCCTCTGCCCTGTGACCCCGCAGGGTGACCATTCCCAAAGGATGGAGGAATCTGCCTCAGTAAGGAGAAGAAGATGGCATTTTTCCATGGCAGATTAACCTCAATGATTTTTGTGTTTGGCAAATTATCTGAGAGTCGATTTAGGACAAGGAGTTTCTGTATCTCTGTCATATCCCTGTGTTGATTTTGATGATGTTCCCCTGTGGAAGCCTTTGGATGTCCAGTGCAGACTCAAGCAGCCTCACGGTGCTTGTTTCTGTCTACATAACCTGACATTTTAAGGGAGGAAAATTTACACACTGAGCAGGGCAATGAACTGGAAACAGAGGAAAACAGCACTGTGAGATCTCCTAAGGGACAGTTTGGCTGCACCTTCCCTCCCCTTCTCAGTACCAGCCACAAAAATCCTCAGTCTGAGGCCAGGCCTCTGTGATGCCTTCCAAGTTTTGGTCCCTTTTTAACAGTTCTTGTCTGGACTCCTGCAAAATTCTGGATTTCCTAAAAGAGCCAGCAGATGTCCTGGTGGGGCAGTTCAGTCCATGAACTTTATCCATGTTTGTTTCTCTGCTCCCTGTTTATCCATTAAAGGAAAACGAAAACCCTTCCAGGCTCGAGGAGTTAATGTTGTTATTTGGGCAATGATGTCACAGAAAACAGAATCATGGAGTCATGGAATGGGCCAGGCTGGAAGGGATCAGACAGGGTCACTGGTCCCTCCTCCCTGCTCCAGCAGGGCCGTCCTGGAGCACAGGGCTGGGCCAGGTGGGTCTGGAATATTTGCGGTGCATCTGGCCAGGGAGCAGCCCTGGGATGGGCAGGAATTCAGGGGTCTATCCCTGCACAGTGGGAATATCCCAATTCCTTCACTTGGGGGAGGGCTGGGAAAAATCTTTCTGTTGCTATGAAGGCCTTGCTCCATTCAACATATCCTGGAATCCCTCTGGCTCCCAAAAAACCTTGTCCTGCTGCTGGCTGCATTGGGTCAGACATTTCCTGAGGTTGGGAGAGAAGCATTAGTGGAGCAGATAGCCCCGACAGGAACAAGAGAGATGTGCAGGCAAGGAGAATGTTCTTTATTTTCCTCAATCCTGTCAGAAATGATTGCCTTTACCGGGATCAATCCAAGCGTCCCTCACAACCTGCACAGAGGACTTTGGTAGATTTATTTTCTTAGCCTGCTTGTTCAAGCCTGTTATTAATCCCCTCGTCAGCTCAGCTCACTGGAAGAAAACAGAGCTTCTTAAAGAGTTCTTACTGCAAATAAATGCCTCATTAAGTAAAACACATTAACCTGAAAACAGTATTTATGTCAAACAGACTAATGAATGCCATTCTGGGGAACACACTTGGAGCCTGCCCCAGCTCAAGCAGGCCTCCTCTGAAACACCCACACACCAAAAAATTCACCCACAGGGAGAGGGAGGTGAGGAGGGGAGAGCAGGACCCTGAGTGATGCCTCTGCATTGTTAATTCCCATGGTGAAGGAGATTTAGGGACACAGGAGCTTCCCCCAGACCCTGAGAGCTGTAAAGATCTGTAAAAACCCTAACCCGGTCCCTCTTGGGTAGTAGGAGAGAATAATTTTTTGATTTGTAACAGGAGTTTTGCTAATTTTACCCCTCCTCAAGCATCAAACACTCATTACAAAGGATCTTTCTCAGTGTTTGGTTTAGGTGCTCACAATGGGATTAAATCTGTTCCAGCGCACACTGAGCAACCTGGGACAGTGGAAGGTGTCCCTGCTCAGGACCTGGATGGGTTTTACAGCCCCTTCCAATCCAAGCCCTTCCAGGATTCCATGAAACACCCAGTGAAGGCACTGGGAACTCCCTGAAAATGCCCCACACTTCCCAGTTTAAAAGGCTTTACTGGGGACCAGCTTTTCCTTGCCCTGCACAGCTGGGGCCACCTCTCCTGACACGGATTTGCTCCCTCACGTGGGAAGAGCTGAGCTCCTCACACAGAGCCGGGAGTGTTTGTAAGAGTTCAGGGAGTGAGGACAAATCCTGTGGTGTGTCCCAGAGGTCAGGGACAGCTCCCACGTCCTGAGTGACCTGCAGGGTGTCCTTGGGAAGCAGTTTGAGGACAGGGGGACAAGCCAGGATGCAATCCCAGGTTGGGCAGAGCACACTGTGAGTGCCTCCTGTAGAGCTGCCATCCCACATTAACATTCCAGGCCACAGCTCTTCCCTCCCTCACACGGAGCGCTGCTCTGAACCCAACATCATTTGAATGCAGCTCAGAAAACCTCCTGTAATTCACCCAAATCGAGAGAGAAGTAGCCAGGAGGGGCTGAAGAGAACGACAGCAGCAGCCTCATACTAACAAGAGATTGTCCTTAGAGGTGTTTAATTGAAGCCTTCTAAAAAACAGGCTCCAAACTTGCTGCAGGAACAGCTGCACGCCGGAAAAACGCAAAGCTGGGGGTTGGTAAAAGGATGTGGAGCATTTAAACTGCAAGGTGTGGATGTCAATGTTGGCTTCCCTCGGTGCCAGAGCGGGTGGGTGACCCCATCAATGAACACTGAAGTGGTTCTGACACGCCAGAACAAGGTCTCTACAAATAAACAGCCACGGGCCCTCCGCGAGGCCTCCACACGGCTCAGGCCCCGCTGTTCCTGCAGGGGAGGAGCATTAACGAGCTCTGCTCTCCCAAAAACGCCAATTGACAGAGCCACGGGGCTGAACAAGCTGGCAGACCTGGCTGGCACTCCAGGAAACTCTGGGTAATTGCCTGGTGTCACAGGGCCATCCTCCGTCCCCTCAGCGCCGCCGCCGCTCCCTCAGGCCGCACTGAGCCACCGAGAGGGGAAACCTGGCCCCAAGGCAGGGACAAACTGCTGCTGCTTCTGTCACATGGATCCCTGAGCCGCCTGCCAGGACCAGGCCTGCCTGAGTCTGGTATGAAGAGCTAGGAGAGTAGCTTTTAGTGAGTTCAGCTTTACGAAAAAGAAACAGCCTGGGTGAGGGGGCCCGTAGGGTGTGCGCACACCACCGCTGCTCCCGGGATGCCGGGGAGGAGGAGGAGAGCAGTTCCATCATCTGGATCTGGGTCTTCCCGCCTCAGGAGAGGAAGACACTCACTGCATTTCAGTTCATGGTCCCTAAATCACCCGTGTGCTATTCTGGTTAGGGTGATGAAGGTGGAAGGTTCCATCTGAGGGTTTGATGCTGTCCCATGCTTTCTCTGATCCAAGGTGTTGTTTTTTGTCTTTATTTGTACAGTGGCTTGTTGTTTTAGGAGTCTCTGCCTTCGCTAGGCCTTATGCGAGTCCATATTTGCTTATTAGATGACTTAATCCTCCTCCTTGGTGGTTCGCCATTGTGGATGAGAGGGGAGCAGCGGGGGTTCACATAACTGGGAACAATTTAACATGATTATGTATTCGTGCAGTATCTAACAGGCAACAGGCAGCTTTTTAACAGCAGACAACTTTTAACATAATGTCAGAACTTTATGATAACTGTTAATCAACTCTGCAAATTTATTTTCCACAATTCCACTGGGATTTTCCCTCTGCACCATCCCTGGGGGGTTGGAAGCAGGCAGTGGGGCTTGGGCTTTGGGGACAGTGGCCATGGAAACACTTTGCCAGCCACGTTGCCAAATCTGAGCTTTATCTCTTAGATAAACCCACCCAGGGCCTCAGATGTGCCCAGGGAGATGCCACTGTCTGTGCCCATCACCCTGAGGGGCCCAGGCCGTGCTCTGGCCTTGACTGGAAATGTCAGGGGGTTAAACTGGCTCCAAAGCTGTGCCTGTATCCAAACTGTGCCTGGGAAAAGGGCCTGAAGTGATCCTTAGCTGGCCCAGGAGCCAGCCCTGCCCTGGGGTCTCATCTCCCCGTGCAGATCAAGGGGCCCAGACCCACACCTGGCACCCTCTGGCTGCTGCTCAGGTGCCACCTGATGCCAGCACCTCCCTCTACCTTCCCAAGGATCCGGGAAGAACCAGGCTCTGCTCCTTTGGCAGCCCCATGGGACAGTCACAGAGTGACAGGAGCATTTTTGGCCACAATGCTGGGTCACAACATTTTTTCCACCCCACCTGAGGCATCTCCCCTGCCACAAGGCCCAGGGCAGCCAATCCAGCAGCCAAAGTCCTGGGAGAAGGGAAGTGTGGGGGATTTTTGGGCTGTCTGTCCTGCACTGTTTCCTTGGTTTCCAGGCAGCATTGCCTGAGCAGCAGAGAGGATTGAGGGACCCAGAGGAGCTGCCTGAAGTGGCAGAACATGACTTTAGTACACGCTGACTTCCCCAAGTCCTCGTGGCTGGGCAAAGTACTGCTTTCCTCCCAGCACGGTTTAATTTGCCCCTCGCTCTCCCTGTGATCAGCCACTCAGCCCTCGCTAATATATCTCATTTCCACAGGCTCTAGGTGGTATTTAAAAAAAAAAAGAGAGAAAAAAAAAATTGATCCTTGCATGCAAAATATCCTTCTGAGCAAAGAAATAGCTATCTGCAAGGCCTAACTGAATTATCCCCTTATCAATGGTAGGAAATAATCCACTTGAAACATGAAGTACAAGTGGAATGAAAAGCCTTTGCAAGTGGCAGGGGAAGAAGAACACAGTGTGAGTCTCAAATAGCCCTGCTTTTCCTACATGGAGAAATAAATTTTTCTTGGAATCATTTCCTCTTTCAGTGCATAATGAAGTTTCTCAATTGCTCACCCTTCCACCCCCCTTCTAATACAATAAAAGGGAAATAATCCTTCTATTTGCAAAAGTCCTGACAAGAGAGTTCAGGCTGCTTGGAGCTCAGCAGGGGCACCTTCTACAGATGTTGATGAGATTTCTCCTTTGTTTTGTGGGACAAAGGTTGTATTTGCCAATTTGTGCTTCGGGGCTTAATTAATTCTCGTTATTTGGGCTCTCTGGCACAGCCACACAGATCCCCTCAGCCAGGATATCATCAAAATCCTGCCTTTCTCCATGGCTTTGCTTCTCCTGTGAGCAGAGAAAGCCTGGAGGAAGGAGGAGGTTTATAAATAAAAGCCACAGTCCACATGGATTCCCTTCTGGGAAGGTTAATTCAGGGTCCTGGTTAAAGACTCTCGGTTCTGTCTCTTCCTGTCTCTCTCTCCTGCTAAAGACAATCCTTTATCCTTTGTAATGGAGCTGTTGAATCCCGTCAGGTCGGATCATCGGCTCCTGGGAGCAAACAGGGACTGAGAGTTTGGCCAGATAACGACTCAGAGCTGGCAAAGCCCAGCCAGGACAGGGCTGCAAAGCCCTTCTCCCAAAAAAGGGCTGAATCCCAACCCCAGCCCAACATCCCTGTGCTCCCACAGGGGCTCACCTGCACATCGAGCCTTTCCTGGCACTTTTAATTTCATTTTTATTCTCACTATCCAGAGGAGAACTGCAGAGGTGAAAGGTTTCACCATCTCCACGCTGAGTTTTCCAAAAGCCCAAATGAGGAATTAGCCAGGTTTGGCTCTCCAGGAGGAAACCCAGAGGGCAGGGGAGCAGTGAGCCCATCCCAGCACCACTGGGGACGGGCTGTAGATCTTGAATTAACAACAGCCTGCAGTGTTTATTATGCCTAAAACAAACAAACCAAATTCCCAGATAAATGAAACTAATTAAACATGCTGCTATAAAAATTAAAGCTTCCCTTGTTTGTTTGGGGATTTTTTTTTGGTGACTCATGGTTTTTTTGCAGATTTGTTTTTGTTTTGCCTGTTGTTGTTGTTGTTTTCCCGTGCTGCAGCAAATCTGAGAACAGAATTACCAACAGACTGCAGGGCTGGCCTGGCTTTTTGTCCCATGTGGAGCAAATGTTGTCACTGGGCTTTAAAAGGCCCCGGAGTCACAAAATCATGGAATGGTTTGGGCTGGAAGGGACCCTAAATCCCATCCAGTGCCACCCCAGCCATGGCAGGGACGCCTCCCACTGTCCCAGGCTGCCCCAGTCCCCATGTCCAGCCTGGCCTTGGGCACTGCCAGGGATCCAGGGGCAGCCACAGCTGCTCTGGCAATTCCAGCCCAGCCCCTGCCCACCCTGCCAGGGAACAATTCCTGCCCAATCTCCCATCCAGCCCTGGCCTGTGGAAGTTTGAGGCCATTCCCCCATCCTATAAATGACAAGGCCATCAATGGGGTTCCTCACTTGGGGTTCGTGGCTTTTCTCTGCCATGAGCTCACAGAGCCTCTCTGGATGTTTGCTCCACTCTGCCCCTCCTGTGCCAGCCTGTGCTCAGAACTGAGGAGCAGAGACAGGACCAGGCAGAGCCAGGCGAGCTCTGAGGCAGCTTTAATGGACTGGAAAATTCCAGTGCTCCCAGATGGCACCACAAGCCAGCGGTTGATGGAATTCTAAGCACTGCAACTGGAATGTAAGGGACAGACTCCAGGATTCACCACATGGATCGTGAATGTATCACATGCTTGGGATTCCACAAGTGTAATTTGCCAAGATTGATTCCCAACAGCTTTATTGCTGGAATAAGAAAGTGGTGTTCCAATGACCTGGGATTGCTGGTGAAGCCTCTCCACGCAGGAGCCTTTGGATTCACTCCCACAGGGGTGGGGAGTTTTGCAGAGCAGCCTGGGCACATTCCCAGCGTGTGAGTATCTGTGTTCCAAGGAAAAGGCCCGGGGTGGGGGGATGCCACTGGGGCTGCTGGGCAGGGAAATCGCACACTGGGGAAACCAGAAGAGATCCCCCAGACCCGAGGAGTGGCTGCCTTGTCTCTGCTCACACGCACAGTAAATAAACAGAGAGCCAGGGGATTCAAGGAGCTGTGAACCATTATCCGGGCTGTGATTAACAGCACTGCTGACAGACGCCTCGGGGCAGCAGGGAAACGTGGCCAAGGGCGCTCAGCACTTCAGCACTTGGACATATCCAGGCCACTCCAAACAATCTCTTTTGGCACAGCTGCTGCAGATGGTCCCGACAAGAAGGAATTTGTCTGGCAGACTTGAGGAGTGTTTTTTGTTTGTTCTCTCTCAATTTTGTGATGCACGACCTTGGGTTAGTCCTCGGGGTGGGAGTGCAGCTCTGAACTGGGGAGGAAGATGTTTACCAGCACTTACGGACTCCTCAAGATCTGTCACCACAATATTGTTAATGAATGTCACTGTGAGAACTCCAGCCCAGTGCCCACGTCTGGTTTGTCGCACTTCTGCCTGGAGAGGCTGGAGCTGACAGGGAATGAGACCCTGGAGATGCTGAGGCTGACTCAGAGCTCTTTGCACCAGGATCTCTTTGTAATTTGGCTCATGCCTGACAGCAGGACTGAAATTCCCAAAGAGTCACCAGCTATTCCAGCCATGCTGGGAGCAGAGACTGAAACTCCAAAATGGCCACAGTCCAATCCAGCCATGCTGGGAGAGGAGACTGGAATTCCCAGTCACAATCCAACGCAGATTCTGGGAGCAGAGACGGAGCCCAGCATGGTTTCTCAAGGCTGACAGGCTCCCCGCAGCCAGGCCTGGCTGCTGCTGCTGCTTTGGGACTCTGGTGCAGCCCTGCAGCAGTGGAAAGGCTGGTGCCCACAGAGTTCCTGTGATTTCTCAGCTCTCCAGGGGGTTACAGCTCCCACCCTTCTGCTCAGGTGGTGGAGAGGAGCAGCTCAGACCCCTCCCGTGCCCCTTGTCCCTCCTGCCAGGAGGGACCAGCCCAGCACATTACCCCTGTCCCCGTGGATGTCACAGGGACAGTCCTGCCCTGAGTGCTGGGCAGGGGACAGGGCGGGGACACTCCGAGGCTGGCAGAGCATCCATCAACACCCTCGGCTGCCTCTGGAATGGATCCACTCTCCCTTCCTGAAGTGTGTGATGAGAACTCACCAGAATGGAGATGGGATTCTCAGGTCTGGAGCAGTGTCCATGTTTTAATTAACAGTGCAGGAGAGGGAATGGGGAGGGAGTGAAAGTCCCTCCCCAGACAGGCAGAGGAGCTTTGCTTTCCCATTTCATCCTTGTTTTCATTTCCTGCAGCCAACACAGAGCAGCTCCATCTCATTTGCAGTTTTCAGCCCACAGGGCTGGGAAGAGCTGAGAATGACATCAGAAAGTGCAATTCTGTGGCAAAAGCCAGAATATTTCTCATTGATGGTGTCAGCCACAGCCATTCCAGCCAGAGCTGGAATTGATTGCTCAGCCCTGGGATCTGTGGAGTGCTCCAGAAATCCTGGAAGGAAATTGTGCTTGGATTCATCCCGAACTGCAAACCACAGGGACCAGTGGGTCCCTCTCAGGGGTTCCAAGGGCTGGGACAGCAGCAGGCATTGCAAATTGCATTTGTAGAGAGTAGTAAAGGTGACACAGGAACTGCCCAAATCCATCCAGGAGTCAGGGAAACACTGGAGAAAAAGCCAATTTTGGAGGAGGGAGCGAGAGACAGAGGGGAACTGGTGGAGCTGTGGTGCTCCCTGACCATCTCCATGGGGGGCACGTGGGGTCAGGGCTGTGTTACCCCAGGATTTCCCTTTTCCCTGCCACATCCTCCTCCCTGCAGGGTGGGTTTTTGCCCTGAAATACTCAGCTTCCCACTTCTGTTCTGCAGCAGGAATTTGTGCCCAGCTGCTCCCCACACCAATGCTCTACTTGGAGCTCCATTGTGGATTTCTCCCTCATTCCCATCTCCCTTTCCATTGTAGTGAGAAACTAATTAATCTGGGAAATTCCAAGATTCTTTTTAAACCCCATTTGCTGACTCCAGCATTACTCACAAGTTGTTTTTTTTCTGTTGTTATTTCAAGTGGTTTTTTGTTGATTTTTTTTCACCCAAGAGAGTGACAGCAAATAATTGAAAAAATAGTTCTGAGCTTTTCCTATTTGGCATCTTTTAAAATGAGGGCGTTTTTTCACTTCTTTCAAAGTGTCTGTGAACATTTTCATTGATAATTGTATGAAGACACTGAAATAATCACTGAAGATTTTACATTTAATGAACATTGAGTTATAAGTAAACAGAAAATGCCAATAGGATACTAAATAATAACTCAAAGAAAAAAAGCCCCACAAGATATTTCACAGCCATAAAAAAAAAATCCGTATTTTCCTCATATTTTTGGAAAAAGAGCCACTACTTGTTTAAAAAAAAAAATCAATAAGCACGACTACTCCTTCAGCCTCTGATTATCTCATTTTGCAGCCATTTTTGCCAGGGCAGAGCTGCAAAGAGCTTTCAGTTAATCAGGAAAAAATCCCAAAGGCCTTGGAAAGCTGCAGGGTTAACTGCGGTCCCTGGAATTCCAGACAGCCATCCCTCATCAGGTGCTTCCCAGGGGGACAGGGGAGGGGTTGAAGCCCAGCAGCCCCTCCTGGATGGAAGGAAATTCCATCCCCTTGTTCCCAGCTCCCAAAGGGCTGGGAAAAGCTGGGATTTAATTCCCAAAAGGTTTTTTCCCACTGCCTGTGCTGTCAGTTCTGCACCTCCCTATAAACTGTGGTTTTTTCTCCAGCAGCATCCCCAGAGATGGAATCTCTCACCCTGGGCTTGTCATTCCCTCTGCTGCTCCCACTCCAGGCTCTGGGAGGAATCAGCTCCAGTTGAGGCTGCTCCTGGTGTCTCCATTCAGGTTCCTGAAAATGGAGGAGTTTCTCCAAAATGACAATTCCAGCAAATCCTGGAGCTGTGGCTCCCAGAGGCCTCAGGTCTCTCACAGGACCTGCCAGGTCCTGCAGTGTCCGGGGCAGCCAAAGGCTCCTCAGCCAGGACTGAATCCTGAATTTATGGAAGTGAATCCATCCTGGTTTTCTCCACTCCCTGTTGCTTCTCTAAGGAGGAATCACTTGGGAATTGGAACACGTTTGCCCTTCAAGCAGCCTCTCTGAGTGATCTTTTAGACTCAAACCAACCTTTTTGGATGCCCACCTGAGGAACTTCCTCCCGGATAAACGTGGAGCATTTCCCTCTGGAGGAATTCAGAACAACCCAAGGGGACACAGAGGTCCTGAGGCAGGCTCTGGAAGCACAGCACGTGTTCCCACCCCATCCCAGGTGCCAGACAGGAGGAATGACTGTTCCAAATGCATGAAAGACTTTTGTGTTCCAAGCTGGGAGCCACTGGTGGCGGTGATTGAAATTCCTGTCACCGTCTGAGGGGAGGGAGCAGTCCCAGCCACATGATCATCCATATGCCCGGCTAAATCCACTCCAAACTGATTAAGTTCCGCTGAAGGAGACCTGGAAATCAATCTGTTCTGGCTTCCTTGGAGAGAAACGACAGCCTGGAGGTGACACAAGTCTGTTTTCATGGCCGGCCCTCGTGGGAGCTCACGTTGCACCTCCCATGCCTTCCCCCAGGTGATTCTGCTGGCAGAGATAATCGGCTGCCGTTGGAATCAGTGCAAAATACTTTGTACCAATCTCGTGCCTTTCTGGGGCATTTCAGGCAATTTGGGCTTTCCAGCCAAAACCAAGCAAAAAAGAAGTGTTTTTTAGGAACAGAACAAATGTTCCTGGTGTATGAACGTTCCCAGAGAGGGGCTGGAGTCTCCTCCCTGGGACATTCCAGAGCCACATGGACACAACCGTGTGCCCTGAGCTCTGGGCTGGCCCTGCTGGAGCAGGGAGTGGCACCAGTGACCCCATGGGGTCCCTGCAGCCTGACCCATTCCATGAATTTAACATCCCATATCCCAGGGTTCCAGTTCAGCACTGCCATTAACGCCCCTGGAGCTGCTGGGAGTCACCAAGGTCTGTCCAACTGTCCCGGTGACATTTCCAGCCGTGTTTGCTGCTGCTCACGGCAGCCTGGGAGGTGCTGGAGCCTTGTCCTCCGTCTGTTTTCCGCCTGTTCTGACTTCATTTGTTGAATTATCCAGTAATTCATTACAACTAAATTTCATTGGGCTTTTGGCCAAGGTTTCTCATCAAAAATGACATGAAGACAAATATTGTCGTTATTTGCCCAGCTGTGCAGCTCCATTGATATTCCCTGCAGGGCCGAGCCCGTTATCAGAGCTGAGTAACACTGATAATAAACCCATATCTCTCCCCTGCAGAGCATCCAGTGTCAACACAGGCACCTGAGCAGTGCCCAAACCTCGGGGCGGATTTAATCCTCCTCCACACTCACTTTGTTCACATGGACTCGCTCTATAATCTTCCAATTGAACATTTTTGCAGCCAAACCCAGGCAGTTTTTTACAGCAGAACGTTCCACATGAGCGTGCTGGATTTTGTGTATTCATATTTCAGGCAGGGAAAAGAAATACCCAGGCTGCTTCAATAATACATCAGGACCCTGTTCCCACATTGCCAAAACAGAACATTTGTGTTTGTATTCCCAGTGACTTTTTGTTTAAAGTATCTTTGTTTCCCGACATAAATATCCCTTTAAAAACATGCAACTGGCGTAGAACATTTCTCCTTCATCAAATGAAATATCTTCATTATTCCCTTATGCCTGTTTATTAACACTCCCAGCACTGGCATTTCTAGCCTTCCGCACTGCTGAGGAGCAGCAAACACAAACTCGCTGATGGAATCCGCGAGCGCTGCCCGCCCTCCCAGCCCGGGAAGGAACAAACGCGAGCGCAGTGTGAACACAACAAATGGATGTTTTTATCCCCCCGCTGCAGGAGGAACACGGTGGGGGTGTCAGAACAAACGGGTGCTCCAGGAGGAGGGGAGGGGTTGGAACACCCAGCGCAGGATGTTTAGAAACTACCCTGAGTGCTCTGCCCCGCGAGGTGGGAAAGGCACAGGACACATCCTTTGCTCTTCTGTACCATGAGACTACAAGAGCATCTCTGCTATAATTCACCCCTCTGATTTACAGCTCTGCTCCCTCTCAGCCCTGCCAGGCAGAAATGAGCTGTAAATCACTTAAATCCAAGGATTTCCCTCTCCCAGCCCGAGACAGGGATGGCTGTTGTGTCCTCACTCAGGTAACTCTCATCTCCCTGCGGATGTCTCTTCAGGTAGGGGATTTTAAAAGCTCCATGAGATATTTTAACAGATATAACACTCTCAAAATCACCATTTTCATTCCAAACTTTAATGGATCTGCTCCCCAAGCCTCTCCCCACCCACCCACCTCCCTAAATTTGTGGGAATTTAAGGATAAAACATCCCAGCCCCCTATGACCAAAGCTGCCTTCGCTGGCTCTGATTCAAGCAGCCCCCGAGTTTAGACTGAGATTAAATATTTTGTGTGTGTTTTAACGGGGAAAGATTAATTGAGCTTTTTTACAGGTTTAATGCCTGAGCCTCCATTTGCATTTTAAGAGGCGTGATCTCATCCTGCCGCAGAATCCCGCGCCCCGTGTTTACCGCCCGGAATTGATCCCAGCTTTGATAGGTTATAATTAAAGCAGGCACATTAAGGATTTAATAGGGCTTCTTATTGTGAAGAAGGATTAAAGGGGTGGTAGAATTCACACTTAAATTTAATGGGTTTGATTAAACAAGGGCACAAAGGGATCCCTCAGTTCTGGCTCTTGTTCTGACCTTGGGAAAGTCACCTGGGCCCAGGGCCTGGTCTCTGTAAGCTCAAGCTCTGCTCTGAGCCTGTTCTACAGAGCTGGGCTTAACTCCTCTGCACCTCAGTCAGTTCTCCTCATAAAAGTTGCAAATCCCTTCCAACTGCAGGACAGGGACCTGGCTTTTGGGATCAGCTGGGATTTCTTGGAGTTTTCTCTGCTCAAGTGCTAAGTACAAGGGACAGCACAAGAGGAAACAGCCTCAGGTTGTGCCAAGGGAGGCTCAGACTGGATATCAGGAAAATTTCTTCATGGAAAGTGGTGTCCAGCCCGGGCACAGCTCTCCAGGACAGTGGTGGAGGCCCCATGCTTGAAGGGATTTAGAAACCTGTGGATGTGGCACCTGGGGACATGGTCAGAGGTGGCCCTTGCCAGTGCTGGGTTAAAGGCTGGACTCGATCTCAGAGGGCTTTTCCAACCTGAACAGTTCCATGAAACATCATCTAACTTGAACAGCAGTGCCAGGGAAGAGCTCAGTCTTGTGTTGAATGTGCAACTTTCCATTAAAATGTGGAAAAAATCAGCTTTTTTTCCTTTAAAAGTTACTTCTGTGAATGAGGAACCATGGACTATATCCTTGTTCAGTAATTTCTGGTACTTTTCACAGGATTCTTCCAGAACTGGTGGCAAATCTTCAGCTGTGATGTGACACTTGCACCACAAAGGGGAAAATCCAGCCCAGAACTGACGGAATGTTTGAGAGCAGCTCAGCAAAAAGCAGCAAAATCTTTCAGCTCAAAATGTGTCAATCTGTTCACTTCAAAAATGTCTTGTGGAAACTTCTGAAGCTTCAGTTCGGTAACAAACATTCCCTTCCCACCCCAGTTTCAGTGAAAATAAAGGATTGAACCACAGGGATTTGCCACAGAGGAGGAATCCCAATTTTTGTTCAGCTTTACCCAGATGGCTTCTGCTTTGTACCCAGAGAACCTGAATTGAAACAAGAGAGGGTTGACTTGGGAACAGCTACTCCACGGGGTGAACAGCAAAAGCTCTTCTATTCCCTGTTATCCCCCTTTTCCCTTTTTTTTCCTTTTTTTCAAATCATGAGGCCTTTGATAGGACTGTGTGGTGAGAAGCCGTGGTTTGGCTTTCTGTGCATTGATTTTTAAGGCAAAATGAAAATCCGGCCTGGAAGGAACATGGATCAAAGAGCTTTTCCCAGAAAAACTTCTGGGTCACTGCCTGTTTGGGCTGGGGAAAATTGGGAATCACGCCTTGAAATCCCCTGGTAGGAGTCAGAGCTGTCTCCTGGGAAGGCCTCAGCTGATTCCTGCCAGGATAAGAGCTGGAATCAGGAGCTCAGGGCAGAGATAAATGAAATGGAGTTTGGCTGCCTCTTGTCACAGGCTGCCAAACATGGGCAATTCCCTGAAAAAGGGAAATCTTTCCTGAGGGGGGAACTGCACCTGAGCTCAGCTGTGCTTTGGCTCCAAACCCCCCCTGCCGATCCCCAGTGGCTCCTGGTGAGATCACCTCATGGAAAACACGGATTTCCTGAGCCATTCCCTGCTCTGCCAGCCCAGGGAGTGAGGACAGCACCTGGGAGAGGCTCAGTGCTGCTGAGTTTCATCAGCTGAGCCTGTCCTGCTCTGACAGCCCCTTCCCCTGGCAGGGCCCTGGGCCGGTGACCACCTGCCTCTGTCTGCCATAAATTATTCACCTGCAGTAAGGGCGGATGAAAATTTAATGAGGGATTGTTGGAGAATGCTGGAATGCAAGGAAATGGCATGGAAGGGCTGAGATTTAGGGATGCAGCACAAGCCATTGTCTGCAACCAGCCTTGTTAAACGTGATAATTTGACCAAAAACATGCATCTGTAGAACAGATCTTTTTGTCTCTACCTGTGAAAAAAAAGCAGTTGTTTGAGGACTTTAAGATTTGATGCCTATGAGATTTGAGGCCCCTAAAATTTCCCCACGTTTGGTTCTCCAACCTGAGCTATTTGTCCATCATCACAACCTCTCAAACGGCCAAAGGGTTTATAAGTTTCTTGTAAAAAATGCACCATCATCACACGTGTTGAAAGCAGAATGTTAAGCATGGTCATTAATTAACTTATTAATTTATGATACAATTAATTTTTAAAATAGATCTCCCCCATTTGTACCACTGCTGCATGTAAATGTCCCTTCTGCACAACTTAACTTTAATTTTTTACCCAATCTACCTGCAGCCTTGATTCAAAATGCACTCAGAATAACGTGGGGATGAAGAATTCTCTGGGAATGGCAAAGGAAGGAATTCATTTCACCTGCCTGCACGAGCCTGTGGATGCACAGAGGGGGCAAGAAACCTCTGCCCTGTCACACCCACACTGTTCTGCACTGGAGTTCACCAGTAAAAACCATCCCATGGGAGCAAAAAGGGCTGAAAGGGACACGAAGCTGGGAAAAACACCCAGAATCAGGTGATTTTGGGTTGATATTTTTGCTCTTCGAGTCCCTGATCTCTCCTCACACTGCCATCTGTACAAAGCACACGTTGTACATATGGGATTTTTATTCACACTGTCAGGGGGAGCTGGATTGCTTCCAGTGATTTCAGCTCCTTGCCTTCAATATCCAGGAAAAAAATGTCTTTCTGCAGAACGTTCTTGTTGAAGCATCAAAACAAGGTTCACTTCCTATTGGTTTTGTGCATTTCTGTTGCACAAACATTGCTTCTCGTCTCCCTTCTGTTCCCGTGGCTTCTGCCCGGCTTTGCACAGTTCCCACCTGTGCTGGGACCGATGCTGCCAACAGAGCTGGGCAAGCCCAGCTGCAGCAGCCTGGGGTGAGCTGAGGCCAGGGGAGGTGCTGAGCCCACTTTGTCACCCACTTTGTTCAGGGTCACAGATGTCCCAGGGACGCTGTCTGGGTGTGGAAATGAACAGACCATGTGTTTCAGAAGGAGCCAGGAATGCATCCACTGGGAAGTGCTCCAGTGCTGACCACACTCCAGGCTTAAAATATTCCAGCCCTGGGCTGATCCCACAGCGTGGGCAGCAGGAAAGGGATTGGGGTTCTGTCCCCGTGCTCAGGTGAGACCCCACCTGCAGAACTGCCCCAGCCCTGGGCCCAGCACAGGAAGGACCTGGAGCTGCTGGAGCCAGGCCAGAGGAAGCTCCAGGATTATCCAAGGGATGGAGCAGCTCTGCTGGCAGGAAAGGCTGGGAGAGCTGGGATTGTTCAGCCTGGAGAAGGAGAAGGCTCTGGAGTGACCTGATTGCCTCTTCTAGACCTGAAGGAGCTAGAAGAAAGATGGACAGAGAGTCTGCAGGGCCAGGACACAGGGAATGGCTTCCCACTGCCAGAGGGCAGGGCTGGGTGGGAGATTGGGCAGGAATTGTTCCCTGGCAGGGTGGGCAGGGGCTGGGCTGGAATTGCCAGAGCAGCTGTGGCTGCCCCTGGATCCCTGGCAGTGCCCAAGGCCAGGTTGGACACTTGGGAGGTGTCCCTGCCATGGCAGGGATGGCACTGGACGGGATTTCAGGTCCTTCCCAACCCAAACCACTCTGGGATCCTGTGATTTAAAAATGGAGCTCTGGAGGTATCAGGGAATCCAGGGCTGGGAGGAGGTGTTTGCCTCCAAGAACTTCCCAGTCTTGGAAATGACAGCAGAGATGGGAGGGGATCCTTTGGGACACCTCGGAGACAAGCCAGCAGCAAGAGCCACTGCCACCCCTGGGCTCAGCATTCCCTTGCCCTGCTGGCAGCCCGGGCCACTCCTCCCACCCACCGGTGCCACAGAGGAGCAGCAATCCTGCCAAAACCTAAATAGAGGCATTTCTGGGGAACTGGAGGGGAAAACAGTGCCCCAGACAGTGTTTGTGGAGTCCATAAATCCACGTGCTGATAAATTACCGTGGAAAGTGCCTCGCACAGACACAGAATCCTGATCCGCAGGGGCAGCTGATGATAATGACTGCACAGGTTGTTGCTACCAGAGCACAACCAGTCTATTTTTCTCTTTTATGACTCTCCATTCTCAGGAATGCATCCATCAGGAAAAGAACTCCTCTTTAATGCCGATTTCCTTTGGTGGGCAGCCAAGTGGCAGTGCCACGTTGGCCATGCCTGTGGCTCAGGAGCTGAGCTCCAGATTAACAACAGCTTTGCTGCTCTGTCTCCTCCTCTGCACCGAGCTCTGGACAAGCTGCCACTCATTCATTCCTTCATTCACTCCCATTTGGTGCTCACGGGGTGATAAATCCCCTCCTGCTGCCTCCCCTCCCAGGAATTAGCAGAGAAACTTCCTGCTCCTTGTCTGTGCTTTCTCTGAGATGGTTTGAGGTGATTAAATGGGAGCTGAGCAGTTGTTTCTGATCATTCAGACCTTCTGCCCCTGCTCTGCGTGATTTTTCCAACCATATCCGTGGGGATTGGGAGGAATGTTGGTATCACTGCTGCTTTCACTGCTGGTTTGCTTCATTAACAGCTCTCATTTTGGACTGGTCTGCACAAAAAGCTCCCTGGCTCGGGTGCAATGGTGTTTAAATCTCTGGACAGTTGCTCAGCAGCAGGGTGTGATGTCCAAAAGCTCTGAGAAAAGAGCCCCGGTGGGCTGTTCATCAGCCTGCCGTGCCAGTGCTGTGTTTTGGAAGGATTTTGGATGGTGATTCATCACCCCCACAGCAGGGACCAGCAGGGTCACCCCGTCTGAAGCCCAGCTTGTGACAGAAACACCTCCAGCCCAGCGGTCTCCCCAGCCCCAAGGGGTAAAAGATATAAGGATGACGTTTGGGATGAATTCTGGATGCATTCAGAGGCTGGAGGGGCAGCTCCAGCTCCTGAACGCATTCAAAATTCATCCCAAAATTTCCTTTAACAAATCATAGAATCCCAGGAATGGTTTGGGTTGGGAGGGGACTTTGAAGCCATCCAGTGCCACCCCAGCCATGGCAGGGACACCTCCCAGTGTCCCAGGCTGCTCCAGCCTGGCCTTGGACACTGCCAGGGATCCAGGGGCAGCCACAGCTGCTCTGGGCAGTTCCAGCCCCTCCCCAACCTCACAGTAAATTATGAGTTTACTTTTCCTTTTATTGGATTTTTCCGTGGCATTTCATATTTTTCTTCTTCACCTTCTGCCGTCTGGTCACCTGTACAATTTTTTTTGCTGCTCTGGGAGGGCTGTGAGAAGCTGATGTTTTGCAGAGGAAAGCTGTGACTTCCCTGGACACAGAGAGATGAGGAGCGGGGGATGATGATATGGATCATTATCAGGAGGCTTGCAGGAGAATAATGGGAGCTGACAGTGGTGGATTGGAGAAGATGTTTACAAGATAAATAACAGCAACAATTTCATTGGAACCACTGACTTAGAAATAAGAACAGGGATATTTTTCCAGCCAGGAGATGACGCATTTTATGCTGGCTCCCAGTTTCACATGGCACAGCACTGGGGTGAGGCTCTCTCTGCCTTCTCGAGCAGAGTGGGTGTGTTTGGTTTTGTTTTGTTTTATTTTATTTCCAAGCCGAGAGGAACACTGGGATGAGCTCCTGCTGCTGACCCTCAGCTGAGGGACACAAACCAGGCTCAGCCCATGGAGCTCCATGTCCTGCTCAGACTTGGACAACAAACAGAACTCTGCTCACGGCTCAGGTGTGTCCTGGATCTGTGCTCCAGACGATGTTTTATTAAATCCCAGCTGCAGGACAGACTGAAATCCCAGCCTGGCTGAGGCAGAGCTGAATTCTCTTTTCACAAAGGTCAGAACCTCAGGCTATATTTTTGTTATAGTTGTTGTTGCTGCTGCTTCTCAAATCTCTGAAGCCAAAGCCAGTGACCCATCATCCTCCTTGTACAAATTCCTCTCTCTGCTGCTCGGTGCTCGCACAGGACTGAGCCCCCCAGGCCTCCCAGTTTCTGAATCATCCTTGTTTAGCCTGCAACCTTCTCCTCCTCCCAAAACATCGCTGTGGGATCAGCAGAGAAGTTACAGATTGTTGAAATGTAGGAATGAGTGGTTTATCCACTGCTGCTGCAGCCTGGATGAGCAATGCTTAAAAACGCAGTTCTAACATGGCTTTAAATGTGTTTTATGTTGGACTGAACCTACTTTATGTGGCATTTTCTGGCTGTGGTTCCTCAGCCATTGGATTTGGGATTGTTCTGTTCTGCCCCATTCTCTGCCTCAGCTCCTTTTGATTGATTTCACCTCCACAGAGTTAAAGAATGTGTGATCCTGGACAAGAAAGGAGCCAAAATTCTAAAAAATTATAATTAAATTCCCAATTGACAATCAGGGAATCCTGGAATGGTTTGGGCTGGAAATGACCATAAATCCCACCCAGTGCCACCCCAGCCATGGCAGGGACACCTCCCAGTGTCCCAGGCTGTCCCAGCCCCAATGTCCAGCCTGCCTTGGACACTGCCAGGGATCCAGGGGCAGCCACAGCTGCTCTGGGAATTTCATTCCATGGCCTCCCCACCACCCTCACAGAGAAAAACACCCAGCCTAACTTTGTTTGTTTAGTGTGTTTATTCATTTATTATGAGGAAAGTTCTTATAAAAGGCAAAGCAAATCCAGCACGTTCAGCTTAGAAAGCTGCAAAGAACCAGTTACTGGTTGGAAATGGGTTAAAAGCCCTCAAGTTGCAGCTCTCCCTCCCAGCTGGGGCTTGGCCCATCTCCCTCGGGAGCTGGGTGGGAATTATTTGCCTGGTTGGAGACAGCCCTGGTGCAGCTCCCGCTGCTGTGAAGCAGGACATGAACAAGGTGTCAGTAACAGCTCCTTTGGCTGGAAAATTCCTGAGGTAGAACAGAGCTGACAAACTCTGAGGCAGCTCCGTGCAAAGCAGGATCAGGTTATTCTGCTGAAGGAACCAGAGCAGGAACCCAGGGGATGAGCCAAGGGGAAATTGCTGAACCTTTAGCTGCAATAAAAAATAAATGAATATTCTCTCCGTGGCTCAGAGCCTTGTGAGCCGAGCCTGCAGCACCCCAGAGGCTCCCCTTGCCAGGAACCACAGAACGGCCCCTCTGGAAAGGGAGTGACACAGAATCCCAGAATTATCGGGGTTGGAATGGGCCTTTGGGATCATCAGGTCCAACCTGTGACCCAACAGCTCCCTGTCATCAGCCAGTGGCACTGAGTGCCACATCCAGGCCTTCCTCAAAACACCTTTAGAGGACAGGACTCCAAACCTGCCAATGCCCAGCCACCCTTTCTGGGAAGAAATTCTTCCCAATCTCCAGCCTAACCCCCCCGTGGTGCAGTTCATTACACCCCCGTGTCCTGAGCCCAGCTCCCGAATTAATCCAGGCCCTTTTGCAGCTCCCATTTCATGCTGGGCTGGGTTGTTGGTGTTTTGCAGCCCCTGGTGACATCGTGAGCACTGCTGGGGACTCGCTCTGCTGCTCTGCCCCTCCAGCTGTGGGGAAATAACGCTGGGCCTGGGCCTGGGCCTGGGCCTGGGCCTGCCTCAGGAACTCTGCTGTTTATGGAGAGATTGGAATGCGAAGTCAGAGGGAAATCTCTCCCTCCAACAGCCACCCAGATGTGTCCTCACAGTTTCATCACCAGAATTATCACCTCTGTCAGTGAACAGGGACCAGAGAATCCCAGACTGGATTGGGTCGGAAGGGACCTTAAATCCCATCCCATCCCACCCCTGCCATGGCAGGGACACCTCCCACTGTCCCAGGCTGCTCCAGCCTGGCCTGGGACACTTCCAGGAATGGGGCAGCCACAGCGTCCATCTGCCAGGGTCTCCCCACCCTCCCAGAGAACATTTCCTCTCCAAAATCCCACCTAACCCTGTCCCGACCCTTCAGCTTCAGTTGCACCCATTTCAGTTCCCGGAGAGCAGCACTGGTGCCTCACAGACATGGATTCGCTCCTTGGAAGAAAGGAAATAGAAGGAAAGAGAGGACAATGTCTGGAAAGCGTTTTGGGGGAAATAGGAACACACAGGAAAGGGAAGGACCAAAATTGTGTCTTTCTTCCTGCACCTTCCCCCATGTTTTTTTTCCACAGCTTTCCTATTTCCCCTTTAACATTTTAATTAAAAGCATCATCATAATCATAACAACTGGATGATGAGTGTGTTTGTGGCTGACTTGAAATAACTCCATCCCCAGCTGATAAACTCCAGCGCTGAACACTCCAGCACCGCCTTTTAGGATTTATTTTGTCTATGATGTGGTTATTGCAGCCCATAAACAAGAAGCATCCTCAAGTTCCCATTATAATAAAACTGTTACAATGCACTGCTTTTTATGTAGGAATTAGGGAATGTGTTTTTGCATGACTGGAAATTTATATATTTAGCTCATAGATTTATATGGAGATTTTTTCACAGGAGTTTTTAAGTGCAAAACTGCTGTGCTTGTGGTTTGTGAGCACAGAGCCTGTGCTGGGCAGGGAAATGAAAAATCTGCTCCAGAGTCACCTGGGTGCTTCAAAATCCTTGGGGAAGAGATAATTACAGAGGAAATTATTATTTCCTGGACAAACAGGGATTTCTTCCATCCAAAATTCCTTCCTTCCACTGAACAAGACTGGAGAGAAAGCAGGAGATGTCCTGTTAGTGACAGAGTTTGGGCATCAGGATATGGTGAATGCATTCCCACCGGCAGAGCTGCACCAGCCCTGGGAATTCCAACATCAGCAGGATCTGGAGCTGCTGGAGAGAGCCCAGAGGAGCCCCTGGAGCTGCTGCAGGGCTGGAGCCCCTCTGGAGCCAGGCTGGGAGAGCTGGGGGGGCTCCCCTGGAGAGGAGAAGCTCCAGGGAGAGCTCCGAGCCCCTGGCAGGGCCTAAAGGGGCTCCAGGAGAGCTGCAGAGGGACTGGGGACAAGGCCTGCAGGGACAGGACACAGGGAATGGCTTCCCACTGCCAGAGGGCAGGGCTGGATGGGAGATTGGGCAGGAATTGTTCCCTGGCAGGGTGGGCAGGGGCTGGGCTGGAATTGCCAGAGCAGCTGTGGCTGCCCCTGGATCCCTGGCAGTGCCCAAGGCCAGGCTGGACACTGGGGCTGGAGCAGCCTGGGACACTGGGAGGTGTCCCTGCCAGGGCTGGGGTGGCACTGGATGGGATTTAGGATCCCTTCCAATTCAGCCCATCCTGGGATTCCCTGATTCTCTGCAGGAGCTGGCAGCATCCAGGATCCCTCAGGGACACCATCCACCAGGATCCCTTTGCAGGCCCCACTCTGCAGCCCCTCATTCCCCACTCTGTGCATGTCCAGGATGTCCCATCCCAGGTGCAGAATCCAGAATTTCCTCCATTTTCTCCACACCATTCGTGATTTCCCGTCTCTGGTTTGTTGAGGTCTCCTGCAGGGCCTCTCTGCCCCCAAAGAACTCAACAGTTCCCAGATTTGTGAACTTGCTCAGTGTCCTCTCAGTCCCATGTCCAGCTTATTTATGGGATGTTGAGGAGCACAGGCCAAGATGGAGCCCCGTGAGACCCCACAGTGACCAGTGCCAACCTGAGGTCACCTCAGTGTCCCTCACACGTGGTCTGGGACGCCACCATGACCACGGGAACCCCTGGAGCATCAGGGATTCCTCTGCCATCCACCAGCAGAGCCAGGGAATGTCTCAGCAGGTTCCACCTGCACCATATTGTAATAACTCAGCTGAGACTCCATTATCTTTATGCAGGAAAAGCCAATTCTTTATTATCACAACTCAATTTATGCAGTTTTTTACAGACCTCGTGTGCAACTTTAATTGGTTAATGGCTTTCTTGCTAATTACTCTATTGGTTAATAAAAGGTATTCTACTTTTCCATCAAGTCTCTCTGTTCTTGGATTGTTTACATGTTTTCTTTGCTGATTCTCATGGAACAAATCCCTTTTTACTGCAGGTACATTTGTTTTTATCTCAGGAATAGGTTGTTGTGCTAACGAGTTTTCATAACAAGATTGTTTTCACATGGGAACTTGCAAATTACTTAGAAGAAGTGACAGGCAAACTTTGACAATTTAGCAGAGCAGGCCTGATTTTATGAGGCTTTTCTTTTATAATTCTTTTACCTGTCACAACAGCACCGGGCAATTCCCGTGCAGGGAAGGGCTCCAGAGGAAGGGGAAATCTCAGGAGCAAAGCTCAGGAGCGCTGTGATCCAGGGGGAGATTTGGGAAGGGAGCTCCAGACCTGGTTCCTGCCAGCTCTGCAAGTTCAGCACTTTGTCTGAGGGTTCTGTGCTTCACTGTCTTGTGCACAAATTTGGGGTCAGTGCTGCTCTGAGCACGAGCAGCAAAAGCCACGGGGTAATTCAGGGCTCGGGGAAACACTCCAGTCAATACTTCAAACCCCAGTGCCAATTTTCATTTAAAATGTCAGTGTTCATTTTTCTGTGGTCCCTAAAACAACAGGGAAAGTAACATGAGCAGAAACTTCCTGAGAGTTAATTTGCTGTCATTTTCCTGAGCCGTGTAATTTGATTTTTAAAAATTTGATTTATTTAGAAAGATGGAAGAGAGAATTTAAGAAATAATTTTGAAATGGAAACAGTAATTTCATCCCCAATTTCCAAATTTTCCTGAAAATGAAAGCTCTGGCATTATCTGGGGGAGGGCTGAAGCCTCTGATTAGAGATGACATCCTCCCATAACAGCAAAGTTAAAAAATGCATTATTTCAGTGAAACCCCAGCATCCTGTGGGAGCTTTTGCTGTTTGGGATGCCGGGAGCGTTGTCCCATTCCTTGGAGCTCCTGGCTGCCCTGGAGGGGCTGAGCTGAGAATAAAACAGACAAGGAATAACATCCCCTGTGCCCTGGGCTGATCCCCGTGGGCAGCAGGAAAGGGATTGGGATCCTGCCCCTGTGCTCAGGTGAGACCCCACCTGCACAGCTGCCCCAGCCCTGGGAATTCCAACATCAGGAGCACCAGGAGCTGCTGGAGCCAGGCCAGAGGATGATCAGAGGGATGGAGCAGCTCCGCTGGCAGGAAAGGCTGGGAGAGCTGGGATTGTTCAGCCTGGAAAACAGACCAGGGTGACTGACTGTGGCCTTCCAGGACCTGAAGGAGCTGACAGGGCAGATGGAGAGAGACTCTTTCCAGGGCCTGCAGGGCCAGGACACAGGGAATGGATCCCACTGCCAGAGGGCAGGGCTGGATGGGAGATTGGGCAGGAATTGTTCCCTGGCAGGGTGGGCAGGGGCTGGGCTGGAATTGCCAGAGCAGCTGTGGCTGCCCCTGGATCCCTGGCAGTGCCCAAGGCCAGGCTGGACACTGGGGCTGGGACAGCCTGGGACACTGGGAGGTGTCCCTGGGACACTGGGAGGTGGCCCTGCCATGGCTGGGGTGGCACTGGGTCAGGTTTAAGCTTTTCCAGTCCAAACCACTCTGGAATTGTGTTGACGTCAGGACATTCCACACTCATTTTGTCCCAGAAAACCAGTCCAGTCTGGATGATCCGACAGCCATCAGAGGGATGGACTCCATTCCCAGTTCTGAAACTGCCACGGGGGATTTCCATGGAAATGAACTCCTTTCTTCTCACATTTGTTACGTTCTCAAAGTCTGTGAGCAGCTCTTGAAAAGCTCTGTGTCTGTGAAGGTGAACTGGCAGGGGCTGAGAGGGCAGAAGGTTGTGGTGGCCTTCAGAGGGCCCAGAACAGGCTGGGAATGGCCATGGAGGCACCTCCTGGAGCCCAGGGAGGGGGAATTTGGCTGTTCCTGATCCCTGTGCTTGCCCAGGAGAACAACAGGAGAGGTGGGATGAGGGGGCAGGGCCCAGGAAAACAAACAGGATTTGGGGTGTCCCATGGCAGGAGCCCAAGGCTGCCCAGACCCTGCTGCAGTGTTGGGAGGGTGGTGGAAGGGCCGGGAATTGCAGATGAATCATGGCAGGATAATATTGCCACAAATCAGCACTGCTGGGCTTTCAGCACTGAGGGGATGATGGAAAGCTCCAAACTGATTTATCCCCGGTGATCCATCTCCCCTGCCCCGCTCCCCAGCCCATAAATCCCTGAGCCATCCACCAGCACCCTGTTTCCCTGCTCAAAGTCACCCAGGCTGCTCAGGGCCCGTCCAGCACTGGGATCAGGCAGGAATGAGCAGAGTTCTGGAGCAGCAGCCTCCTCCTCCTCCTCCCCACCACACCTGGAGCTCTTTTCCCGGCCAGGTTTGGTGCAGGGATGGAGCCAGGGCCAGCAGAAGCCCAGCTCCAGGGAGTGGAAAGTTCCAGTTTTTATAATTCTGGTTTTATAGGAGGGAAGGAACACCGCTGGGAAGGGAAGCCCCAGAGCAGCAGGGATGTGCAGGAGGGGTTATCCAGGAACACTGGGACTGTCACATTCCCCTCTTGCCATGTTCCCATCAGCTGAGGAGTTCCTGCTCCTGCCCTGCCCAGAGCACAGCTCCATCTGCCCGGATATATAAAATACGTCCCTCTGAGGGGGCTCCTCTGCACTGAGCATGGATTTATTTTTAGGTGTGCAAACGTGAGCTCACCACCACCAAATCTTTGTGAAGGGGGTGGAGGAATCAGCTCCCCCAGCAGGAGCTGTTGCCATTTCAGCCAAGCTCAGCTGGGGCAGAATCCCCTCCTTCGGAAGGGGCCGCTGACTGATGGACAAGGTGGGATTGGTCAAAGCTTGGACTTGATGATCCTGGAGGACTTTTCTATCCGGAAATGTTCTGTGGTTCCAGAGGAGTCTCTGGCAGATGGAGCTGCACATCCCTGTTCAGCACCTAAAATGAGAGATTAATTCCATTTATTTTCTGAGTGCTTTGTTGGACTTCACTTTAGTGTTCTACCGGTGCTTGTCAGGGAGAATAAAAACCCTCCCAAGGAGCTCTGCACTTGCCCAAGGCGGGAGAGGGATCAATCCCTGGCCTTGAAGGCAGCCCTGGAAGGAGCTCCCAGCTGCCTCCTTTGGCTTCCCAATTAAAGAAGGGTAAAGGACACTTAGAGAGATGCTGTGTGCCTTGGCTTAGCCCTTGGGAACCAGATATTCCTCATGTTTCAGTGAATTCACATATCCAGGTGTCCCAGCAGTGACCCTCCCAGAAGAAAATCCGACTGTTGCTGCACACACTCTGGAATTTTCCAAGGGATGTGAAAGGGTTGTGCTTTGAACAAACCCATCAATCACTGTGGGTACAGCAAAGGGTGCGGTGATTCTTGTCAGCTCTCATTAATTTGAAAATTAAAAATGAAGCTTTGAAAACATTAGGGGGAAATATGAATCAAATAATCATTTGAAAATGTGCAGCACAATAAATCCCAAGTGTTTGTCTGACTGAGGGGATTTGGGCAGTTTGAGTGATTAGCTGCAAATTTGCAGATCATAAAAATCATAAACAACTGCAGGAACAAGCACTGAGCTTAATCAATGTGGCTGAAGGGGCAGTGACAGGGACAGAGGCTCCAGTGGGTTTATTTGGGGTCTCCAGGCACACAGGACATGCAGGGGGGTGGGGAAGGAGCACATCCTTTTGGATTTGCCAGGCATTCCTTGCTCTGTGTTCTGCCTCAGGCAGACTGGCGGGCTGGGAAAACCCCAAAACCCCAGACGTGTGCTGTGCCCCAGACAGTGCTGGGGCATCCTGGAGGGTGCTCTGCAGGCAGGAGGGGTCACGGGGCCCAGAGCAGCTGAGGGGCAGCAGGAGTGGCTCAGATTTGTGTTTGTGTCACCCCAGTGCCCTGGCAGGGCCACCTCCCAGTGTCCCAGGCTGCTCCAGCCCCAATGTCCAGCCTGGCCTTGGGCACTGCCAGGGATCCAGGGGCAGCCACAGCTGCTCTGGCAATTCCAGCCCAGCCCCTGCCCACCCTGCCAGGGAACAATTCCTGCCCAATCTCCCATCCAGCCCTGCCCTCTGGCAGTGGGAAGCCATTCCCTGTGTCCTGTCCCTGCAGGCCTTGTCCCCAGTCCCTCTGCAGCTCTCCTGGAGCCCCTTTAGGCCCTGCCAGGGGCTCGGAGCTCTCCCTGGAGCTTCTCCTCTCTCTCCCAGCTCTCCCAGCCTGGCTGCGGAGGGGTCATGTCCTGCAGTGACCCCAATAGCAGCCGAGCTGAGCTCAGTGTTCTCCCACCCTATGTGGCACAGCTTTAAGGCACCCCTGGAGCTTTAGCAAAGCTCCACCACAACCCTGGCAGGGAAATCTGGGCTGGGGGAATCCTCTCCTGTCCTGTCCTGCCATTCCCCTCTCCCTGGAATCTCTGGCTGTCCCACCAGGTCGCTGGGGAGCAGCAGAGGCTGCCATGGCAGCTGGGCACTTTGTGTCCACGTGGGCCTCCTCCCTTCATCAACTCCCAGACAATCTCTGCCTCTGCCCGGCCCACACGGGGATGAATATTCCACGTGGAAGGGACATCAATGGAGCGGAGAGCTCTGGTGCTGCTGGTGGCAGCAGGGAGGACTCCCCTGCCTGGTGACTCCTGCTGGGACAGACGGGCTCCTTGTGCTGCTGGGGGAGGCCTGGCCAGCAGGATGGAGATCTTTACTGGAGGAACTGGGACAGATTTCCCGAGGGCAGCGGTTTCAGGGGAGGCACCCAGGGGAGAGGGGCGGGTGTGCAGCACCCTCTCCACGCTGGCCCGGGCCGGGGCAGGGCGGGGGACACTCGGGGGCTCTGTGAGAGTGCCCCGGGTCCCTGGGAATTGTGACAGTGGCAATGGCAGCAGCTGATCAAATCCAGCTGAGTCCCCACTCCTCTGTCCCGGTGAGGGAGTGAATTCCCAGTCAGGCCATCAGAGCTCCGGAGTGACATCCATGGATTAAACTCCCTGCTGGCTGTGATCCATGTGCCCCGGGGGGTTTGGGGTGATGGGTGACCTGGGCTGGCCTTGCTGTAATGAACACAGGCCCTGCTGCCCCCAGAACCCCCAGAGCTGTACAAAGCACCACGAGGGACCCCTGTAAAAACACCCTTTTCTTCCTCCAATGAATTCCTCGCTGTGAGTTTTCCAGCATCAGGGCATGCCGACCTTTAACACCTCCTGCACCTCCAGCAGCCCCACCTGTGTTAGTTATTTTTCCTTCATTATTCATTAAGAAAATTCCATCTGAATCATGCCTGGATTCCAATCAGCTCTGCCTCCTTCTTGCAGAGACCAAAGCAGCCTCTCCCATCCTGGGTCTGAATTCTGAGGTGAGTTTTTGCTGGGCATTTATAAAGATTTGTTTTTCTTCACCGGGGTCTGAGCATTAAAGACAGGATTCAGTGGGATTGAACCGAATCCACCTGCTCACATTAGTGCCTTCAAAGCTGTTTTGTTTTCTGTTTGCTTGCTGAAATCAATGACCCTTCCCAGCTAAAACCATGCAGGACACACTTACCAGGGAAGTCCCTCTGTTTTAGGGGAACAAACTGCACAAAGGAGCTGCAGGAGGCTGTGCTGGCATTGGGCTCTGGCTGCTCCCACCCGCTGGGGAGACAAAAATTCTCTAGTCAGAAGCAAACCACATTAACTTTGAGAAATACAGTTAAAAGTGGAGCCCCCCTCTCATCCCCTGCCCGAATTCCCGGCTCAGGCCTGGCAGAGACCTGCAGGCTGCTGTGAAAAACTGCAGAACACTGAGCATTTATTGACCAAACCCAAGCCCAGGTCCAAGAATACGACGTTTTATTGATTTGTTTGCTTGTAGCCGGTGCTTCCCCCTGAAAGCTGCAGCATGGCCATGATTTGTTTTCATCTCCAACTTTTATATCTCTATTGATTTAGGACAGGCAGGAACAAAAAGGAGAATTGAAGTTGGGCCTTCAGATCCGTCCTTTCTTGTGATTGCCAAGAGCTTGAGAGCTCTGAGAGAGAAATATAAATTTATAAGCGCAGTTATCAGGGTATCATTGCTAATGCACAGTGAAAAACGCTCCCAAGCAATTCATTAAAGATGCTTTTTGTATCCCAAGGAAAGGACACAGCCCATCCCTGTGCCAGCCAGACGTGGGTAAGGTCACCTTATCCATGAGAGGATCTGGAGAGCAGCACAGGCCTCCCAAATGTGCTTCTCTAAGGCCCTCGGTTCTTCAGGAATTGTGTGGCCACACACAAATACGGAAAAACATGGACTTTTAATATATATATACACACACAGAACTCTTATAATTAGATTCCAGTCCAAGTCCCAGTGCTCCTGTGAGGCAGTTTATTTATTCAGATCAATGAGCACAAGCCAATGTATTGATCCAGTATAGAAAATGTTATTATTTGCTGGAAGATTTCTGCTATGGATGGCTGGGAAAAGAAATTGTGTCAAGGGTAAGGATGGATTAAAGCATCAGGTGGGAAACTGCCCTCAGTGGAGCTCTCCAGGTTCTGCACAGAGGAAAGAAATGAACCCTGACTTTGTTCCACAGAGGTTTCAAATTCTTTTTTCTTTCTGCTGAAGAACAAATCCAGGATATTTTCTTGACAGATAATTTTGCAAATTTTTTGTCCTGCCATCTCTCTCTCTTTCCAGCACTTTCTCCCTCTCCAGCTGCAGAGAACCCCCCATCCTCAAGCCCAGTGTAATTCTCTAGGAGAAACACAGCAGCTTTTGGTGACAGGACACTGAGCAGAAACATTCTGGCCACCAGGGATCCCACTGCAAATTCCAAATGCTGCCCACAGCCTCAGAGAAATCCAATGGAGGAATTCTGCCAGCTGGTAAACCAGGGAGCAAAACTCTCCATTTGGAATTCTGCTTCCCAAGGACAGAGTACAGAACTAAAGCTGAGAAAAGAACTGTCCCCTCCTGTCAGGGAGTTGTGCAGAGCCACAAGGTCCCCCCTGATCCCCCTTTTCTCCAGGCTGAGCCCCTTCCCCAGCTCCCTCAGCCTCTCCTGGGGCTCCAGACCCTTCCCAGCTCCCTCAGCCCCTCCTGGGGCTCCAGACCCTTCCCAGCCCCATTCCCTGTCCTGGGAAGGTGCCTCAGGTTGGGCCTGAGCAAACCCCAGAAGGGTTACTTACTCTCATTTCTCCTGCCTGAGGGAGAGGGACACGCAGCTCCTGCTCAGCCTGGTAGGATTGTGGTGCCCAAACCCCACGGGCAGGCTGGAAAATCTCATCCCACTAATTCCCTCAGCTTTGCAAATGGGAATGTCAGCTCTGATTCCCAGGGCTGGAACAGGAGAGGGAAGGTCTGGCTGCAGTGACTGCCAGGGACCCTCTGAGCTCTGCTCCTTCCCAAATCCCGTGCCAAACAACCTCCTGCCACATCCCAAAATCTGTGCAAACAACCTCCTGCCACATCCCAACAGCTGGGACAGGCCCCACTCCATGGTTTCCCTGCCCTTCCAGCTCTGTTTCTTCCCGAGGTGCCAGCAACATTCCCAGAGTTCTGAAAAAGGGGAATATTGGGGAATATTGGCATTTTTCAGCCCAAGCTCCCAGCTGGATCCCTGTGGCCAAAGGCCAGGACGTGACACGCTCCAAGGTGCTCTGCTGGAAGGGCTGGTTGGAGCACAGAGCTCCTCTTTATCCTGGGCAGCAGGTGCACAAACCTCCGTCCAAAAAATATTTGCACGGCCTTGGCGTCACCTGCGGAGGCAGAGCCATCGTGTCAGGGTGGGAACAAAGGAAATGGGAATATTCCCCCCTGGCCAGGCCAGGCAAATGGCCACTTTTATAACCCCTCTCTGCTAATCCACCACGTCCAGGCCAGCAATCAGTGCAGACTCTGTTTTCCATCGTGGTGCTCGATGCAGAAAAAAAAAGAATAAAAATGAAGTGAGACAGTATTATATTTCAATTAAAATGCCATGAAATTTTTTGGCTGTGCTTTTTAATGTGATAATGTTAATTAAACCAAGCTCTCGTGTTCTGAAGTCTTATAAAATGTCTTGGAAACGAATAAAAAATAATACTAGGAATAAAATTGGGCTATTTATCTACCCTGAGATTAAAGGGCTTCTTGTTTCCTTTGTGAATTTAGATTTCCAGAATTAAATGAGTGTGAAGTATTGATATTTTTCAGTGGAATCATTATCATTTTTATTGCAGTGGAATGTGTGCAGCATTTCACTGTTATTGTACTTAACTCACCTAATTGGGCCTCTCCTCTTCCTCAGCCATGGGCTGTGCTCACATGGGGATCAGGCCCCAAAAGCCAGCCTTTTCCACCAAATTCCTGCCAAGCTAATTTTTCTGGAAGCCCTTCTCTCCTGGGGGGCTGCAGGCAGTCGGTGCAGAGCTGGTTTTGCTTAAATATCCCTCAGAATGGCCCAAAAATGCTTTTTAACCTCTCCACAAGGCCTGGTTTTGTAGTACATCCACACTTATGAAGTGTAATACATACAGATCTACCTAAAACACAGTTTATTATATAAATATATAAGATGTGAACCACAAGTAGAGTCTCCAGCATGGCCAGGCCCAGGCGTGGAGCAGAAATGGGGATATTGGGGACAAATCTGTCAGTGTCCTTTGGATGAAGTCATGACTGCTTGGAATTGCACTGGGAGAAGTGAGCAGGGAATACTGAGGGGCTGCTGTGAGCTCTCTGCCTCCACAAAACCAAAAACCTGCCACTGAAATGACCCTGGCAGGGCAGAGCAGCTCCGGGGCTGGGCTGGGCCGCTGTGGAAAAGGCTTGGGAAGAGGGAAAAGCTCCTGATGCAGATCCCAAAGGTGCTGCTGGATCCAGCCCTGAGCTTTGCACTGCCCAGCCTGGCTCTGGCACTCTGGGCACATCCCCATTCCGTGCCCTGAGGCAGGACCAGGCCCTGGCCAGGGTTTGCAGAGGCAGCTCCTGGTGTGGGCACAGCTGGGGCACCAAAACTAACACCAGGCCTGGGCATTTCCAGGCATTTTATCCACGTTTGGAGGCCACTTTCCCACACGTGTGAGGAGAGCAGAGAATTCCTCCAGGCCTGGGCATTTCCAGGCATTTTATCCACATTTGGAGGCCACTTTCCCACACGTGTGAGGAGAGCAGAGAATTCCTTCAGGGCAGCGCTGTCCCAGCTGCAGGGGACATCAGCAGGAATGTTATCCTGGAATGAACTGGGTTGGGAAAGCCCTCTGAGACTGAGTCCAGCCATTTCTAGCACTGCCAAGGCCACCACTGACCGTGTCCCCAAGTGCCACTTCCACAGGTTTTCAAATCCCTGGAGAGATGGTGACTCCACCACTTCCCTGGGCGGCTGTGCCAGGCCTGGAAAACCTTTTCTGTGGAGAATTTTTCCCAATATCCAACCTACACTTCCCCTGGCCCAGCCTGAGGCCATTTCCTCTCCTCCTGGCACTGTTCCCTGGGAGCAGAGCCTGACCTTCCCCTCACCAGGCCTCCTGTCAGGGCGTTGTGGGGAGCCAGAAGATCCCCCCTCATCACACTAATCTGATTTCTCAGCCCACATTAATGCATGCCCAGATTAGGGCAGTTAAAGGCCAGGGGGAAGAAAGGGACCCTCTGTATGGGATTGTCCTGGCTATTGTTTGGGGCTTCAAGAACAAATGGAAGTGATAATGATCCCATCACTCTCACCACGAGGTAGGATGGAACTTTTCCTGCAGAATTCCACTTTTCCAGAAGCATCAGAAATTGAGAGTGATCATAGAAATACAATACAGGAAAACACATACATAGAAATACATAGAAATAAATACATGGCCTTGTCCTGGCTGAGATGTCTCTTTGCCACAGTCCAGGATGTGTTTGGAGCAGCTGCTGTGCATCTCCACACCCTGAAATCACTCTGTGGCAGTATTTGAAGTTTGATATCCACGATTTTATATCCATTTGTGTCTCTATTACCCTGAGTCAATGCCATCATTTATATTTTCCTCCCTTTTTAGCAATCTGCTTTGATTTTGTCAGTCATTGACCTTTGAAGATTTATCCAATCAAATTTGTTATGCTGGAGTGACGGCTGAGCTTGGCACAGAGCTCCCCTGGATCTGCTGGCTCCTCTCTCGGAGCTGGAGCAGAGAAATCCCAGGTTCCAGCCCAGAGAGGGGCAGTAAAGCTGGGCAGTCACCCTGTGGGCTGCAGAGGAGGTGGCTGCTGATGGCACAGATTTGTCAGCCTGACATTCTTTATTGCTCTTCAAAGCCCAGCCTCTAACAGGGACTTTGGGACCAGAGACTGATGACAAGGCAGGGATGGGTCAGGACTTCTCTGTCCTCAAGGCTTTGCTGTGGTTTTTCCTTCCACACCACACTCCGAGCAGAGGAAATTAAACTGAGGAGATTTATACCAGAAAGGAGATGCTGCTTGGGCTTCTTTGGGCTTTTCCTCCTGACAAACACACTCCCCCCACTCCCGACTCTCCCTCCAACTTCCTAAATTGCTCTGGAAGATGAAATATTCAGTCAGAGGGGTGGAGACTGGCCCAGGCCTGATGATTTCAGGATCTCACTCTTTAATTGCCTTGGCAAGGGGAGCTTTAGTGACAGAGGCACCGAACCAGAACAGATTTTCCTGTAATTCCCAGATTTTAAAGCGGTTTTGCAATTCATGGAGCTGCTGCTATACATCAAACAGGGTTTATAAGATTTTTCCCCTCTCTAAGTGCCAAAGGCTCCTGAAGGTGAGCATGCACAGAGCAGGGGAGGCCTGGGGCTGGGAACCAGTGGCCCTGCTGTGAACCAGGAGTGGCAACAGTGAGGTCAGGGAGGGGTTAAGGTTGGTGACAGTGGCACTGGGGTGAAGGCCCTGTCTGCAGGTGTCCTGAGTGGCAGCTGTGACAGACACGGCCTGGGCTGGGCACAAATAACACCTTAAAAGTGCTTCGTGTGTTCTCTTCCAGCACCTCTCACAGGGCAGGGACTCCTTCCTGGGATTCCCATCCTGCCTCCCCAGAGACCATGGAATCACAGGGGCTGGGTTTATGGAATCACAGGGGTTGGGTTTATGGAATCACAGGGGTTGGGTTTATGGAATCACAGGGGTTGGGTTTATGGAATCTCAATGGTTGGGTTCATGGAATCACAATGGTTGGGTTCATGTAATCAGTGGTTGGATTTATGGAATCAGTGGTTGGGTTTATGGAATTTCAGTGGTTAGGTTTATGGAATCACAGTGGTTGAGTTTATGGAATCACAGTGGTTGGGTTTATGGAATCAGGGGTTGGGTTTATGGAATCACAGGGGTTGAGTTTATGGAATCTCAATGGTTGGGTTTATAAAATCACAATGGTTGGGTTCATGGAATCACAGGGGTTGGTTGGGTTTATGGAATCACAGGGGTTGGGTTTATGGAATCACAATGGTTGGGTTCATGGAATCACAGTGGTTGGGTTTATGGAATCAGTGGTTGGGTTTATGGAATCTCAGTGGTTGGGTTTATGGAATCACAATGGTTGGGTTTATGGAATCACAATGGTTGGGTTCATGGAATCACAATGGTTGGGTTCATGGAATCACAATGGTTGGGTTTATGGAATCTCAGTGGCTGGATTTATGAAATCACAGTGTTTGGGTTTATGGAATCAGTGTTTGGGTTTATGGGATCACAGGGGTTGGGTTCATGGAATCACAGGGGTTGGGTTTATGGAATCAGTGGTTGGGTTTATGGAATCAGTGGTTGGGTTTATGGAATCACAGGGGTTGGGTTGGAAAGGATTTGAAAGATCATTTCATTCCACACCTTCCACTGTCCCAGGGTATTCCAGCCTGGCCTTGGAGACTCCCAGGGCTCCAGAGGCAGCCACAGCAGCTCTGAGAACCTGTGCCAGGGCCTCCCCACCCTCCCAGGGAAGGATTTTCCCCAATATCTTCCCCTCAGTGAACCCAGAGCCTGGCACGAGCCCTGTGCTCATTTTCACCCTCCAAGCACAACCAGCACTTTTGGGAACTTCATTCCCAATGTTTCCTGTGATGATGTCTGAGCACCCAGCAGTGAGTAACTAAAGCCTGAGACCCACTTTTAATCACACCAAATCAATGCTCCATAAGGAGGAGGTTTAACTCTTTTTTTTAATGCATCGCTGCTGACACTGGAAAGACTCATTAGCACCCAAATCATCAATAGAGCCTGAACTCCAGAGTAACTCCTGGGTGGGATCAATGGTGCCGATGGAGCAGGGGAAGGATGGAGCAATGAGAGGGAGAGGGAAGGCGTTAAACAAAACAAACCCTTTCGGAAATGTTTTGTGTTTCCTCTAAGACACGGGCAGCCTCCCTCAGTGCGTGTTAGGCTGTAATTTCGGAGGGATCGCCGGGGTCTGGGGAGGTTTTCGGCTGAGCTGTTGCTCCGGAACCACCAGAGGGCAATGGAGAATGGAGCCAGAGCCGTGCCCGGCCGTGCGGGGAGCAGGAGGTGCCTCGGTGCTCTGCCCTGAGCGCCCCAAAAATGCCACCCGGCAGAGGAAGCGGTGCGGTGTGCCAGGCAGAGCTCCGCGGTTTCCAGCAGGGCTGTCTGGGAATCGATGAGGCTTCATTCCAAACACAGCATCTGTCTGCCGGAGAGCTCGTGCTCCCCAAATCCCACCGAGCCCCGGCGGCCGGGCGGGCTGGGCGCCTTCTCCGAGAGTGCGTGTGGCAATATCGATCTCCTGGCTAAGCGTCCTAATGAAACACAAATCTGCTGTCATTTGCAGAGCCATCTGTCGCCAGGAGACGTGAGAAATGCTACGAGCAGAACAATAACTGTAATTCCATTGGCGAATCCAGCCCCTCTCAAAGCACCGGGCCCAGCTTGTGGCCTCTGGGGCCGACGGTGTTTTCTGTGTTAAACCTCATCAAAGGGCAATAATGAAATCACTCAATGGAGTATTAAAGGAATTTCCAATTATGGGCAAGGTGCTTGTTGCACCAGACCTCTCCAGCCTGGCGTGGTGATTTCAGATCCATCTGCATGGCTGGAGCAGAGCCCTTCAGTGTTCCTGCTGTTCTGTTGTCCCACAGAAAGGGAAAACTGCTGGAGAAGGAGCAGTGCAGGACATGGTGACACTGGGTTAATGGAGAGGTCACTCTGCCAACGCTCCCCAGGCCTCTGGTGATTCAGGACTCCCTTACTTGGGAGTTTTCAGGGAAATTAATCCAAATTAACTTCTCCAGCGGATGGTTAAACCATATTAGCAGCTCATTCCCAGCGAAAATGGGCTTGATTCAATTGAGTTCAGTTTAACTCTGGTTCATCGGTGCCCTGCAATATTCGCTGCTGTGCCCGGGCCACGGCTCAGACACAGAGCCTGCAGGGCTGTGCTGGTGAGGGCTGAGCAGGGCTGGGGCAAGGAGGGGACACCAAAATGCTCCAGAGGTGCCTCCCAGCCCCGTTTTTCATTGCTCCTGTCTGAGTTGCAGCTCTCTGGGCACAGCTGCATCCCAGCTGTGCTGCTCCCTGCTCAGCCAGCCTGGGACACGGCCTCAGGCATCTCTGGGTGCTCTCCCAGAGCAGCTGTGGCTGCCCCTGGATCCCTGGCAGTGTCCCAGGCCGGGTTGGATGGGGCTGGGAGCAGCCTGGGGCAGTGGAAGGTGTCTCTGCCCATGGCAGGGGTGGGATGAAATTATTTCCATGGCCCCTCATGCCTGGGTGCTTCTGTGCCTCATAATCCTTCTCTGCTCCCCTACCACAGGCCTGGGAGGGCCAGACCAGTTTCAGCACGGTGGAATGGCAGCTGGGGCTGCCCTTGGTGTCCCCCCGTTGTGCTGCTCACCCCCAGGAAACAGGAACAACGGAATGTCTCCAAAATCTCCCAGCCCCTTTCCTCAGTCCCCCTGTCACTCATTTGTCCCTCTGTCTGTCCCCCCTTCATGCAGCAGCAGTAACCAACAACCCCACCCCATCTCAGAGGGGCAGCAAAACCTCACCGGGGTCAGATTTCTGAGCAGCTTTTGGGGAAATGCTGGGATGGCAGGAGAAAGGGACCTGTGTCCCCAGAGCTGAGCACACAGGGCCCGGGACTGAGTCCCCAGGGAGGGATCAGCCTGGCCCTGGGCACACCGGGAAGAGCAGTGGGCACTGCCAGGAATTATCCTCGGGTTTGTGCTTGGGTTTATTTTCTGTAAAAAAAGATAAAACCACCATGTTTGTTCAGAGGAGCCAAAGGAGAGCTCAGATCTCCACAGGGCTGATAAACACAACTCAGAGCAGAAGAAAAGGGGAGGACCACTGTGATTGTGCCCCAGCCTCAAAGCCAACCCTGCCGCAGCCACAGGCTGCTTCTCCCTGCTCCATTGTTTTATCCCTTCCCAATCCCATATCTGGGCTTTGCAGCGCTGCCACTCGGGCCACAAACCCCTCTGGAAGCACCCTGGGAACGCGGGGCTGTGTGCTCTGCTGGGCTGGCTCAGATAATGGATGTCCAAATTATATTTTTGGAAGCTTTTCCTGAAGTGTTTATCTGGCAGGCCCAGGCTGTGGGATCGATGTGCTGCTGGGAGCTCGCTCGCTTTCCATCTCAGCTTTTCTCCAGGAGAGGCTGGGCTGGAGCTTGGCTGGTGACAGGCCCTGATGAGCCAGGTTCTGTTCTCTTTGACAGCCCTCCAGAACATCCCGTGTCACTTTTATGGCGATCAAAGCTTGGACTCCCTCAGAAAACCAGGATATTTTCCTATTAATCGAGGGTGTCTCTCATCCAGCTGATGATCCCTATTAACGACCCCACACCTGGTACCATTCCAGGCCGTCCTGTTAGAGGGAACCAATTAGTGAAGATGGATTTGATTAATCTTTCTCTGGCAGAGGAGAATCAGAGCATTGGGTTCTCCTGGGCTGGGGTGCTTTGGGCCATGTGGGACTGATGGAGCTTGCTGGGAGTTCCTCCCCTGCCTGGGGAATCACCAGGAGGGATGGAGCAGGTGTGGAAAGGGATGGAGAAAAGTGGGGAAAAATAACCGAGAGACTCCAATCTGCAGGGAGNTGGCATTCCATCCATGGAATAACTGCCCCTTCCCTGGCATTCCATCCATGGAATAACTGCCCCTTCCCTGGCATTCCATCCATGGAATAACTGCCCTTTCCCAGGCAGGTCCTTGCCTCTGGTGCAGGACATCCCAGCCCAACCCCAGTGCTCAGCCCTTCTCCAGAGGCTCCAGCAGAGGTTCAGCTGCACCATGGCTGGAAATTCCATTTAATTCCTGCATTGTTTGTCAATATTTTCCTGTCTGGTATTAAATGAACATAATTAGTGCAGCTTACAGATGAGGGAAGCTCTTTAATGCAGCTGCTGTCCCGGTATTTCCCCCTGAGTTTCCAAAGCTGTAACTCCCTTCTCTCCTGCCATTGGTAATAATCCCTTGAAAGCTTGGAAGTGGAATGCACTGCCTGCCTTTGCAATTGTTTTTCTTTATTGTGTTGCTCAAACAAAGAGTAAAACATGCACTTGAAGGCTCTGTGACTTTTATTTTAGATTAAGGGGAATAAACAAAGAACGAACAAATCTTAAACGCTCTGGGAGAGGAAGCATCTGATCAGTACCTGAGCCAAAAGCTGCTGCAACAGCAGCTCGTGCTGCCTTCACACCCACCCAGAAATGAAACCTTCAGAGGTGACTTTGCTCCTCCTGAACATTCAGAACCTGCTGAACCCCAACGGGGCCCGTTTGCTGTGAGTCCCTGGCACTGTTTTACACCACAAGGACACAAAGACTCCAACTTCAGAAGGCTGAAAGTGGCTCCTTTAGTCTAGGGAAGTGTCTCTCCTTTTACACTGTTTCACACAGACCAATTTGATTGGTGACAAGAAGACAAACCTCTTCACTCACATTGGTGACACCAGAGGGACATCAAGAAGAAGTCCCTCCTAGGGAAAGGAATGTAAACAATTTTGCCATTACCAAAACACGTCTCTTGTTTACAGAAAATTCCCCGGGAAAGGAATTTCAGAAAAGCAAAACACCTCAGGCACGAGCCAGGGCTACAAGTCCCTCCGTCTGTCACCCCTCAGGACTGGGGCTGGGTTCCACATCTCCAGATGTGTCCCCAGCACGGGGATGCATCTCATCAGGAGATGCTGAGCACACTGTGCTGTTTGCACAGCCCTTGGCTGATCCCCGAGTGTCCTGGGCTGTTCCCTGTGCTCAGAGGCTGGAGAAACAGATCCACCACTGCAGTCACCGCTGAGCGTGAGACAAACAGCAGAGGTTTATTAGGGCCTCCCCCTTTTCTAGCAGGTTCAGAATCCCCGGGCTCAGACAAGTGGGTGGTTGGGGGATGCATTTTATGGGGGGCCAGAATGTCATGAGCCTCCCACAGGTGCATCACCTCTGGGGAGGGCCCACAGTCTCACAGGGAGATGGCTGATTGGAGGTGTTTGGAAAAGGTTTTAATTAAGATGAAAATAACAAACCATACAAAACAAAAGAGCAACAAGCCATGCAAGGTTTGGGGAGGTCCCCTACACCTGCCAAGACACCCCGAGAATGCCCTGAGAGTCTCCCTGCTCTCCTGTGAGTATGTAACGATCCAGGAGGGGGTTTTGCCATGCTGCCCAACAGGAATAGCTACAGGTCCTGAGGAACAGCCCAAGGATCCAACAGGTGCCTTTGTCCTGAGACCTGGCCAGTTATGGTGAGAAGAGCATCAAAGTTTCTGGTTCTTTGCCTTATAAGATGAGCCTTATAACTCAAGGTAAGATTGCCTTATAACTCAAACCCTTTCCCAATATGGGAACACCGGCTAAGGTGGGGGTGCCCTGCTACAGTTGGAGTCCCAGCACCACCCAGCTGTGCCCAGCAATGTGCCAGATCCAGGGTTCAATGGGATGGGTTGGGGTTCCCTGTGTCAGATCCAGGGTTCAGTGGGATTGGGGTTCCCTGTGTCAGATCCAGGGTTCAGTGGGATTGGGGTTCCCTGTGTCAGATCCAGGGTTCAATGGGATTGGGGTTCCCTGTGTCACATCCAGGGTTCAATGGGATTGGGGTTCCCTGTGTCAGATCCAGGGTTCAATGGGATTGGGGCTCCCTGTGTCACCCCAAATCCATCCTATCACTGCTTCCCCAGGGACTTGTTCTAGAACGAACCAGGCTTAGCCCAGCTGGATTTTCTGTCATGGCCAGATTTATTTGTCCAGCTGAGCTGTGACACTGCATCCACTGGGGCCTATAAAATCCCCAGGAAAAGGAGAGTTGCTTTAGAGGAGCTGATGGTTGGGGTTTTTTGGAATCCAGGAATTGTCTGCTGGATCTGCTGGAGTGTGGCAGGAGCAGGAACAGCGTGGGGGCTGCTCTGGGGAGGGGGTGCTCCCCCTGCCAGCCCCCAGGGCAGCCCGAGCTCACAGGCAGGCTCTGGAGCCCCTGAGGGAGCCCTGATCCCGAGTTCATCAAAGCTGCCAAGGTCTGATATCAGAGGTGCTGGTTCTGATGGACTGATGTCCTTGTGGGCTGTGCTGGGTTACCAGCGCTGACAGAGGAGCTGAGTTTGTGACTCTGAGGAGTGAGAGAACCATCAGATGTCACCACGTCTGGCTCTGTCTCCTGACAGCTTATCCTGAAATCCCCCCGAACATTCCAAAGCTCAAATTTCTGCTGCTTGGGTTTTTTTTAAACAATGTTATCTCCATTATTCTGCTGCTAACAAGCTGTGGCCTCACCTTCTGGGGGGCACAAGCAGGGACACGCTCCCTCCCTTGCCCAAAACCTTTTTGTTCCCCTCTGATTCCCTCCATCTCTTTCCATAAACTCTAAGCCCATGATTGACAGCCCAATTTAAACTTAATGTTTAATATTGCAATCAGGAGTGATATTTTGTGTTTGCTTTTTGAAGTGAGGAGAAAGGGTGGCAGCATTTGCCTCTTTGCAATCATTTCACCCTCAAAAGGGAACACATCCAGCAAAGTGAAATTTTGCTGGCAAAGAAGAAAAAGAAAAGGAGAGGGGGGATAAAAAAGAGCCGAGATTAACATCCTTTAAAATGTTCCTGTTTACTCCTATCGTCTCAGAGCTAATTTTAAATAGGATAAAATGATCCTTTAATCCCCTTTATCTTCTTAAGAGCTGCTGTAAAAGATCTACTTGACATTTGAGAAATGGGGAAAAAAAATAGGAGGTCTCAGAAATGGTGGATGGGAGAGATTTGAGTTGAACAAAACGGGAAGATTTGGTTCCTCAGCTGGGCAGAAATTCCTGTGGGCTCTGCTGGGGGATCCCACAGGGCAGGAGCACATCCCTGGGGCTGCCTGGTTTGTCAGGGCAGGCCCGGGACAGGGTCCTGAGGTCTCCTTGGAAATCCACCTGACAGCAGGAAGAGAGGTTGGGAGAGGCTTTCTGTGCTCAGGAAAGGAGGTTGGGAAAGGTTTTCCACCCTCAGGAAAGGAGGTTGGGAGATGTTTTCCATGCTCAGGTTGGCACTAAAGCCTCCCCCTGTTCTCGCTGCTGTTCTGCCTGTGAGGATCTGGCGTCTCTCGCTGGCTCGTTAGTGGCGGCTTCGTTTGCACAACATCTGCTTAGCCCTGGATAAATATTCCCTGCAGTTACTGAGCGGCCTCCTCTCCACTTCCAGCCCGGGCAGAGCCATGGATCAGGAATTAATTATGGGAGCTTGTCAGAGGCTGTCCAAAGATGTGATCTGCCTCACAACTGTCTCCAAAGATTGAGAACTGAGACCCCAGACTCTGAAGGGAGCCCCTGGCCTGGCTGAGGTGGAACGTTTGCCAAGTCTCAGAGGACTGGTGTGCATTCCCATGGGAACGGAGTGCAAGAACAATGGGACTGGTCACAGTGGACTGAGCCCAGCCTGCATGTTCGAACTGGCCTGTCCGTGCTGAAGGTACGGAACGGTTTGCAGCTTGTTCCTGAGACACAGGTGGTTCCCACTTTGGCTCTGTGCCCCTTGCCTTGGTTCCCGCCGTGACCAACCTATAAAACCCTGGAGACCCCCCCGCTCACTTTGTGATCAC
>VZDJ01000274.1:651110-682952 GCA_008694505.1 Cyanoderma ruficeps | reverse complement strand
GGGCACAGAGGGGGCACAGAGGGGGCACAGAGGTGCCATATCCCAGCCATGGCCGTGGTGTGAGCGCTGCCACCCCCTCCCAGCCCTGCCTCCCTCCCTGAGCCCTTCCCAGGCCCCTTCCCGGGGAAGCTGCTGCCATGGGGATGGACACACCATGGGATGGGATGGACGCACCATGGGATGGACACACCATGGGGATGGATACAGCTTTAGGACATCCACCTTACCCCTGCCCTGGGCCACGGTGGGATCAGTCACCTGGCAGAGGGCTCAGGAGCCACTGCTGGCCTGGGATTGTCACCTCCTGCCACCCCCAGGGCCCGGCTGTCACCTCCAGGGAGGGAAATGCAAGCCCCAGTGGAGTGTGGTGAAGGCAAATGGGAGAAAAGGTTTGATCTGAGACACGTTTCCCCCAGGAGAAGCTGAGGAGTCTCACGAAGGCTCAGTTTGCACTCAGGACTGGTTTGTTCTGGCACTCAAACACAGAGGTTTTATTTTTGCAGGAGCTCTCCTACCATTTGTATCCTGGCTGAAAAGTAATAATTGCAATCAGAATAAAAACATCTTGATTCCATTGTGCGTGGAGTACAAGAGAAAGTGGAGAGTCCCTTTCAAACCCAATCTTTGCCTGTGGCTGCCTCCCCTACCCAGCACTGAAGCTGAAGGAATGAGGTGACTCCAGTGGCTTTCCCAGCTTTTCTGCTCCAGAGTGAGAGATTTCCTCCCTCACTGGGCATCAGGAGGTGGCAGGGGTGGGATGGGAGGAGTCTGAGGTCCCTTCCAACCCAAACCACTCCTGGATTCCACACTCCCCGTGTCCAGAGCAGCTGCTGACCTGCTGCTTCCCCACAGAAGGATGAGAAGTGCCTCTGTTGGGTAAATGTGGAATTCTTCATCAGGAAATCCCACCTGGAATTGCAGGGATGGCCCATCCATGCAGGTGCTCTCTTTGCTCCAGTCCTTACTCCTTCAAACACCTTCAAAGTTTGGGTTTTACTAAAACCTGCCTTGGTGACTCCAATATTTCCAGTCAGTCCCAGCTGCTGTGGGTATTTGGGAATTCCCTGTGATCTCCCAAGCTTGTTCCAACCAAACCCTGATTGTAAAAACAGCCCCACAATGTCATTTGCTGCTCTTTCCCCACACATCCCCGGAGATAAAACTACTTGTCTTACAGCCAGAAGTAGATTTTTCTGTCTTCTTTTTTTTTCTGGGGAACCTTGAGTGCAACCCCCCCAAAAAAATCCCTCATCTGCTCCTCTTCATCCATGTCCCACAAAACAGCTCAGGAAGTTCTGATTCCTGAGGCTTTAGCACGGCAATGACATCTCTAAGCCCAGCCCTCGCAGCTGGAATTTCACAGCCCTGAACTGGGGGTTTGAGGGACATTTGGGGAAGTTTTTTCTCTTGTTAATGGTTGATATCTCAGTTATTTTATTCAACAGAATAAAAACTCAAAAAGTTTCTTTTCAAGGACTGAAAACGCCACTTTTGTAGATTCTGGGCGAGCTTTTCAAGTGCAGCGGTTTTGAACTCAGCACAGCTGGGAAACAAAGGGAAGGAAATCCCCCCTCAGCCATCTCCTGTAATCTGAGGCAAAACAGGCAAAGAAAGGCAGAACCAAATATAATCATCCCCGCGGGGTGAGGAGAATTATTCTGCTCTTAATGATTGATTTGACTGGAACACTTTCTGCAGGTGAAGAATTTTCTCCTCTCGTGGCAGCAGGACTGACCTAGACGGGTTTAAATCCTTGCAGGAATTTGCTGCCCTGTCCAGGTCCTGTTTGTGCAGAGTTTGGTGTCAGTGCTGCTCAATCTGGGTTTTGTTCAACTCCAACTTTAAATTGTTAAATTACTCAGAGTTTTCCACAGGTCACCTCTGAGAGAAAACCTGGAGTCCTGAAAGCTGATACAAAAACTCTACGGATTCAACTGTCAGGAATTAATAATGTCACCCTCCTCACACCTTCTTAATTCTCATTTTCCTCCAAAAAATCTTCATTAACACACAAAAAGGTGGATCCCTGCTGCTGGTGTTTGCATGAGAGGTCTTCAAGGGCAGGAAGTGAAGCAGGATCAGGAAATTTCATTCCCAATCTCTAAGAACAGAAAGATGACCCTGGCAAAACCAGGCCAGGGGAAGTTCAGGTTGGATTTCAGGAACAATTTCTTGCCTGGAACGGGGGTCAGGCGTTGCTGGACGCAGTAGGGGAGTTCTGATGCCTTAAGTTTTATCTTCCATGTATTTCAGGCTCTGTGCTGCCCAGGGGTGCAGCTCTGAGCTCACAGTCAGTGTCACTCAGCTCTGCACACAGCAGGGACACAAAACAAATCCTTCTCCTGCTGCACACCAAGGACAACACTCAGCCCCAAAGCACAAACAAGGGTGGCTGGAGGGAGGGACAAGAAGGATGGGATCCCACAGCCTGGAGCTGGAATTGGACAATTAAACCCCAAGATGCAAATGGACCAAAAGTTATAAAAATGTAAGATCTCGTCACTGGTCAGCCATTTTGTGTCCATTTTGTGACCATTTTGGGTGTAGGCCTGGCCAGGCTCTTGTCCTGCCCAAGGTGAACCCTAAAGGCCTTTCAATAAATATCTACTTTATTCTCCAGCTCTGTCCAGTCTCTGTTCCTGGTCAGCATTCCCAAGGCATCAGTCCCTATCCCTGAAGTGCTCAAAAACCTGTGGATGTGTCCTTGGGGCCATGGATCAGTGGTGACCATGGCGGGGATGGGATGAGGTTGGATTTGATGATCTTGGAGACCGTTTCCAAGCCCAGCAATTCCGTCACTCTCAGGGAACACTCTCAGCTGAAGGACCAGCCAGGGGTGGTACAGACACCCCATGGATCAACATTTATTCCTGCAGGATAATCCAGCTCCACCCGGGGACTCCTCCCTGAGCTGGGAGCTGAGCCCGGAACACTCGGCGGGGTTTGGAGTTTCACACCTCCTGCAGGGGCAGGAATGGCTCAGAATTCCTGATCTCCTGCTCCCATTTCTCCCTGCACACATTCCCTGCTCACATTCCCTGTTCCCTGCTCACATTCCCCATTCCCTGCACACATTCCCCATTCCCTGCTCACATTCCCTGTTCCCTGCTCACATTCCCCATTCCCTGCACACATTCCCCGCACACGTTCCCTGTTCCCTGCACACATTCCCTCTACACGTTCCCTGCACACATTCCCTTTTCCCTGCTCACATTTCCCAATCCCTGCACACATTCCCTGCTCACATTCCCTGTTCCCGGCACACATTCCCTGCACACGTTCCCTGCACACGTGGGACTCCTCACAGACGAGCAGATTTAGCTCAGTTTTCCCTGGGAATGCACCCAAGTTGCTTTAACTGAAGCCACATTCCTGACGCCGGGCAGCGCTGTGGGAAGCGGGGCTGGGAGAGGGGAATGGGACGAAGAGGATGAAGAGGATGAAGAGGATGAAGGGGATGAAGAGGATGCAGCGGCTGCTCCATCTCCTCCCACTGCTCCATCCCAAGCCCTCCCAGGCTGGTCCCAGTTGTGGGGGAAGATTTTGGCCCTGCAGTCACTGGGGTGGGGCCTGCACAGGAGATTCTTCCATTTGGCTTCTCAAAGGCCTCTGGGCTGTTCCTCAGTTATCCAGGATACAGAGTTCTTCCATCAGAAACACCCCGGTGACTCTGACAAGGGAGGGGCATCCCAGGGAAGTGCTCCTGGACTGTGGGAAAAGAGCGAAGTTCTGGCTTAGCCTTTATCCCAACTTTCCCAAGAAGGAGAAAGGGACTGGAAGTTTTGGGTCTCAGCCCATGGGAGGAGGAGAAGCCAGAGAAGGATCTCCCCCAGCTGTGCCATGTGGATCTGGCTGACCACAGAAACCTGGGATTGTCCGGGGTGTTCCAAAGGGCTCTGACAGAACCGGCTGAGAGGGACACAAGGACTGGGGAGAAGGTGGGAATGGAGAGGATTTTATACCACAGAAGATTTAGAAACGATAATAAATCTGCAGGATCACCGCCCAGGCAGGGGCACAGAGGGATGAGAAACGTTTTAGGTAAAGCTGTTCCCTGGTGTGTGACTGTTGGTACAGGATGCAAAAAAGCAAGACAGGAAAGAGGGGAAAAAACAAGGACACAGCAAAATAAGGGAAATTGTATTGCAGATAAAAATCATGGAGATATAGAACGGTTTGAGTGGGAAGGACCTTAAATCCCATCCCACCCCAGCCCTGGCAGGGCCACCTCCCAGTGTCCCAGGCTGTCCCAGCCCCAATGTCCAGCCTGGCCTTGGGCACTGCCAGGGATCCAGGGGCAGCCACAGCTGCTCTGGCAATTCCAGCCCAGCCCCTGCCCACCCTGCCAGGGAACAATTCCTGCCCAATCTCCCATCCAGCCCTGCCCTCTGGCAGTGGGAAGCCATTCCCTGTGTCCTGTCCCTGCAGGCCTTGTCCCCAGTCCCTCTGCAGTTCTCCTGGAGCCCCTTTAGGCCCTGGGAATCAGGAGAAGGAATGGCATTATGGAGTGGGAATGATGGAGCTTTGCACAGCTGGTGGAGCACTGGGAGAAAGTGCCTTTGGGAAGAGGATTGGAATCCCATGGTTTGTCCAGCCCTTTGTCCCTGGAAGAGTCCTGGAAGGAGCAGGAAGGGCAGAGGGGCCCAGTGAGGGACTCTCCCTGTGGGATGTGCAGGAATTTCCTCCCCCATTGCTGATTCCAGCCCAGTGACACAACCTCGGGGTCATTCCCCACATCAGGGAGATTCCCTGTGCTTCCAACCCCTGGGAATGTGCAGGGAAGAGCCACAGGAATCATGGAAAGGGACCTTGAACATCACCTGATTCCAACCCCCGAATGGCTCCAAGTCACCAGGGACACTTAAGAACTACAAATTAATCCAACTCATCAACCTGCTACCAAGGCATTTGGCATGCCAGGAAAACGAGGGAATGCTCCTCCATGGCAGAGAAATGCCAGAGTTCCAACATACCAACGTTTGGGGAAGAAAAAATATTTTATCACAAGAGTTAGAAAATGCAAATAAGTGTCTGGAGGGTGCTTTTGGAGAGCATTGAAGCAGGCTGAGGACTCGCTTCTCCATTTTAAATCTCCCGTGCTTCCAAGCTCCATCTTTCACTGCCTTTAAAAACTGGGTCTTTTATTAACGAGAGTTAAATTACATAACACTGAAAAAAGAATTTAAAATAATTACTTCCTAACCCCGTTTGCAAAGCCCTGAAGCACGAGGCTTTATTACCCTTATCTTAACTTTCTTAACTACTAATGTTTGAGCAGTTAGGAAATTATCCTTTCTCGTCAGAAATTCCAGCTGCAGTTATTTTTGCCACACTTTTATTAGCCCGCCGTATATTGATAATAATCGCAGCATATTGAGGTGTTTCAGCAGGAGACATTAAGGCCAATCAAGTGAATAATTCAACATTTTCAGAATTGTCTGAACACAAATTTACACAATAGCCTGTGACAAAGGAATCTTCGGGGGACTATCAAATAAATAACAGTCATTTTTCAAGGAGGCTGCAACACTTTCAAAAGAATAATCCCGGCCTCTTTTTTAATGCCGTGCCATTATTATTCACGGATGGTGGCATTGGAGAGCTCTGGAGCTGAGCTCTGCAAAGTTCTCTGTGCTGCTCTGGGGAGAGGCAGCTCCTGCCAGCACAGACCCCAGACTGCTTCAGCCCTGCACCTGGATTTTCCCATCTATTGGGCAAAAAAAAAAAAAAAGTAGGATTATGGAGTGATTTGGGTTGGAAGGACCTTAAAAATGATCCAGTGCCACTCCTGCCATGGCAGGGACACCTCCCACTGTCCCAGGCTGCTCCAGCCCCAGTGTCCAGCCTGGCCTTGGGCACTGCCAGGGATCCAGGGGCAGCTGATATTGTTTCACACCACAGCGACACAGACTTTGAGTTTCAGAAGGCTGAAAATGACTTTTTGGGATGTGTCTCCCTTTTATACTATTTTACACAGATCAATTTGATTGGCAATACAAAGACAAATTCTTTCAATCACATTGGTCAGACCAGAGGACATCAAGAAGTCTCTCTTAGGAAAAGGAATGAAAACATAGGTACAGTTTACAAAAACATGTCTCTTGGTTACAAAAAATTCTCTAAAAACAAATTTCAAAAAACCAAAACATCTCAAACACAAAACCAAAGTCACAGGCAGCCGCAGCTGCTCTGGGAATTCGATCCCAGCCCCTCTCAGCCCTCACAGGGAGAAATTCCTTCCACATTTCTCACCCCAAATTCCTCTCTTTCAGTTTGAACCCATTATTCTCTGTTCTATCCCCACAGTTCTTGATGAATATGATAAATATGTTCCATATAACACCATACATTGGTGTTTTCTATGGCCTGACTACAAAACCCATGTAAGAGCAATATGTCCCTATGCACATCCCATATTTTGTCACCCCGGGATTTTACACATTCCCTGGAAAACGTTTCCATCCTGTCCTTTTTTCCTAGAGTATTTTTTCAGTGTAAAATATGAGAAGCGCCCACAAAGCTCCAGCTTAGCTGGGACCGTGATTTCTGAGGAGAAGATTTTGTCTCAGTTTAAGCCTGGATTTTCCAGACGGTGCTTTTGGAGTAGCCTGGATTTGGGGGCTTTCAGCTGCATCTCAGCAGCTCTTCCTGAGGACGCCAGGAGCTGAATTATCTCTGCAACAGCAAAAACTGCTCAAGGATAAAAACAATTTCTGAGCTCTTATCAGAGGAAGCCTCAGAGCTGAAACCTCTCCTGTACCGGTCGGGATTCACCTGCCCAGCCCCCTGTGCTCTCTGATAAGGCAGAGACTCCTCGGAGCACCAGGATGGGCCTTTCCCATCGGGATTTGGAGCAGCCCCAGCCCAGACCTTCAGCTGCCAGGGCTGGGGTGGGCTCAGTGTTCCTCTGGCTGCTCTTCCTTAAACATTTTTGGGAGGAATTGGTAATCCAAGTGGGTGGAGCACTGATTTCTCCATACTTCCTCTTTTTGCAAACAAAAGCACTTTCCCCCTCTACTTTCTGATAAATAATGCTTTAAAATCTGCTGTGAAACACCTTGGGATGCAGGTGGGGTGTCTGAGGGGGACCAGAGACACAGGCAGGGGAGGGGAAGTGACGCTGGTTTACACCACAATGACACAGACTCTGACTTCAAAAGGCTGAAAATATTTCTTTATTTTTGGGATGTGTCTCCCTTTTATACTATTTCACACAGACCAATTGGATTGGGGACACAAAGACAAACCTCTTCACTCACATTGGTCAGAGCAGAGGGACAGCAAGAAGTCCCTCCTGGGGAAAGGAATGAATAACAGTTACAACTACAAAAACACTTCTCTTGTTTACAGAAAATTCCCTGGGAAAAGAATTTCAGAAAACAAAAACACCTCAGGCACAAAACCAGGGCTACAGGGAAGTGCCAAAAATCAGGGAGAGGAAAGTCTGGGGCTGCAGAGCCTCCTCTGCTCCCCATCAGGAGTGGAAGTTACAGCCCTGCCCGTCCCCAGAGCTCCCACCCCAAATCCAGGGGCTGAGGGGGGGAAGGACCTGAGCAATGGCTCCTCTCCACTGCCCTGCAGTTCTCACACTGTTGATTTATTCCTTCAAAACTGAGCTCCCATTTGCCGGGATTATTTTTCATCATCACTCTGCCAGAGTTGGGGCAGTAAAGCAGCACTGGCACCATCCATCTCTCCCAGGGCTGTCCCTGCTCCTCCCCTGCCTCATTTTTCAGCAGACACTGGATGTCACCAGGCTTTGGGTTTGGGAGCTGTTCCCTGGCTCCCTGTGCCCCCGTTCCTTCAGCTGCTCTCTCCGTGGTGATAAAAACCCATTACCCTGCATGAACAATGCCTTGGTTATTTACTGCTCTCTCCTAGAGGATGTTCTGGGATCTGCCTGCCCTTCATCCCTCACTCTGAGCACCTGGGACGGGACTTTCTGCCTCTTATCCCTGAGGCAGACTCCAGGGTGTGAAATGATGGGATGAGCACAGGGACAGGAATTGGGGTGCCTGAGAAGGGGGCAGCCAGAGCTGGGCGAAACAGATTGGTGTTAATTGTTTAATCCAGTAATGAGTGAGGGGAAGCATCTGGGGCTGCTGTGCTGGGCACGGTGGGAACTGGGGGCAGAAATGCTCCCATTTCTGGAGATTTGGCCATGGAATGAGATGGGAAATAAAGGAGTTAACTTGCATTTAAAGAGAGCAAAATCCCACAGCTTCTGAGCCAGGAGGGAGAGTCAAAGGCACCAAAACCCCAACCCTTCCCCTGGATAAATCCCAGGGCTCCTCATTGCCCCACAAGGCACCAGAAATGGGATTATTTCAGCAGTTAAATCTGCAGGTGGTTCCAGGTCAGCCTTTGGAATTGTGGATCCCCTTGGTTTCATGGAGCTGCAAGAGGGAATCTTGTGGATTTAACAAAAAACTCATCTTGTGCTGGGAAAGTACTCGAGTCAGCACAGCTTGGAGAGGTGGAGACAGTCATGGAACCCTGGAATGCTTTGGGATGGAAGATACACTAAAGCTCATCCAGTTCCACCCCAGGGACACCTCCCGGTGTCCCCAATGTCCAGCCTGGCCTTGGGCACTGCCAGGGATCCAGGGGCAGCCACAGCTGCTCTGGCAATTCCAGCCCAGCCCCTGCCCACCCTGCCAGGGAACAATTCCTGCCCAATCTCCCATCCAGCCCTGCTCTCCTTGTTTTTGGGGCCTTTTCCTGCAGACAGTTTAAGGGAGGTGAGCCCTGCTCCTCTGGAGTGCCTGGGAATCCTCCTGGATCCGTGTGCTGAGACAAGGGAAGATCCCAGCAGATGGAGTTGGGATGCTGCACAGCAGAAAGGCAAGAGAAGCAGAGCAGGATGATTTTCTGACGATGCTGAATTAATCAAATCAATAGTAAAGCACTTAATACCTAAAGTGGTTGGAGTGTTGATTATAAAAGGCTGTGTAAACATAATGTAGAAATTCCCAGTAATTGGCAGCTCGTTGGGGGAAAATGGATCTGCTGTCTGTGGATAGAGTGCCTGTGTGTGCATAATCATAATTTATCTCTTTACAGAGTGCTCAGGTATTAATCAACTGTAACAATAATGCTCTGAGTCAGTGCTGAGCGCAGCTCCAAGCCCCACCTGCCTGCACGGAGGCAAATCTGCCTCAGAAGCTGGCAGAGATGGTCTGGCTTTGAGCACGAGCTGGGCTTTGTAAGGCTCAGAATCAGCCACAAACTCTGTGGAATCTGCACGTTTTGTGCTTCTCACCACACCTTGTGGCATCAGGGTGTCCGTGAGCTGCTGGGACTGGGCTCTGGAGGGAGCTGGAGTTGGGCAAGGCTGGGAAAGGCAGCCCAGGAAAATCCTCCATGCCTGAGGGCTGGCAGAGCTGGGCGCCGTGGGATTTGAGCCTGTGTGGTCCCGAGCCCTCCTGCTGCCTACTTCCAACCTGATCCTGACATATTCCATGTTGCAGGACAGGAATATCACAGAGGATGGCTGGCAGGGCACAGCCAGGCTGAATTAGAGCCATCAATAATTTATTTGTGCTTGGGTTAAACCAAGTGGTGCCAACACCAGGAGCACATCCTGCTGAGGGGAGCTGCATCCTGCTGGGGACAGGGAAAACTTGGATCTTCCTCCCCTCTCTCTCCTGCTCTCAGCCCCTCTCAGCTCGCCAGAAGAGTGTTTAAGCCAAGGCTTTAAGTTTAGCCATTAATTTCAAAAGGTATTTTCAAAGATATGAGTGGAAGCTAAACAGCCCTTTAAACATCCCTAAACACCCCACGGCTTTGAGAGAGCCTGGAACTCTCCTTGATCCCTGGGATTTAACCAAATGCTGGAAGTTTAAACTCACACCACAACTCTGCTTCCATTTAACTCCTTATCCTGGCAGAACCGGTTTTTAACACCACCTCAGCAGCTGAGCCAGGTTTCTATGTAGCTCCTCATTCCAACAGAGCCGGTTTTTAACATCATTTCACCAGTTGAGGCTTCCAGATCCTCCCCCAGCCCCGAGGGAGTCCTGGTGCTCAGAACCTGGACACCTGACCAGGCCACTCCAGCTTTTTGTATTCCCCTCCTTTGGCTGTCTGAAAGGTGTTCGAGTGTTTAAAACGTTTATTAAGAGAGTATTAAAGCAGGGAGATGGAATGTTTTAGCAGCAGACTCGGTGTTCTGTCTGCTGGCTGATAAATCAGTGCCCTTATCAACCCCTCCTGCACAGCCGTGGACTTGGCAGGGATCAGCAGGAGATGAAAGCCCTTTATTACCCTCATCCCCAGCCTCCTGCACACTCACACTCAAGGACAATTCCCCACACCTTATCGGGATGGAGACAGCATTGATTTAGCTTACATTAACCTTTCAGGACCTATCAGATTACGCTGGATACATTTCACTTGATAAGAACTGAGCAGGAGTTCAGTCCCCGCAGCTCCCCCGAGCCCTGCGGTGTGAATTAATCACCATCAGGGAGCTGCTTCCCAGCTTTGGGTGGCAAAGTGGTTTTAATCACAATTTTAGTTCTAAAATTACTGACCCATCTGCCCAGCCACCTCACTCATTCTAAATCAGTTGTCCCCAGGAACATTTAACTTTCCAAAACTAACCAGAAGTCTTTGTGCTCTGCTGTTTCAGGGCTGACTCCTGAGGACATCACTCCCAGCCCATCCTGCTCCTAATGTCCTGGACCACCTCAGGCTATTTTGTGCCTCATCTGGCTGTCATTTCAGCCAGATTAATGTTTGGCTTTGTTTGGAGCACGGGAAGAACTTTGTGAGGTGAAGTTTCATAGCTGATTTCTTCACATAAAACCCGCTCTGGGTGTGATGGGCAAGGAGAGCCTGCAGGACTTTAAACTCTCTGGCTTTGTGTAGGTTGAAGGAGCTCAAACAGGAGCTCTGCACCTTCCCAGCACTGCTGAGATCATTCCCAGGCTCAGTGTGTGGCAGTGACAGAGTCTGTGCATGTGTGACACACAGGGAGCACAGACGAGCAACAAATGGCCCCAGAACTGCAGTAAAATGCTGAATCCTCCAGGCAGAAGGGTGCTGCCCTGGCTGGCCAGGAGAATGGTTGGGTTCAGCCCCAAATCAGGCTCCTGCCCAGCCTGAGATCCCCCTGAAGGCTGCCCGATCGCTCTGGGTGACCCCAGCTGGGCTCTGTGCCCCAGTCTCGGCAGGTAAAGGTGGCATTATAAGATAAGGGGTCATTATCCTGATGAGCTGACAGAGCCCTGCCACAGAGCTGCCTCTTAGGCCCAGTACTTGTTAAAACAAGGCAGGCTTTGGTCCTCTCCTTGACTTAATCAGCGCTGTCAGGAGAGAGCTGGACACGGGGAGATGGTCAAACCCCAGGGAGTGACCCCATGTGCCACCAAGTGCCACCGAGTGCCACCGAGTGCCAGGTGCAGGACACGGCTTCTGGGGACAGCTGCCATCCCCTGGCAGTGCCAGCGCTGTCCCTGCCCCTCCCCTGGGAGCTGATCCCTCCTGCCAGGCCAGCCCTCGCCCAGCTCTGCCCTTGGCAGCCCTTGGCAGTGATGGATGCCTGCTCTGCTCCTTCCCCGCGTTAGCGAGGCCGTAAATGGAGAGCAAACAGAGGAGGCAGCCCCGTAAAAACACCCAGACAGCAGCAGATCGGGGGACAGAGCCATCCGTCACCGGCTGCAGGTGGCATTAAAGACCAGCAGCGTTTGTTCTCCTGGAGATGGGAACAGCAGCAGTAAATGGCACTGAACTAATCTGGGCTCCAGGTAAAATATTTACAGTGATGGTAGAAAATAAAAACAGTGGGAGTGGGCAGAGAGGGCAAAGGGACACCAACGTGCCTGGAAAATGGGATAAATTATTTCTTTCCTCAAATAATCTTGATAACTTTGATAGGCATCTCCTTTTAGTGTAAATCTGCTGGAATTCCGAAGGGTTCTGGGGAGGGAGGGGAAGCAGGAGGTCAATCCCTGATGGTGGATAACACATGGGACACCTGGGATGGTGGGAAGTGAGACAGTTGACACCTTCCCAGGGATCAAGAAGCTTTTCCTCCTCAGGATTTCATGCCTTGTCCATGATAAACATCAGGAATGGTCCTGGATGTGGAGCTGGGACCTGGAGGATGGAACAGTTTCTCGATTTAGGGAAGTTCTGCAATCCCAGCTGGGAATTTTGCACTGCTTTGGGACCACTCAGGTGTTCAGCTCAGGCTGGTGGAGATAACTGCAGAAAATAACTCATAAAATAGATAATAACTAATTACTAATAAAAATAAAAGAGCTAATATCTAAAAAATAAACTAAGAACTAAAACTTAATAACTAATAAAAATAAAATAGCTAATAACTGCTAAAATAGCTGCAGGAAATAACTTATCAAACTGCTGGAACTGGTTCAGGAGGGGCCATTTCAGGCTGCTGGGAACAGACTCTGCTGTGTAATACAGAAATTAAGAATTGTTCTAAAGCCCCTGACAGCCCAGCCTGTTCCAGACCTTTTTACAGCTGCCCTGATTGCTGACACTCAACAATTCCCCTCCCCAGCCCAGCCCTCCCGCCTCAGAGACTCTGTGCAAGGGCAAATCCAAATCTTTGGATCTAAAATTTCAATAAAGAGGAGAGGAACAGGAACGTTCTAATCCTTGACTGCTGGATTTATGAACTTGGCCGTGTTAACCTTTTGTTTTATTGCCTTTATGGCCGTCCTATAAAACACTGCCAGAGTCAAACACCTGAGCTGTGCTGCCTGCGAGGCGTGGGCTCCTGAGGATGGAACCTTCATCCCTCTGGGACAGGTCCCAAGGGACACGGGGGTGAGGACAGAGGTGTCTGTGCTCAGCCATGCCCAGAGCCAATATCGGTGATGACAAAGGGATGGGACACACATTGGCTGCTTCTGATGGTTCCTGAGGGCTCTGCAGGGTTGGGTTTGTGCTCTGTGACCCTACACACACCGTTTAATGTGATTTTACTGTCTATAATGTGCTGTAAGGGTACAGAGGCTGTGAAGGGCAACTCATGGGGGAAAGGAGGGGAGAGGATTTATAAATCCAGCACTTCAGCCAGACCTGGGGCTGTTTCTGTCCTCACAAGTTTGAAGCTGAAGAAAGGCAGAGGAAAAAAATGACTGTATCTGTGTGATCCGTGGGTGGGGTTTGGGCTGTGGGTTCTCTGACAGGGCTGGGTGGTGTGTGGGAGCTCCGGGTGTCACCGGCGATCCGTGAGCTGCAGGAATGGGTAAATGCAGGTCCTGGAGCTGCTCACCCTGCCCGAGCTGAGCTTTGCTTCCAGGTCTGTGCCCTATTCACAGCCAGCCCCGGGGCCGGGCCCCCGGCACAGCCAGGACTGCTCCTGCTCCTGGAGCTGCTCCCGTTCCTCTGCAAACCTCCTCTGCAATCCTGACCCCAAACCCGCAAAGCCTCAGCCAGAATAAACCAAATTCCGCTGCTCCCGGCCCTGGCCAGCTCAGCCGTGTCCTCCCGATCCCGGGAGGAGGCACAGGGGCTGTGGGGAGCCTGGAGAAGCCACAGGTTTGGCCCCATCCCCACAGGCAGGCGGGAATTGCCGGGAGACACCCGAATTCAACCGATTCAATCCTCCCTGAGGGGAAAAGAGGGGGTTTGTCTGAGCTAAAAGAGAATTCCACTCCCACTGAGGGGGAAAGTGTGGCTTTGTCTGAGCTAAAAGAGAATTCCACTCCCACTGAGGGGGAAAGTGTGGGTTTGTCTGAGCTAAAAGAGAATTCCACTCCCACTGAAGGGAAAAGCAGGGCCGAGAGGGCTCTTTAATGGGGCCTTTTGTTCTCGCCTGGACAAAGAGAGACCCGGAGTTCGGCCCCGGGTTCGGCTCCGGAGTTCGGCCCGGAGTTCGGCCCGGGGTTCTGCCCCGGGTTCGGCCCCGGGTTCGGCCCCGGGTTTCCAGGAGCTGCGGGCATCTCTTCAACCCCAGCACCTGAGCAATCCCGGCAGAATGAAGGGCCCGGGGCAGGTTCGGCTCCTGGCAATGACGAACCTACACAAAGGAGCCCATCGGAGCCGTGTCCTGGCCAGGCCTCTCCGGAGCGGGAGGAGCTCTAAGCACAGCCCCGTGTGTCTGGCACCGTCCTCCCGCAGCTCGGCGCTGAGGTGGCACAAGCAGAAAAAATCTAAAATCCTGGCAGATGAGCTCAGTCTGTGAGTGCTTTGCCATGTCCCTGCTGCTGTTTTACACTGATGAGCTCGTTATGGAAAATGAGCTGTCTCCTCCCCATCATCCCAGCGATGGGAAGCAGCAAACAGGGCCTGGTTTTATTTCTCCTGACGGGTTTGGGACACGGAGGGGAGCTCAGAGGGGATGAACTTGCATGGAAATGAGGAGGAGTGGGGTGTGGGTAATATCCCAGTTTGGGATCCATCCCACAGTGAGAGAGAACGTCCACGGCCTCAGCAGAGCTCCTGGAATCGTCCTGGAATCCTCCTGGAGCACTTATCCAGAGCTGGAACAGCTGCCAGAGCATCTCCTGTGCAAGCACCTGCCTGCAGGGAGGAAACAGAGCAATACCAAGTGCTGGGGAATCCTGCTGGAATCCCTAAAACCTGGGGCTGAGCCCCTTGGGGACGATGTCACTTAGCCAGAGCCACTGCTGGCAAAGGGAAAAGAAACATTCCGTGGATATTAATGGATTGTTTAGCTCTGGTTTGTGTGGGGAGAACCGGATGATGGATGAACCGGCTGGGGACATCATTGTTTGGCTTTTAACTACCGCAGAGAGCTGATAATGCTCAGGGTGAGCTTTCAGGGCAGAAACATTCACAGAGAGAAGCTCTGGATGAGCTTTTATCCAGGGAGAGAAGTGCTGCTGTCAGGGGTTGGAGATGGGCTGGTTTACTCCGTGCCCTGCTGCCAGAATTGCAGGAAAAGGTGCTGAAGACTGGAAAGGTAAAATGAGTTCCTGCAGCAGCACACACTGTGGTGCCACCCAGTCCTCTGCTTTTAAACAGGTGGAAAGAGCAAAATTCAGTTTCGTGACCTGCTGCAAACCCAGAGAGCTTTGGAATAAAGCAAAAAGGGAGTTTATTCCAACAGCAAAATTCCAATTCCCTGGAGCTTTCATGGGAATTTCAGTGCACGAGGTCCTTGCCTCAGGGACAGGGCACAGGGGGTGTAAGTGGGGGTGATTTGGTGTCCAAAATGTTTCTGAAGGAAAATCCATTTGCTGGATCCTGCCAGGTCAGCAGGGACCTGCTGGGCCTTGTGCTGTTCCCCCTCTCTGCTCCCTCCCTGTGCCATGGGGGACCCTGGGGCCTCTGCACATCCCAGGGAATTCTGCATGACCCAATCCCCTCTGAGGGGTGTCTGCAAGCCTGAACTCGGCTGTGAGGAGCTGCCTCACCTTCCCAAGTGAATTGGCTTTCCCCAGGCGTCTTTGAGGGCAGTTTTCCATTTCTGTGGTCGGACCCTCCACGCCCTGAGCCATTTCTGCCCACCAGCACTCCCCAGCTCCAGGTGCTGCTCCCTTTGTCTCCTCCCTGATGGCTCCAGCAGCTCCCAAGCCAGGCCTGGCTCTGCTGCCCAAGTTCCCACCACAGCAGGGCTGGAGTCAGGAATGGGGCTCTGGACTGGGAGTCCATTCATCTCCCCCTGCTCTCCCTCCTTCCTGGCCATCAGTATGTGTCTCTGGAGGAGCAGAGCTCAGCCCTGGCTGCTCTTTGGTGCTGCACAAACCCAGTTGTGTTCAATCCTTCCCCATCCATCACCCACTACTGGAGATCCTGTGCTGGCTCCAGAAGCTTCTCCCGGTGTTCCTGGTGGCATCAGGGCTGGAGCAGCCCCAGGCTCGCCTGGACTGGGCCCCTGTTCTTGCTGCCTCTTTTAATTTGGCCTTTTTTACCTGTGAAAATCAGCAATCAGAAAGGGAGGTTTTTAAAAGCTGCAGAGCCCTTCTTTTTAACCAGTTATGAAATGATTAATATCACCTCTTGACAATTTCAGGGAAGGCAGGAGTGACTCCTTTTTCTCTGCCAGTCTGCCCTTGCCTTTCCCACACTATTTTCACGCAGTGTTTGCTGTTGGTGTCTGTCCTCCCAGGATTAAAGACAAAGACTGCTCCCAGTTATTTAAAACCTGCTATAAAAAGCTCTTCCCATGGATCCTGAAGGCTCCCAGGCCTGGCCTTGCACTCCAGAGGAGCAATAAAACCAAGCCAAGGGGCTGAGGTCACTCCTGAGGGTGTCAGAGCACCCTGAAAAGCAGAAGACCACCCTTGCCCAGCTGCAGTTGGACAAGTGAGTCCTCAATGCAGTGGCGGAGTTTTGTAGAGAAATAAAAATAGCTGGGAAGGAAGAGGAGGGAGCTGCCGGCCCCGAGCAGCTTCCTGAGCATTTCCAGCTCAATGGGGTTTGATTGCTCCACACCTGCCCGCTCCTCCGAGGCTGAGGCAGGAAAAATAATCTCCCCTGATATGCAAATCCAGCAAATCTCAACGCAGCCGAGGAGAGCGAGAAATAAATCTGCAAATCCGAGCCACCGACTTCAAACCGTTCCTGGAGAGAGATTTGACTGATTTCCCCCTTTTCCCTGGCTCAGCAGTGAGGGAATGAAGGATCCTCATTCCTTTTACACCATCTTGGAAAATATATGAGTGACTTCTGTGCTGTTGTGCAGTAATCAGGGGATTCCCAACAAACATCCTCCAGTTCCAACCCCAAAGTTCCACTTCCAATCTCAAGTTCCCACCCCAAATGTTTTGGGATGAGTGCTCCCTCACAAGGCTGCTCTGATTCTGCCAGGAAAGCTCTCCAGATCCAGAGATGAAGGAACAGCTCCTGCAGGACCAAAGATTTCCCTCAGTTTGGGTTCAAATCCCACAAACCCGGGCTGTTCTGCTGTGAGCACCACTCCCCAGCCCCCATTTTTTAAGGGGTTTCATTTTCATGGATAAGTAGAATAAATAAAACATTGGGAAGGGAGAAACTTCACAGGAAGGTTGGAAAGCAAGAACTGAAGAACTGTGCCACAAAAATGTGGCTCCAGTTCCTGAAGGGAATCTGCTCTGGTTTGTGTCCCCTCCTTAAGGAAAAGCTCCTGCCTGTGGGGGAATCAGGTGTCAAAACGATGCTGGGGGCAGGGGGAAGTGGGCTGGGAGAAGGAGCTGGGTTTGGAATCGTTCCTGCTCAAAGACCAACCTGGCACCTGGGAGAGGTCAGAAAGCTGATCTGTAGCTCAGTGGGAGCATATTCCTGTGTTTGAGGTGCTGCAGGTCAGTTTCTGTCTGCCAAAGAGGAATTTTCTCACCGAGGTCAGGAAGGGTTGTTAACAGGTCCATTTCTGTGGATAAAACTATCCATTCTGGCCAGCCAGAGTCCTTCCAGGAGCAGGATCACAGTCCCATCCCATCGGGTGAGGATTTCACAGGCTGGGCACAGCACCAAACCCCCTCCTGCAGCCTCTCCCTGTGGAGGGATCATTTGGAGTTCCAGAATTTCCCACAGGATAAAGGAAACATCCCTGGTTTAAGATCCCTCTCCAAAATCCAGTTTCCTTCCGGTATTTTGTTATGTGTGCAGCGCTTCACCAGTTCTCCAGCAGCAGCCAAACACAATTATAATTAATTATCCTGTGAAATAGTCTGTGTTTTTAGAAAAGAGCCCTGGCATCGTCACTTACCTGAGATCCAAGTGCTGCCTTTGAGCGCAGTGCTGACAGTAGGGATGTTTTATATTCCTTATTTCAATATAACTGACTGCTGGAGAGACTCATTTCCATTAATGTTGGAATTATGTATTTAGGGAACGCTCCACGTTCTCCATCCACACCGTGATTCTGGAGGATGGAGTCATAAAAATGGAAAGATTTTTGCTTTTTTCACCTTCAAAGTAGGAGCACCTTGAAGATTCTTAGGACTATTTTGGGCTGGGAAACCCATTTTTCTGATCAGCAATAAGTGCACCTGACTCTGCTGAAAGCAGTGGTCCTTAACAGAGAGGCAGGAGGGTTTGTGTTCATTAGCCAGACTTCAAACCCTCGTCTCTCTGGCAGATAAATGATGTGGATATTTTTAATCCACTGCCTTGACTTAGCATTTTCTCCTTTCTCAGTCTCTCCAAAAGATAACATCCAGATGAGCAGCTGATAATTAGCCCCGAGGGACTACATGTACAATTTGATTTCAAAGGGGGACTTTCATGTTAGATATTGATTAAGAACAAAATAAAAGTGGCCATTTCATCAAAAAGCAGCCTCAGAGTGCTCTGCGTGCCAGGAGCTTCCCTTCCCCAGCTCTGCCCACGTGGGGCCACCTGGCAAACAGAAAAACCTCAGGTTTATTTATTAAAACTCATTTATTGTCTCCAGACAGGCTGAGCAACAGAATTGATTTGTTTGAAGGCCAGGCCTGGGTGTGATAATCAAACTGTGCCTGCTCCCAGCCTGGCTCTCTCTGTGATGAAAGAGCTGAAGATTCCCAAATTATGGAGATCAGAGGAGCGGCAGTGGGGAGCAGGAGGTGCAGGGAGTTGATGGAAGTGGAGGGAAGAGGTGAAGTTGCTCCAGGGCAGAGCCAGCAGGGACAGAGCAACTCCTGGAAGCCGGGGTGACCATCTCAGGAGGTGTCAATTGATCATCTCAGGGGGTGTCAGTTGATCATCTCAGGGGTGTTAATTGATCTGGACTGTGCAGGGGTGGAGGAAAGCTCCAAACTCCCCCCCACAAGGTTCTTGGATTAACTCCGGGTTTAGTGCCTCTGCTATTCAGAGTTAATTACACGGGGACCTCAATGGATGTGTTTTAAATCTCAGTTAATGTCCTGTTCAATCAATTCATAGTTAATTAATCCAAGGGGCTGGTTCAGTGGGAAGAGAACTCAGACTGCACAGAGTGCTCCTGGTCCTGCCTCGGCTGCAGGAAATCCCTGACCGTGCCAGGACTCAGTCCTCAGCTCTGGGTTTTCCCATCTCTGGGGTTTGCCGTCTCTGGGGTTTGCCATCTCTGGGGTTTGCTGTCTCTGGGGTTTGCTGTCTCTGGGGTTTGCCATCTCTGGGGTTTGTCATCTCTGGGGTTTCCCATCTCTGGGGTTTGTCATCTCTGGGGTTTCCCATCTCTGGGGTTTTCCGTCTCTGGGGTTTGCCATCTCTGGGGTTTGCCATCTCTGGAGTTTCCCAGCTCTGGGGTTTCCATCTCTGGGTTTTCTCAGCTCTGGGGTTTGCCAGCTCTGGGGTTTGCCATCTCTGGGGTTTGCTGTCTCTGGGGTTTGCTGTCTCTGGGGTTTGCCAGCTCTGGGGTTTGCCGTCTCTGGGGTTTCCCATCTCTGGGGTTTGCTGTCTCTGGGGTTTCCCAGCTCTGGGTTTTCCCATCTCTGGGGTTTCCCAGCTCTGGGGTGTGCCACCTTTGGGGTTTCCATCTCTGGAGTTTCCCATCTCTGGGTTTTCCCATCTCTGGGGTTTGCCATCTCTGGGGTTTGCCAGCTTTGGGGTTTGCCAGCTTTTCTGGTTATTTAGGGGGGTCCAGGAGGCCAGAAACCAGACAACTGCAGGGTCAGACACTGCCCATGGGTTTGCTTCCCTCTGCTTGGAAGATTTGAGGTGAAAAAGCAGGAAGGAGCCCAAACCCAAAGAAAACTGCTTTCAAAAGCAAAGGGACAGCAGTGAAATTTCAGATATTTATTACATATATTAAATTCTGTATTTCATTCTAATTAAATTCCATATTTAATTCCAATCATGGAACAGCATTGCCTGGATAAGCAAGGAATGAGTTGTTCTCTCTCTCAGCCAGATTTAGGATTTTTGGGTTGGATTTTTATGTTGAAATTCTTGGGGTTTGGAATTAGACCTATTTTTTCCTGGATTTTTTAATCCTCTTCCTGGAAGTGTTAACCCAGGCTGGTCCTGGAGCAGCCTGGGCTCTGTCTGGGTGCTCTTGTCTCTCTTTTAGGAAGATGAAAAGAGAAAATTCTCCTGGAATAGTTTTACTGCAGGAGCTGAAGCTTCTAGATCCCAGCCAGGCAGCCCTTCCCACGTGGAGCTGGAGGGAGGAAAACATCCAATTCCATGGAATTTGGGGGCCCAAGCTCTCCTCACCTGCTGGGACCCCCAGCAGAACCCCAACAGGCTTTGAAAGAATCCAGAATTCACCCATCAAGGATTCCCTCTTCCCTTGGAGCACAGAAAAGGAAATTTTATCAGGCACCATCGTCATGGAAGGGAAATTAAAGACTGAGTCAAAGAGACAATGACTGAAGAATTAATTCTTTTCTGTCCTGTGAATTCAGAGCAAAAACTGACAGTTTTATGTTCCTTCAAGGGAAGCCTCTTAAATAAAAGCAAGAGCAGGGAGGGGGGAAGAGGGGAAGGAAGAGGGGGAGAAGGAAAAAGGGAAAACCGCTCGGAGCTAGAACATGACCACAGGCAAGAACTCTTCATTAGCAGCTTCATTTTCAGTCAGGTGCATTTAAGGAGTTTTGCCACCCTCTTAAAAGTTCATTTTCTCCTCATGCAGCACTTTTGGAGTGCATAAATCTTTCACATTCTCATTTCCATTGGCCCCACACGGCTGCAGCTGGCTCTGGGGCTGAGCAGAGTTGAAGTTGTCTCCCTCAGACGCCTCTTGTTCTGCAAGGAAAGAAGTTTCCAGCAAATCCATCATGAAATCTTTTCCAATTGGTGCCCTGCATGGGGGTGGTGTGTTTTTTAACTCAGAGAATTTATTTTCCACTCTGAGGAAAGCATCTGGAGCTTTCATTTTGAACCAGGAGTTTGAGGATCCAATTGAGGAGCTGCTGTCACTGGGAGCTGAATCAAGGCACTGGCACTGCTGCAAAGCAATAACTTCCTACCCAAACCAGTGAAAAATGTGATTTTTCTCTGTTAAAAAAAAATAAAAACCAAATTTCCTCTGAAAAGAGATTTCATTTTCAGTTAAAAAACCCCAAAAAACAACAATCCCGAGTGACTTTGTGATCTTGCCCTAAATGATAAAACTTTAAAGATTCAGATGAAAGATTAAATTTTTTTTGTCATTAAAAAATTAATTGTTCGAGGCCAGGTTGGGCAGGGCTTGGGGCAGATTGGGACAGTGGAATTTCATACCCACGGATTTAAGGCCCTTTCCAACCCAACCCATTCCGTGATTCCCTCATCACCCACAGGGCAGTGGCACCAGGGATGGGGCTGGGGTGCTCAGATCCTTCCTGGACAGAGGGAAAAGGAGCCTGGGGATCTCTGATCCCTGCCCCTGGCACATCCACAGGGAGGGGAGAGGAGTTTTAGCACCATTCCAACCCTTTGGCTCCATCTCCCTCCCTGCTCTCCTGCTCCTTCTCCTGCATGGATGGATTTTTGCATCACCTCTTTGTGAAAATTTTCTTGACACCCCACTGAATGCAGAAAGAAAAAGAGAAAAAAGTTAATGTTTTCTTCTAGTTCGTTGAAGGCAAAAAAAAAATTAAAATGGCCCAGGAGCTCTGATAGATGAACACAGCCTGGGTCAATAACTGAGAGAGCTTTCAGACACCACAGCTGGCAAGTGCTGCTTGGCCTGATTATTTTTATATTTTTTAAACTCTTTATCACGTTGTAAAGCTCCAGAGTCCCCAGAACTGCAGCATTCCTGATCTTTGTGCGTTCCTGATCCTGGTGCATTCCTGCTCCTTGTGCTCCAGCCTGACAAATGTGGGAGGCACGATGGGAGCTCCAGTGGCTGCTGGTTAAATCCCGCTGACAGCTCGGGGCTTTTAACAATTTCCTCCACGGCCGCTCCTGCCTTTCTCCTCCTGCTGCTCCTGAAACTGCCTCAGACCCAGAGAGGATGGAAAACCCACTGGGAACGTAGGCTGGAATGGGCTGAGCTGGTTCATCCAGGACAAAGGAGGCGGTTTTGTGGCAGTTCTTGTGATTTGAGGGACAACAGCGCAGCTCTGGGTTTGTCCTCTGTGTGGGAGGATCCTGGCAGGGAGATCCCAACAGCCCAGACTGGGACACTGGGAGGTGGGAAGGGCTTGGGATGAATCCAGCAGCCCCAGGAAGGAGCACACCGGGACCTGCCCTGAGCCCGAGGGAACTGAGCCTCCATTCCAGACTGAAACAGGAGTGAAACGTGTTGCTAGCCAAGGCTGGGTGTGTCCCACTTTAGGGACAGAAAGAGAGCAGGCAGACACAGCAGCAGTGAGGGGATCACTCTCTTCTCTACTTTATTTACATTTTCTACTTTATACATTTGTACAGAGGTCCAGAGATTGGCTAGAGAGGTCGCCACCTCTTAACCTGTTTGGTGGACGTGACCATCAATCATCTCTTCTCTCAGAGGAGAAGAATGCAAACATTCTAAGAATACACGTTGTTTACAGAAGAAGGCTACGTGAGAAACTTCTGCACAGAGACAGAAAGGCAGAAAACAGGGCAACAGAAACGCTTGGGTTGCATTTCTCTCCCCGTCTCTTTGCTCCTGGTCTCCATTCAGATTGGATATCAGGGAAAATTTCTTCATGGGAGGAGCTGTCCAGCCCTGGAAAAAGCTGCCCAGGGCAGTGGTGGAGTCCCCATCCCTGGAAATGTTCCAAAAATGAGTGGATGTGCACACCAGGGCTCGGTTTGGTGCAGAACATGGTGCTTGTGCTGGTTCATGGCTCACCTTGGGGATCTTGAAGGTCTTTTCCAACCCAGCCGATCCTGTGGCTGGAATATTTTCAGGAATTGCCCCTGGAAATCCCTGTTGGAAGCCTGAGCATGGCAGCTCTGGGTGTTGCGGTTTCTCCAGCTCGAGCAATTCCCTCTCTTGCAGCATCAGCCCCTTCCCCAGGTGGGTTTTAACCCCGATTTTATCCCAGCACGGCCATTTCCTGGGGTTGCTTTATTTTTCTCCAGCTTTTCCCCTTTCCTGCTCCGCTGTGCTCCAAGGGAAGGTGGGAGGGATGAGCCCGAGCCGCCCTGAAGGACGGTGATGGGCAGATGGCACAAACACAAAGGAGACAAAAGCCTCCCTGTCAGCTGCTGGAACCTCCTCGGGAGATAGAAACATCTTGGAGGGAGCGGAGTGAAAAAAATTAAACCAAGGCTCCGCTCCCTGCGGGCTCCAACGCCCCGGATCCAGCCCGGGGGAGCACGGGCAGAATGTCACAGGGAGCTGCCGCTAATTTATGCAGATTCCTCCTTAATGAGGCCGATGGGAGAGCGGCCAGCTGGGGACATGAGAGGTGGCTTTGGGAAGAGATTATTCTCTCTTTTCCAGGGCTTTTTCATGGCTTTCAGCAGGCTGGGAATGGCTGTGGAATGCTGCGTTGGAGGGTTTGGAGATGCTGTGGTCACCCCAAGGGCCCGAAACTCCATCACCCTCTCACCCCTCCGTGCCACATTCCCTGCCTCAGCTTTCCTTTCTCACGTAGGAGAAAATTTTCCGAAGAAATTTTCCCTAATATCCGGTCTAAACTTCCACAGAAATAAGAATTTCCAAATTGAACCCGTTAAAATTTTGTTTGAAACCCAAATGGATCCCAGAAGGTTCATTTCAGTGCAAAATGGAATATTCTGTTTGGATTTCAGCCCTTTTTGGGAATGTCTGAGGTGTTGTCTGGTCTGGTTTCAAAGACAGCTTTTCTTCTGAGGGGGTGGGAGCAGCACAGTTAAACTGAGCAGAAATCCAGCTGCCACCATAGGTTTTCCTGCCTGGATTCTTCCTGATACTTGATCCATAATGTGAATACTCAGGATTCCTCTGAAACTCCAACAATATTCTGTGTCACAGAAATCATTTACCTGGCTCTGTTCCTATTTATCACCCTTTAAATGAGGTTGATTTTCCTATGTTTCCATTCTCCACAGAGACAGACCATGAGAAATGTTGATGTATGGATGTTTCCATTCCAATTCCTACCCTGCAGACCTGAAAGCATTTCCTGAAATCCTCTCTTCATGGAAGACCAATTCTGGCACAGATTTCACAGAAAACCTCCAATATTGTTCACACAATATTGATAATATTGGACCTAATTCGGCTGTTTGCTGGAATGCCTGAAAAATGAAGGCAGAAATAGCTGCAGGAGGTTCAGAGTGGAGGTTTCAGAGCCTGACAGGATTGAGTTTTTAATTTGATTGAGTGATTAATGAAGTGTCACCTCCAGCCTGGACAGCTGTGACCATTGCCAGCCTGGCCATGGCTGCTGGGCTCTAATCCACACAAGGGAAAGGTTAATACCTGATTTTAGGGCTGGGTTTAGTGTTCTGCATCTCACCCCCAGTCCAGGCCTGTGCCCCTTGGACAGGTTTTACTACAGGTAAAGGGCTGCCCTGCTAAAACCTATCAGGATTTTTTTTTTTAAAAACTTTATGAAATTCATAATCAAACCAAGATCCAGGGAGTGGGTGATGCTGTGGAAACCCGAGAGACCCCAGTTCCCACAATGGAGAGGAGCACAGGGACAAAAATAAGTCTTGCAAGAGGTTTCCATAGAATCAGGGAAAGGTTCTTCCCCCAGAGGGTGCTGGGCACTGCCCAGGCTGCCCAGGGAATGGGCACGGCCCCGAGGCTGCCAGAGCTCCAGGAGCCTTTGGACAGCGCTCCAGGGATGCCCAGGCTGGGAGTGTTGGGGGGTCTGGGCAGGGCCTGGGGCTGGACTGGGCAATCCCTGTTGGTCCCCCCCTCCCAGTTCTGGATATTCTGATTCTCTGATGGAATCACACAGTGGTTGGGTTGGGACATTAAGGATCACCCAGTCCCAACCAGTTTGCAGCAGGAGACTCAGCCTTGCCCCTTGTCCCACTGCCCTGGGCCCAGGACCACGCCTGGTGCTCAGCCAAGACAAACCTGCAGGCACGAGGTTTCCAGATCCCATATCCGACCTGCAGAAGATTCTTTCCCCCAACTCTGCTGGACTGACCACCAGCCCCACTGGACTGACCACCAACTGCTGGACTGACCACAAACCCCGCTGGACTGACCACCAACCCTGCTGGACTGACCACCAACTGCTGGACTGACCACCAACTGCTGGACTGACCACCAACCCTGCTGGACTGACCACCAGCCCCACTGGACTGACCACAAACCCTGCTGGACTGACCACCAACCCTGCTGGACTGACCACCAACCCCGCTGGGCTGACCACCAACCCCGCTGGGCTGACCACCAACCCCACTGGGCTGACCACCAACCCTGCTGGACTGACCACCAACCCTGCTGGACTGACCATCAACCCTGCTGGACTGACCACCAACCCCACTGGGCTGACCACCAACCCCACTGGGCTCACCACCAACCCTGCTGGACTGACCACCAACCCTGCTGGACTGACCACCAACCCTGCTGGACTGACCATCAATCCTGCTGGACTGACCACCAACCCTGCTGGGCTGACCACAACCCTGCTGGACTGACCACCAGCCCCACTGGACTGACCACCAACCTGCTGGTTCCTCCTTCCCAGTGCCCAGAACTGCTCCATCTCCTGCTGCCTTCCCAAACCAACCCTTTCTGCTTCCAACTGAATCCTTTCCAAACCAGCTCAGCCTCTGGAAAAACCCGGAGTGATTCCAGCTGCAGTGGGGTGGGAGTGATTCCCTGTCTCCCGTTTGGAATGCAGAGGAGCTGCTGCTGCTGCTGGGAACAAACAGATACTCCATCTGAAGAAGTTACCAAGTGCTTCTGCCTTTAATTCCTGACCATGTTTATGTAAAATTAATTGCATCACATGTTCTGTGTATCTTTTAATTGCAAAACCAATTAACTTTAAAATGTTCTGCTTTGTAGTTCTCCTAATGGATGGCATCATTTTAGCTGGCTTTACAAAATCCATCTTTTGTTGGGACTGGGCAGGGAGCCATCCTCAGTTATCCCTGCAAGTCAGTTCCCTTCAGCTGAGCCAGCTCCAACCAGTCGATGCGCTGAAGTTGCTTCACAGGCATCAGATTTTGAGGGAATCATCTGTAAAGAGACTTCACAGCCTCCCAGGGAAATGCTGGATCCCTTGGGAAGAGTGTGGCCAAGGTGTTGGAAAGGATGATCCCAATGAGAAGGTCCACCCCTGCAGCTGGGATTGATGGGTGGGATTGATGCTCTGGGATGTCCAGAGCAGCCTCCAGCCCTGATGGGCCAGGGCAGGCTGAGGCTGCAGAGCAGGGAAAGGTTCTTCCCCCAGAGGGTTCAGGCACTGCCCAGGCTCCCCAGGGAATGGGCACGGCCCTGAGGCTGCCAGAGCTCCAGGAGCCTTTGGACAGCGCTCCAGGGATGCCCAGGCTGGGAGTGTTGGGGGCTCTGGGCAGGGACAGGATTGGATCAATGATCCTTTATCCCTCCCAGCTCAGAACTTTCCCTGATTGCCTGATTCTGAGGAGGGCAGCAGCAAGGGTGGTACCTGGGGTGGGAGAGACCCGGGAGGGCAGGACTCGCTCCCCAGGACACCCTGAGCAGCTGCCCCTGCTGGGGAGCCCATTCCTCCCTGGAAAACCTGGATCCTTCCCCACCTCTGGCAGCGCCGGAGCTCCGGGGGCTGTGGCACAAGAGGGAGGAAGGGCCAGGATTGCTCCTCCTGCTGCCTCCCCATCCTTACGATTCAGGATGGCTCATGCAAGGACACGTAGAGCTCCGATTTCTTCAGAGGGCTTATAGCAAAGTTTATTGAAACACAGATTCTTTTTATGCAGTGTCTGGGTACAATGAATAGGATTGGTCCTTTAGGGCATCACCTTTTTGTAAACATCTCTATCAGTGAACAGGTTGGAAAAACACCAGGGGTCGGGAGCAGGATATCTACAAGGTTGTTTTGGGTTCCTCCTTATGATTTCTCAGGCCAGACTGAGAGAGTTCTGTGCTTGGTTTTCCCACAGGCTTCAAGATCCTGCCTGGAGCCTGACAATCCACGTTCTGACCACTGTCAGTTCCCACACCTTCCCTCACATCCCGCTACCAGAGGCACCGTCTGGGCCTTTCCAAGGACACCTCTGCCCCTCTGGATGGTGGGAAGTGAAGGGCAGAGTCCTGCAGGCACAGCAGCGTAATTCCAGGCTGGAAGGGCCAAGAGACCCCACAGCAGAGCTGTGCTCAGGGGGGCTCTGGCCGGCAGAGAAAACAAGGCAAAGAGAGGACTCAGAAAAACTCTCAAGATGGACCTTTGGACATCTCCCATCACACCCTGACAGCTCCCAGGACCTGGGTGGATTTAATTTTTATATGGAAAAAAATCAATAATCAGCCTATAACTGAAGGTTTTCCTTTAAAAAACATCTCTGAAACATTTTTGCAACAAGAGCTGATTATTTTTGTGGTGATTTGAGGATTTTCACGGTTTCCTGCTGTCGTACACGTCAGGGGTTGACTTTTGTGTTTGTAATTAAGATCAGCAATAGAAAAACAGATCTGTGCAGCTTGGCATAGCTCAGGAAATGTGTCACTGCTGAAGAAATTGATTTTGTTTCCTGAGTTTCTGTCCCCTTGCCAAAGTTTGGGGACATTTTGGCATTTGAGGCAGTGTGTTAATTGGGGGGAAATTATTTATTTAAGGAAAAGAAAGTAAAGGGGATGCACATAGGATCTCTCCCTCTTCCTTCTCCCCTCTGTTCCAGGGGCTGTGGGAACCAGGCAGTCTCTGAGCCCCTTGTCCCCTGCCAGCCTTGGGGACAGTGACCTGCGGACCCACAATCACCACAGAACCTCCTTTGCTCAGGAAAGCAAGGGAGAAACCCCAGGAATTTGGATACAGCGAGGTCAGACCCCCCTGCTCTCACCTGGAGCGTTGTTATCCTCCTCCCTAACACAGGAATCGCTGGGGTGCTTTTCAATCCTGCGGGATCAAACTCCCTCGGGACTCCTGGAAAAGCCCTTCCATCCACGCAGAGCTGTCACTCCCGAAGCTGCAGGTGCAGCCAGGTCCGTCCCTTGGGGTCCATGGCAAACACCCCATTCCTGCCCTGAGGAGCTCGGCTGGACCCCGGAGCCCACCCAGCCCTGGCAGAGGGAGGCCAAGCTGTCCCCTCCCATCCCAAACTGTCCCCTCCCATCCCAAACTGTCCCCTCCCATCCCAAGCTGTCCCTTCCCAAACTGTCCCTTCCCATCCCAAACTGTCCCCTCCCATCCCAAACTGTCCCTTCCCATCCCAAACTGTCCCCTCCCATCCCAAATTGTCCCTTCCCATCCCAAGCTGTCTCTTCCCATCCCAAGCTGTCCCTTCCCATCCCAAGCTGTCCTCTCCCATGCCAAGCTGTCCCTTCCCATCTTAAACTGTCCCTTCCCATCTTAAACTGTCCCTTCCCATCCCAAACTCTCCCTTCCCATCCCAAGCTGTCCCTTCCCATCCCAAGCTGTCCCTTCCCATCCCAAGCTGTCCCCTCCCATCCCAAGCTGTCCCTGCCGATCTGGAGCAGCCCCGGGGGTCCCTCGGGTGCTGCAGATGGCAGTGCAGGCACAGATGGTGGCCTTGGGTCGCCCTCCTGCTGTCCCCATCCCTGGCCGTGGCTGATGAACTGGAAATGTTCCGCCCCTGGCTCTCCCTGGGGACGGCTCCGGCAAATGTCCATGGAAAACGCTGGGATTGCCTCTCCCCTCCAAGGAACGGGTGATCCCCAAGGGACTGTGGCAGGGGTCTCTGGAGCTCCTGGGATGTCTGTCCCCAGCATGGAGATCTGTCCCTGCCACAAAGATCTGCCCAAGCCCCGTGACTTTGGGAGCCGCTGCCCCTGGAACTTGCCAGGGCAGGAACGCCGGGGAGTGGCTGATTCCCTGTTCCCCACGGTGTGCTGGGAATGCCACGAGGAGCAGCAGCTCCCCTGGTTGTCCCCAGCGTGTCCCTTTACTCACTCTCGATGTCTGCACGGCTTCTTCCCTCTTCCTGCTGCCCTTTAATCTCTTCTGCCCGAACATTTTAGTGCAGGTGATGCTGCCTCGGCTGTGAGAGGTCAGTGACCGACCGCCCTGGCCTGGGGGCTGGACACTGCCAGGGCTGTGGTCCCCTCATGTCCATCCACAGCCCCCCACAGGGACCCTCCTCCCTTATTTTATCTTAATTTCTCTCCTTGGTATGAACTGATTCCAGGAGAAGGTTTGTGCTCAGCTCCACTCCTGTCTCCCCCAGAAGATTCCTCAGCCTCAGCTTGGCAGTTTATTTCTCTTTTAGCACTTAAATATTATTGCAATGTGGCGTGAGCCCTTTCAATCCGTGCCCAGCTGCGGAGCTGGAGTGAAGTTTTCCATGGATCACCTGGCAGTGAGGACTGGACCCTGGGCCATTAATCTGGAATTATTCATTCCAATCTGGAAGGAATAATTAGACATTAAAGCACAAGATGAACCCCCCAGCCAGTTGTTCCACCTTCCTTTGGGGCTCTCCACCCTCCCAGCCCAAATCTGCTCCTCACAGAGCAGGTGATGAGCACATCAGTCAAACATGTCAGGGGCTGCTTGTCCTGAAGCCTCTTGCAGGAGCTGCAGGGATAACGGGCTGGGAAAGGCAGGAGGCAGTGGCTGGGAGCCAACCCTGCCATTTATTGAAACAAAAACAAATGGGAAAGGATGGACAAAACTGGGCAGAAATTGTCAGTTTGGCTGTGTGGGGTCCCCAGGCAGTGAATGGACTTTGCTCACAAAATCTGTTTCCTGCAGCTCCTGGGGGCTCCGGGCGTTGGCTCCATCTGTTACCCGGAGTCAGGTTTGTCCCGAGGATCCTGCAGGTGGAATCTGCAAGGTTCAAATAAAGGGATAGTTGGGATTCTGCCCCTCTGCCCCATTCAGGGGGGACCCCACCAGAGGAGCTGCCCCAGTTCTGAGCTCAGGAGGACCTGGAGCTGCTGGAGAGAGTCCAGAGGAATACACGGAGCTGCTGCAGGGCTGGAGCCCCTCTGGAGCCAGGCTGGGAGAGCTGGGGGGGCTCCCCTGGAGAGGAGAAGCTCCAGGGAGAGCTCCGAGCCCCTGGCAGGGCCTAAAGGGGCTCCAAGGAAGTTTTTAGCAGGGCCTGTAGCAAAGGGTTAAAGGGTGATGTGTTTAAACTAAAAGAAGAGTGAAAATAAGAGGTTTTTACACTGAAAACGGCGAGATCCAGCACCTCAGTGGAAAGAGGAATTCTGAATCCTTGCCTCCTTTCGGGGACAAGGAATAGGCAGGGAGGGACCCCCAGAGGAGCAGGCAAATGAGATAAGAGATGCACAATGGACTTGTTAGAGGAGTTTATGGCTGTGACGAGCCTGACAAAACCTGAGGCCTCCTGGTGTTTTACTCCATCCCGCGGCCTCGTGAAATTAACAGCCGGGAAATGTAAAACTCATAAAAGGCTGTTTGTGCTCCCTGGGTGCAGAGCCGGGCTCTGGAATCCGTTATCAGCCGCACTCAGACCTTGCAGGGACATGGATTAAAGGCCGGGGAAACTTTATGACCAATATTGACACAAAAGGAGCATTCTGAAACCTTCAACCCCAAGCAGTGACTGCGGGCTGCTGGAAACTGAGCCACGGCCAGGATAAAGCTCCACCTGTCCCTGCCCTGCTCCCAGCATTGTCCCCAGCAGGGATGGGGACAGTGGGACACCAGAGGAGTCTCTGCTTGCTCCCCTGTGGGGGCTGTGCTGAGGTTGGGCAGGGTGAGGTGGGGTTTTGGGATCAATCCTTCCCTGGCAGGGTGGGCAGGGGCTGGGCTGGAATTGCCAGAGCAGCTGTGGCTGCCCCTGGATCCCTGGCAGTGCCCAAGGCCAGGCTGGACAGGGACAGTGTCCCTGGGACAGTGGGAGGTGTCCCTGCCATGGCAGGGGTGGGATGGGATGAGTTTTCAAATCCCTCCCAACACAAATTATTCCACCATTCTCTGATTCCAAGACATGATCAACATGAGAATTTTTCCTTCCCTGGGGCAAAAACTTGATATCCATCAATTTCATCACAAATATCACTTCTTTATTAATTTCTCTCTCCTCTTCTTGTATCTTTACTTATTTTAAAAACCAAATATTCGTGGATCTGATGTAGATTTACTTAAACTGCCTCAGTGAGTGCAAAGTTTGAGCTGGAACCAGGAACCTCCGTGTTATTTGTAACCCCGTCAGCAGGAGCGGCTCAGATTTGTCTCTGCTGGGTTGAGCTGAGAGCCTGAAGACAACTTGGTTTAATTTGTCAAGGCATTTTTAAGAGAATGCAGGAAAAAATCCACCCCAGCAGCCTTCCCAAGTCTCTTTATTTGAAATTCAATAATGTCAGCAGCCAGCCAACCTTGTTTTATAAGTTCAAGATAGAAGTGCTAAGTGGAGAATTACTTTGAATATTTTAAGTACAGCTGACCAGCTGCTTATTTAGATATATATATAAATATATCACTGACAGGGTTTTATCACTCCAGCAATATGAGGCTGTTTTAAAGGAAAAGTTTCATTTTTTGGTGCTCACTGTGAGGGTTTCCTGAGCTCCTGCACAAAGCAGGAATTTTAGTCACAAGCAGTCAAAAATTCATGGGCCAGGCCTTGCTGAAAGAGTTAAGATGAGGCTAAAAATCAGGGAACACAAACAAATATTTGCATTTCTTCCTTTTTGTCTGGATGCTTCCAAGTCACCCTTCGAGTTTGTTTTCAAAAAGCTCCAGAAAACTGACTGGGGTTTATTTATTCCTTTGTGAAAACAGAAGCTTTCAGAGCATGTGGCTCCCAGAAATGGAACATCAATTCCCACCGTTGGCCCCGGTCACACGGTGGGAGATGCCAGAGTCTGGTGGTGCAGCTCCCTAAAATGAGAAGACTTTCACACTTCCTACCTCAGCAACTGAGCTCTTTCCCAAGGTAGGGCAGCTCCCTAAAAAAACACTGTGGGAGAGTTTGTGCTGTCCCAGAGGAGCAAAATCACCTCCCAGGCTGGAGCTTCTCCTGTGCCACAGCCAGCAGGGTTTGGGAGAGCAGGAAAGGGGATGGGATGGGATGGGATGGGAT
>VZDJ01000274.1:626086-650966 GCA_008694505.1 Cyanoderma ruficeps | reverse complement strand
GAGGAGGACGAGGAGGACGAGGAGGAGAGGGGCATGGAAGCTGCTCAGGGATGATCCTGTTCTGCACCCAGCTCTGGGCAGTACAGTTCTGATAGAGAGGAGCTGGGGGATGTGACCCAGACTGCCCAGGACATCCTTACCCTGTGCCTCAGGAATTCAGAGCTCAAATCCTGCGTGACAGAAGGAACTTCTCCTTCCCACAGAAGAGGCCACTTGTAGCCTTGTCATGAGCTGAGCGTCAGGGGACAGTTTGCTGCTCTGCTCCTGCTGAATGTGAGATCTCTGTCCAGGTAATTGGGGGTTTCTGGAGGGTGCAGCCCCAGTGACACAAGGGCAGAGAATGGTTTATTCACTGCAGGTTCTGTGTAATTCCACACCCGGGGTGCCTCCCTGGGATGCATTGGGGCTCATCCCAGCACACGGAGAGCTCCAGGCTCGCCGATATCCCAATTTCCTGCCTCGATGACTCCCAGGGCTGTGTGGCAGCTGATTGCAGGGCAGTGAATCCCAGGGGATTCAGGGGTAACTTTGGCAAGTGAAACAGGGAAGACTTCCTGAGAAATTCATTCTTTGCAGAAAAAAACGATCAACATCAAATCCAGGAAGCTCAGCCTCAATAAACAAATGAGGGTGGAAACCACGGCAGGTCCAAAATAAAGGATTTAAATGTGACAAAACTTTTGGGTCTGGTGATGGGACTGGGAATGGCTGAAGCTGTGCCAGGGCCTGCAGGGACAGGACACGGGGAATGGCTTCCCACTGCCAGAGGGCAGGGCTGGATGGGAGATTGGGCAGGAATTGTTCCCTGGCAGGGTGGGCAGGGGCTGGGCTGGAATTGCCAGAGCAGCTGTGGCTGCCCCTGGATCCCTGGCAGTGCCCAAGGCCAGGCTGGACATTGGGGCTGGAGCAGCCTGGGACACTGGGAGGTGTCCCTGCCAGGGCTGGGGTGGCACTGGGTGGGATTTAGGACCCCTTCCAAGACAAACCATTCTGGGATTCCCTGTGGTGTCCAAGGGCTGTGTTGGAGCCCCTGACACATGGTGGGAGTTACTCCAGGAGGTTTGGAGTGTGGAGGAAGCTGGCTCCATGTGCTGGCAGGAAAGCTGTGCCTTGGAGCTGCTTCAGAGCCCTTTGGTGTCCCGTTCCCTTCTGCTGAACTCCGGGCTCCAGCAGGGATCAAACAGCCCCAGTCTGAGGGATTGTGGCTCTGTCTTTGCCACAGCCCCAGTAAATCCCACTGGGAACTCCCAGATCCTTTACCCTTCTTGCCAGTCAGGACTGTAAAATTCCTGAGGAGTCTCGATATTACCGTGGAGTTCCCGGCATCCTCAGTGGGGCTGGAGCCAGGGGGAGAATCCCCCTGTGGGATGGATGGGAAGGGCCTGGATGGGATGGGGAAGTAGAAGCCTGAGCCGCTGTCCTGTGTGAGAGCCCTGGAGCAGCTTCCCACGGGCTGAGATTCCCAGGGATTCAGTGCAGGATGAGCCCAGCAGAACAGCCTGCAGAGCACAGGGACTGCCACAGAGCCATCCTCAGGGACTTCAGACTGCATGGAACCAGGAGATTTATCCTGGACTGGAATTTTCCTCCCCATTTGGTACCCATGGCTCCCTTTATGAAGAGGAGTCAGTTAAAACCACCCAGAGCCATGGAGAGATCAGCCCCTTCCTCATTGCTCTGCACTGGTTGGATCCGGCACCCTCTGCCTCTTCCAGAGAAGCCTCTGGCCCCAGGGATCTGTTTGACTTCCAGCAGTGCAGGGATGGAGGGTGGGATGTGCTCAAGCTTCCATGCTCTGCTGTCACTGATTCCAGAACTCCCATGGGCCCAAATGGGCAGGGGTGGCACCAAGATTTCACCAGCACTGCCAGGCCCAGCTGAACTCCTGGGGACACCCCAGGGTGACTCGGGATATTCAGGGAACCTGTGTGTTTGTGCAACCCCTGTGCACAGCAGCGCCAGCAAAACCCCCTCCTGCCTCTCCTGTTAGCATGGAGATGTCTGAGAAGTGGCCCTCGGGTGTCCCTGTCCCTTTGCACCCTCGGGTGTCCCTGTCCTGGGCCACCATTCCCACTGAGACCAGCTGCTCTGTCCCTGTTCCCTGCCCTGTCCGCTCCGGCTCCACATGGATCAGGCAGAGATGTGACCCCCCCTGCCCCAGGCAGAGACGGGCACTGGGATTCCAGGGGGAGGCAGAGGCTCCCAGAGGGAAGGTTCCTGTTATTCCCTTGCTTTCAGATCACCTCGGGAGCCTCTGTGCAGGGCAGTGATTTAAACCAGCCCTGAAAGGAGCTGCCAGGAGCACCTGAACATGGAGGAGCAAACATTCCTTCACCTTGAGCAGGGGATGGACTCTGCCCCTGAATAGGGTTTGCCTTGAACTCTTCTCCTTCTGCTTTATTCTCCATCCAGGGTCTGGTGTTGTTTTCTTTATCTTTTCCACCCTTCCAACATTAAATGTTTAATGAGAGCTGTGAGCAGTCAGGCCCCATGAAGTTTCAGAAGTTCTCATGTTCGATGCCTTTAAAACTCCAAACGAAGGAGAGAACAAATGCAGTACCTGCCAGAAGGCAAAGCCATTTCTCCACCTCGGCAATGGCCAGCCTGACCGGCAAAGGGCTGTGATGGGGAACGGGGCAGGGAGGAGCAGCGGGGAGAGCTGGGCGGGGAGCTCACGGCTGGAGGAAACCATGGCCTTGTGCTGCACCAGAGCTGTGCAGAGCCTGGGCCGAGCTGCCCTCCATCCCACACTGCAGCCACTCCTGGGGACCTTCCCCTGCTCACTCAGCTCCTGCGGGGAGCTGCAGCTCAGCACGGAGGGCTGCGGGCCCGGCTGTCACTGCCGTGTGACAGCTCCAGCCCCACGACGTGGCAGATGACGGCAGTGGGGTCACCTCTCAGAAACGGGGCTGAGGTGGCTGCAGGAGGGTGAATGTCCCACTGAGCACGGAAATAAATCTGAACTGGACCTGCACGGCCTGTGTGGCCCCCAGCAGGAAATATCTCCTGAGGGAGATCTGGGATGTCGCGAGTTGGGAGCAGCCAGAGCACTCCCTCTCATCCTGGGCTTTGCTGGGGTGAATTGTCATGTCAGAAATCCCGGAATTATGGAATGGTTTGTCTTGGGAGGGACCTGAAATCCCACCCAGTACCACCCCAGTCACAGCAGGGCCACCTCCCAGTGTCCCAGGCTGCCCCAGCCCCAGTGTCCAGCCTGGCCTTGGGCACTGCCAGGGATCCAGGGGCAGCCACAGCTGCTCTGGCAATTCCAGCCCAGCCCCTGCCCACCCTGCCAGGGAACAATTCCTGCCCAATCTCCCATCCAGCCCTGCCCTCTGGCAGTGGGAAGCCATTCCCTGTGTCCTGGCCCTGCAGGCCTTGTCCCCACTGTCCCTCTCTCTTTCTTTAGGCTCCTTCAGGCCACAATTGGTTCACCCTGAAGCTTCTCTTTTCCAGGCTGAACAATCCCAACCCTCCCAGAATTTTCCTGCCCTCTCTCCAAACAGGACTCCTTAAAATGAGCATTTTGGAGCCCTATGACTTTCCTTGGCCCATCCAAGGCCAGATTTTGGGAAGGCTGTAGATCCCAGCGGAAATGTGTTCCAGCAGGCTGAGCTTCACAGGAGGACACAGGGATCGATTCCCACTCCCTGGAACTTTTCTGGAGGGAAATAATGGGAAACATCACTCAGGGTGTTATTTTTACCCTTGTTTGCATCACACTGAGCCAAATTAGAGAAGAAATTAGAGATCAGGCAGCCCTGGTTCTCCTGGTTCTCCTGCAGCTCTGAGCACAACAGCAACTTTCCCCCTTCACTCCTGAACCCCTTGCTCTGTTTTCAGAGCAGCTGCTCTCTTTTTCAATCATTTTTCCAACTTTTCATTACTGTTTTGTCCCTTCCATAAAGCAGGATGAAAATTAAAGCCCATAAAACTTTCCATTCCTGTGGCATGGATCTATTGGCAGATAAAAACCTGCTACAAATCATTAACCCAAGATGCAGCTGGAGATGCTGCTGGGAGGTGCCAGGGTGACATTGGAGCACAAATTCCTGGAAGTTTCAGACAGCTCAGGACCAGCCCAGAGCTGCTCAGGCAGCTCTGGGTGTGCACAGGGCAGCTGGAAACTCTGATTTCCACAAGGGCTTCCACTGCTGAAGTGCAGATGAGAAAATTTCCTGCTCAGAGGGATCTCCAAGGGCTCCCTGTCCCTCCAGGTGATTCCTGTACCTCCTTCCCCTGTGACCTGCCCAGAAAGCTCCTGTTAGGACCTGGCTGCCCTTTTAATTTGGGGATGCTTTGAAACCTCTGGCAGGATTGTTGTCAGGCTGAACTGGTGTAGAAATTCACCCTCTGGATGCTGTGGTTTAACAAACCCCAGAAAAACTTGCATTTAACTCTATTTTTTACCCTCTATCCACATTTTTCTCAACATCAGCTCTGCACTGGAGCTCTTCAGTTTGTGCCTTCATCTCCCTGATCCTTTTCCTGGTATTGTTCCCTTTCCAGGTCTGATTTTTATATGGAGGCTCTTACAAGGGCTCTTTGGAGAGAGAAAAGAGGCATTTTCTGCTGCTGGAGCAGCCCTGGCAGTGATTGGCAGGGAGTGTTTCAGTGTTCAGGCTGCAGTCCCTGATTTGATTTCATCCTCCTCCTTCAGAGAGCACAGAATCATGGAAACCACTTCTCTTTAACTGCAGAGGAACAGTCAGACCTGGCCCCAATCACAAAACACTCCAGACCTGTGCTGGAGGGTTCTGAACAAAAGGAGAACTTTAAACTGGGGGGGAGTTTTGTGGTGGTAATGGAGTTGTTTGTCTGAAAGGGGAATAAAAATGTACCTTGGTGAGAATGTGTGTGGGAAATGGAGTCACAGAATCAGGGACCATGGAATGGATTGGGCTGAGAAAGGACCTTAAATCCCACTCAGGACCACCCAAGGGACACCTCCCACTGTCCCCATGTTCAGCCTGGCCTTGGGCACTGCCAGGGATCCAGGGGCAGCCACAGCTGCTCTGGCAATTCCAGCCCAGCCCCTGCCCACCCTGCCAGGGAACAATTCCTGCCCAATCTCCCATCCAGCCCTGCCCTCTGGCAGTGGGAAGCCATTCCCTGTGTCCTGGCCCTGCAGGCCTTGTCCCCAGTCCCTCTGCAGCTCTCCTGGAGCCCCTTTAGGCCCTGGAAGCCACAATGAAGTCACCCCAAAATCTCTCCTGCAAGGAGAATTGTCATGGTTAGGGGACAGGAATTACAGAGAAAACCTCCTGCAGACCTGTAGGATGCTGGGATCTGGGATCCTGTGTCACACTGGGATCAATGATCCCATTTCACACTGGGATCCTGTATCACACTGGGATCAATGATCCCATATCACACTGGGATCCCATATCACACTGGGATCTGGGATCCTGTATCACACTGGGATCCTGTGTCACACTGGGATCAATGATCCCATATCACACTGGGATCCTGTGTCACACTGGGATCCTGACTCACACTGTCCCTTTTTTGGAGGAGAGCTGCAGCAGGAGTTCCTGCTCTGTGCCGTTAAGGAGGGTGTCAATGACTGCAGGATTTTTCCTCACAGATCCATAAATCCCCTCCTGGCCATCATCACCCTCATCACCATCCTCACCCTCCTCGCCGCTCCCCAGCTGCAGCCCTGCTCCTGTTCAGCCGCACTCGCTCCTTGCTTTGTCCCTCCGGACTCGGCATTTTACACTTGCCCACATTAAATTGCATTTGCTGCCTGAGTCACCTAAAGGATGCAAATCCTCTGGAATCAGGGGGATTGTGCCTGCCTGCTCCCAGGCAGGAGAGTGGGATATAAATGGATTCTTTCCCAGCTCCACTGAATCCCTTCTGACCAGAGCTATGAAAACGCATCCAAAGCTTTTATTTTTATTTTTTATTTTTTACGTGTTTTTGAATGTGACCAAACCCACAGCATTTTCAGGGCCGTGGATCCCATCCAGATCCCTGCCATAAATCCTGTCCGTGCCCTAGTCTTTGCTGGGGATTTTCCTTTGCTTTTTTCCCGGTCCCCAGGAGGGGAATGTGCCGTGCTGCTCTGTAAATACTCCCTGTAAGCAACCCTCAGCCTCAGGAGGCTGTAATATAAATAAATCTGCAAGTATCAGCTGTGATTTGCAGGGGGAAATCTGGGAATACAGCAGCCAGCAGTTTTCCTGGGGGTCTGTGGGTGCTTTGCAGGATTGTTTGTTGGTTTAATGTTCGCTCAGGTGGCTCCGTATTGCTGGCACGGAGGGGAGAAAATCATAAGGAACAGGCAGTCCCCTGGAGACTGGGATTTGTGGGATCCAGCAGCTCCCAACCTGTCTGGATTGTGTCCAGAAAAGGGCTGGGCAGCCCTGGCTCCCAGGTAAAGTTGGGAATGAGGGATTCAGAATCCTTAAAATGTTCATGAGCTTTGTTTTATGGGTTTTGGATTACTGGTGTTGGATTGTGTGGTTGCTACTCACTTTTATGTCTGAAACCTGAATCCTAAACTGTCTGAGGGGAAGGAGAACTTTTTGTGTCCAGGGGAAGCTGAAGATTATGGAATGCTGGACAGTGGAAAATGAATCATCAAACACAACTCGCCCTCATGGTGCTGGGAAATCTGGGGTTTGCTCACACTGGTGCACTTCCCCTAAAGGGGAAAAGGAATTTTAGTTCAGGAAGGGAAGGACAAGAGGGGTGGCCGTGGCCTGCAGTGGTTTCACCCTGCAAGACCCATCTGGGTGTGGGATCGGCCTGGAAAAGGAGGAGTGAGGGGGATTCAACCTGGAAAAGGAGGAGTGTGGGAGGTCCAGGCAGGGCCAGGGGTTTCCTGGAGCTGCTGCACGGCAGGAGCTGCTCCTGGCACTGAACTGGGAGCCCCCAGACGAGGTGTAGAGGGAGCCAATTCAAAATGGACACAAAGCCCGGCCTGTGGAGCCTCCCGAAGTGCTGTGGGACCCGCCCCTGCAGCCAGGCTGGGCACACCTGGCAGGGTTGGGGGGGGGATCCATTCGGGATCAGTGTGAGGTGTTTGGGGTGGGATCCATTTGGGGGCAGTGGGAGGTGTTTGGGGTGGGATCCATTTGGGGTCAGTGTGAGGTGTTTGGGGTGGGATCCATTTGGGGTCAGTGTGAGGTGTTTGGGGTGGGATCCATTTGGGGTCAGTGTGAGGTGTTTGGGGTGGGATCCATTTGGGGTCAGTGTGAGGTGTTTGGGGTGGGATCCATTTGGGGTCAGTGTGAGGTGTTTGGGGTGGGATCCATTTGGGGTCAGTGTGAGGTGTTTGGGGTGGGATCCATTTGGGGTCAGTGTGAGGTGTTTGGGGTGGGATCCATTTGGGGTCAGTGTGAGGTGTTTGGGGTGGGATCCATTTGGGGTCAGTGTGAGGTGTTTGGGGTGGGATCCATTTGGGGTCAGTGTGAGGTGTTTGGGGTGGGATCCATTTGGGGTCAGTGTGAGGTGTTTGGGGTGGGATCCATTTGGGGTCAGTGTGAGGTGTTTGGGGTGGGATCCATTTGGGGTCAGTGTGAGGTGTTTGGGGTGGGATCCATTTGGGGTCAGTGTGAGGTGTTTGGGGTGGGATCCATTTGGGGTCAGTGTGAGGTGTTTGGGGTGGGATCCATTTGGGGTCAGTGTGAGGTGTTTGGGGTGGGATCCATTTGGGGTCAGTGTGAGGTGTTTGGGGTGGGATCCATTTGGGGTCAGTGTGAGGTGTTTGGGGTGGGATCCATTTGGGGTCAGTGTGAGGTGTTTGGGGTGGGATCCATTTGGGGTCATGTGAGGTGTTTGGGGTGGGATCCATTTGGGATCAGTGTGAGGTGTTTGCTGTGTGATCCACACCCGGGCAGATTTTGGAGCTGGATCTATTTGGGATCCCCTCAGCCCTTCCTGGGGGATGCAGCAGGGATTACCTGGGATTCCCCTGCTGAGTGTTGTCTCTCTTGTCACCCTTGGGGCACAGCTGTGCTGGCAAATCTGTTCAACAACATTTTCCAGAACTTCTCATCTTCCTCCATGGAGTTGTTCCCTCTGCCCCCCGAGGATCTCCTAAAGCAGCTCTGCACTCCCTGACAATAATTTGCAATTGTTAATCACCCCCAGTAATTACAATTTCTGTGGGTTCTGCCTCCCCAGCTCCAGCCGGGCCAGGAGCTGTTTCATATTTGAACAGTATTAGAGCAGGATTGCTCTCCTGGGGAGCTCCTGGCCTTGAAGGCTGAGCTGTAATTAGATCAGGGGAACGAGGAGGGAGATGTAAGCAAAGGGCTGTAGGGGTGTTACCAAACAGCTCCTGCTCCAGGAGCCGCCGCCTGGGCCTGCTGTGGCTCAGGAACAGGAATTTTGGGGAGATGAGGAGGAGGGAGATGGGGAATTGGGGGTTTATCCCTGCTGTTGCTTCTACGGTAGCACAGCAAGGGAAAAGGGTGGGAGGTACCAGGCCAAAGATGACACTGGATGTTGAGAGGAATGGCAGATTTGTCTTTACAAACCAGCACTGGGTCTGCTGGGAGATAAAACCAGCACTGAGAGATAAAAGAAACAATGGGGAGGGTTCCACTGATTGATGGATGGAAAAGAAGATATTGGCCTTTACAAACAAACTGTGGGTTTGCTGATAAACGAAACTGGATATTGAAAGATTGAAGAAACAATGGGGAAAACCCATAAATTCCATAAGAATTAAAAATTAAAAGGGGGGTTATACATTAAAGGGCAATTTTAGGTATCAAGCACTCCGGGAAGTCTGGAACTCTCAGCCAGTGGGGAAAGAGAGAGCGGAATGGGGCCGGGAAATCGGGATAAAACAGGAGCTGCGTCCTCCAAAATTTGAGAGACCCCCTGGGAAATGCCCCATGGCCTCTCCCTTTATTTGAATAAAGTGAAAAGACTTCTCTGTCTCCTTTTGGACATAAACCTCTGGCGTTTGTGAATTAATTTTCTAACAATGTAAAAGTAGAAATTTTCCCTGGAGGGGGGAGCTGGGAGAGGCCTGGCAGAGGGGATGAGTTTGGGATGGTGCTTTGACCCTGGAATTGCTCTCAGGGATGGCAGGAGCTGTGGGTTTGCTGCACACAGGCTGAGGAAATGCCATGAGGGTTTGTTTGGATGTGTTTGGGCACCAGGACTGACAATCCTTGGAGCAGGCAGCAGGAAGCCCAGCAGGGCCACGGAGCTGGCTGAGAGCTGTGCACAGCACCCAGCTCCAGAGGCAGCTCCCTCTCAGCTGAGGAGACCAAATGTACTCAAATTTAGAGCTTTAGAGCCATGGAACAGCCAAAAAATCCATTAGGGGAGTGCTGTTAATGTGAGGTTCCTTTTGGAAGTGGAGAAAGCTTAAAGGGAAGTGGGGGCAGGAGGTTTGGGGTGTTTAAAGATGTCCTGTAAGCAGTTCAGAGTGGATTTTTTACCACTCAGCAGAGCCACAGCTAAAACGTTTCAGCAGAGTGGTTGAACTGCAGTGCCGGAGCTTTTAGGAGTGGAGGCAGAGCTGTGCCCCTTAAAAACCCAATTCTTAAAGCCCTTTGACCATCACAGGGTACCACCAGAGGGTTAAAAGCTCCAAAATTCAAGGGGATGGTAGAAAGTTATCCTTGAGGTGGCTAAAATGCAAACGGAGAGGAATTATGGAAGATGTCCCAAGGCTGCATGATTGGAAAGAAAATATTCAGTTTTTACTGAGCTGCTTTTTCCCTCTGCTATTTTTGTGACTTTTTTTTATGTGTGATGATTTATTAAGGAGGGAAGGCCTCATCAGTGAGGGGGGAGAGGATGATTTCAGTGGAGGGCAGGTGATGATGATGATGATGATCATAAAAAACTTTTAAAAGTTGGTGCCAAGTGGGTTGGGAGGGCTTTTTCCTTGGAGCTTGGAATTTGGGATTTAAATGACTCCATCTGGGCGTTGAGCTCCTCTTGGCTGAGATTTCTGTGGTCATTGATCTCTCCATCCTGGGAAGCCACTCAGGACCCCTCAGAGCTTCTCTGGGCAACCTCTGCCAGGGCCTCCCCACCAGGAATCCCCAATATCCCAGGCAAACCTCCTCCCTTCCCGTGTGAGGCCATTCCCCCTGGTTCTGCCACTCCAGGCCCTTGGCAAAAGTTCTTCTCCACCGTTCTTGCAGCTGCTTCAGGGGTTGGAAGGCTGCAGTGACGTGACCCCAAAGCTTCTCTTCTCCAGGTTGAATAATAATAATAATAGTAATAGTAATAGTAATAGTAATAGTAATAGTAATAGTAATAGTAATAGTAATAGTAATAGTAATAATAATCTGATTTTCTCCAACAGTCAGGAAAAGTGCTTTGCTCTGAGCCTAAGTCCTGCCAGGCTGGGTTCCAACCTGCCATGCTGGAGGTGCCTCCCGAGGACAATTCCCACGTCATTCCCTGAGCTGCAGCCTCCCCTCCATCACCTGCCTGCAGTGGGAGCCTGTTCAGACCTAAACAGGAAGGATTTGAGACATGGAAGGTGCTGGAGTCAACGAAATCCACAGCAAATTCAGCCCCCTGAATGCTTTTTCAGAGCATTTATCGGGCACTTCAAGAGAAAATCCTGAAGTTCTGCTGGATTTAAGGACTCCCAGTCCCTGCACAGGGACACCCTCGCAGCTGGAGCTTTGCAGGAGCCAGTGACAGAGTTTGTGTTTCTCAAAAAAACCACTCTGTACATTCTGACCTTTACTCTTAGAGGGAAGCAAAATATAGATTCCAGCTCCTTAACGTGCTGCAATTTGAAACATTTGTCTTTTCAGGCTGGGGCCAAGGGGAAATTGGTGTTTGGGACACTTAAGGGTCCATTTGTGATGTGTCACAGCAGGACAGAACCTGCTTGAGGCTCCCAAATCCCCTCCTGAATTGAAAAGCTGAAGGTCAAGCCTAATTTCCCCCATTCTGCAGCACAGAAGGACTTTGAACCCCCCCGGATTTTCAGCTTGCAAGGCAAGCAAATTGGATGCTTCTGTTGCATTTGGTCATTTGGAAAGGTTATTTCTGCCCTCTCTGCCTTTCACTTGCTGCTCCCTCTGAGGGTGAAAGTTTCATTCTGTGCTGCAAATAGGCTCCAGGCGGAGATAAAGAGGAAAATTTTGGTAGTAATGCATCAGCTGGAAAACAAAGCAGAAATTTGAGGTGTTAAAGAGCAAAAGCAAGGTGGGAGAGTTTTTTATTAAGTAAAATGATGTGTAAAAGCTCTGAAAACAGAATGGGGAAAGGCCACAGATCCTGTCCTTAAAATGTCTGTGTAGGATAATGGACACATTTATAGGGAACACGATTTCCCTGGGAGCTGCTATTCCCAAAAGCAGTTTCCCCCTCGGGGTGGGCCCTGGGTTTGTGCAGTGGCTGCTGTCGGGCACAGGGGACTCCCGAGGATCTGTTCTCCTGCTTTATTTCCCTCCCACAGAAGGAAATGTGGTTACAGAGAGGTGGCCAAGGCTGCCGGGGCCAAGCCAGAGCCTGAACTTGTGTCACCTTTGCTGTCCCCAGTCCCTGGGGGGCCTTTGGCCGTGGGAATGCTCTGCTGTGGCCACAAGCCTCATTCTTCGGGTGCCCCATGTTCCCGAGGAGCCCAGGGGGCCAGGGGAGCCTGAATTTCCATGGAGCCTCCAGGGATTCACCTGAGGAGCTGCTCCTGCATTCCTGGGAGGGTGGATGGGTCCCCAGGGAACCGAGCCCTCCTTGGAGGGCCTGGAGCCCATGGGGGTTCCCCAAAGGACCTTGTCACTTAGTCCTGGGGGTGGGTGCCAGTGCCCAGGGTGGCTGTGGAGGGGCTGTGCGGATGTTTGGAGTCTGCCCAAAGTTCCTGGGGAGAGCAGGAGGCTGCAGGTCAGGGAGCTGTTAATGATCCATGATGAAGATGATGATGATGATGTTCAGTGGGAGGTGAGTGAGCACCTTCACAGCTCTCGAGGGCTGGTGCATCACAGGCTGCAGGATCCCACTGCTCTGCTCCCACATGGATCCCCTGGATCCCAGCAGTGCCCAAGGCCAGGCTGGACACTGGGAGCAGCCTGGGACAGTGGCAGGTGTCCCTGCCAGGGATGGGGTGGCACTGGATGAGTTTAAGGTCCCTGGAACCCAACCCAGTCTGGGGTTCCCAGCTGCTCCCTCTGAGCTGCAGGGGCTGCCTGGAGGCCCAGAATCCTCCCAGGCGGGGCAGCTTTGACTCCCTGGCTCTGCCAAAGGCACCTTGTGCCCCTTGGATTTTCCCAAGGGGCAATTTTGGTTGTTTGTTTGTTTGTTTTGTTTTGTTTCCTCTGGGACTTTTTTGTTTGTTTCCTCCGGGACTCATTTGTTTGCTTGTTTGTTTGTTGTTTGTTTGGGGGTTTTTTGTTTGGTTTATTTTTCTGGGGGTTTTTGGGTTTTTTTGTTTCCTCTGGAGCTGAGATTCCAATGAACTCTGCAGCAACAGACAGGGAGGAGAGGGACCCTTTCCTCCCCCACCCGAATTCCGGCTGTATCCCCGCTCCAAGGAAAACCCCAATTGCTGTTCACACCCACTCCTGGTGGCCACCCAGCCCTGGGATGAGCCAGCCTGGTCCCTGTGTCCCCCTCCCTGCCCTTCCCGAACCTGGAACTTGCTGGATTTTCCGAGGCTGCTGCTCCCCCTCCCCGTGTGCTGCTGCAGCTCTTCCCTCCGGGGACGGTTCCATTTTGTCACTGTTTTTATAAAAGTGTCACGGGCTCACACGCTCGCAGTGACACTTGAGGCAGTTATTGCCAAAGTGTTTAAAGTGTTCCGAGGTGCTTTCGGGTGCCAACAAAATTTAGTTGACAACATAATAATAAATCCAGCTCCAGCAACACTTTTAATGAACATAAAAGGTCTGACTGATTCCCTCTGCCTCCCGCTTCACCCCCGGTATCTCTCTCCTCACTGCTTTGTTCCATACTAAAGAGAAAATTTATAGGATCTGAGGGGTGTTATGAAGATTGTGCAGAATCAGAATGTAAGGGTGTATATGAGATAATAGGGAAATTATAATAATGTAATTTATAAGATTTCCATCTCTATCATGGCAAACAAGGAGAGCGAATTTTTGGAGCTTTTTAAGACTTTGAACTGTGGTACAAAAATCCAATCAAAACTTGGATGGTTTAATTTATAGCAAAGCTCCCATACCCCACTCTGGGAATGGAAATTCCTGATGGGATCATTAATTACCTGCACAGTTTCTGTAAAATTGCCTCGCTCTGAGAGGACTGGAGTCAAAGTTCCTGTTGTTTGTTGGGGTTTGGACTGTGCAGAGCAGCTTTAAGGTGGAATAATTTTCCCAATCCAGTCTCTAATCTTCCCATCAGAGATAAAATATCCAGAGTCCTCTGTTTAAATTCCCCCCTGGAGAATGGGAGAGGAAGCAGAGTGGTCCCAGCTGAGCTGTGACATAAATGTCCTGTAAGATATTTGGTGTCATTATGGACATGGAAACCACACAGCTCCAAAGGTATCACCTTGAAAGTCTTGGAATTCCATCTCCAAAATCCAGGAGAACACTGAGCTTTGCAGATTTACTTTGCAGTGTGATTAATGACTTTGGGAATAAAACTTGAAGCTTGATCCTCCAGATGGAAGAATATTAAAAATACGGATTTATTGTGGCTTCTCGGGTGAGCTTTGCTCAGGTTGCTCTGAATTCAGCCTGGGAGCTTTGGGGCTGTGCTGGGACTTGTTCCTGTCCAGCCCCTGAGGGAAAAACCAGCTTTTTGTAATGTTTGACAGTTTTAAAACCGTAAAAGAAACTTGGGAGCTGTCAGTGAAACCCAGCTGGAGGCACAAGGACAGCAGCTCTGACTCCTGAAATAAATAAATAAACCTTCCTTGCCTTGGAAGGAAGACAGAAAAAGCCACGTAGAGCCTAAATTACTGCCAGTGCTTAAATCTGCTCGGGGCTGTGTCCTCAGCTGATGCCACTTAAAGCCCTGTACACCCAGATTAAGCTGCAGTAATTGAGGAGGAGGATCTTTAATTAAGCAGAAAATCATGATCATAAAACTGTTCCTATGGACCTCTTTTATCTGAGCCCTGTCTGAGTGTGTGAGGATGTTCCAGGAAGCCCCAGCCCCTAAATTAAAAACTCCCCTTAGCTCTTCTAACGAGCTTTAAACACCTTTGTAAAGAATCCTTCCCCAGTCAGCACCTTTTGTTCCCAGCTTGGGCACCTCAGGGTGGGGTTTGAGCCTCTCCTGCCCCGGCAGCTTCTGCAGCACCTCTGGCTCCTGTGGAGGTGGAGAATGGTTCTTTTCCAGGGTTCATCCCTGCAGCTGCTTCCCGCCTCCCCTCAGGAGCGTTTTCCTGGTGACCCCTCCCGCGGATTGTCCCTCTCCGCCTCAGGGAAGCCTTTGCTCCTTCCCGATTCCCCTCCAGCCCCTCCAGGGTTTCTCAGCCGGCTCTGGGGAGGTGCTGGAGCCAAATCCCTCTCGCTGGGATGGAGAAATCCCAAACCAGGCAGGGGAGAATGATCCCCCAGCGTGGGGACCTGCAGGTCCCACCATGGGGGTGATGCTGGGGCAGCCTGACCAGCCCGGGACTGGGAGGAAGGAGCCTGCAGAGCCCAGATTTGGCAGGTTTGGGGCTCTTCTCCCCCACTTTGCTCCATTTCTGGGCTCTCCCTGTGGATGGGGGAGTTCTGCTCTGGAACCAGAGGGCTGTGGCCCTGCTGAAGTGCCACCAGGGATTTACTGTCACCAGCACAGGGTCCCCAGGGTTCTTCTCCTGCCATAAACCAAAGCAGCACCAACGGCTTTTTAGGGGCTGAAAAAAAGAATGGATGGAGCTGTTACAGCAAAAAGGCAAATTAAAATATCGGCTTTCAAAGGCCTCCTTATTTCCCCTCTTCCCTTGGAATTACTTTTCATTTTATTCATTATTTGCTTGCATCAGGTGATGGCCTGGTCACCCTGCAGCAGGTGACAGCCACACCTGGGCCCTGGCTGTGGGGAGAGCTTTATTTCACCCCATTATCAACAGAGAGCTGGTTTTTCCCAGCACATCATCCTAAATCTGGGCGTAGGCAGGGGATTGCAAAAAAATAAACCAAAATTAAAGTCTAAGAAGCTGCTGGGGTGTGATAATGAATGAGATACTGCTGACCCCTGGGCCTTCTCTCTCTTCTGGATAATTGCAGAGGAATAACTGTATAAATCTTGCTTGGATTTCCTGCCCTGTTTGCTCGTGGAAATGGATGGCTCTGTGTGTTTTCTCTGCAGGCTGGAGGATTGTTTTAATTTAAATACAGCTTTGCAGTGCTTTGCTGTAGCAAGTGGAATTAAAAAAATAAAGAATTTAGGAAGGAGTGGAGAGGGAAGCTTTTCCTGAGCTGGGCTGCTCATCTCAGCAGCTGCTGGGCCTGCTCTGAACCCCCTTTGCTGCCCAAATGCAGCTCCCAGGCAGCTCCTGCCCCACAGGCTTTGGATTTTCCCTCTTTAAATCCCAGGAATGGTTTGGAGGCTGCATTGAGGATCCCCAGCCATGGCAGGGACACCTCCCACTGTCCCAGGCTGCTCCCAGCCCTGCCCAGCCTGGCCTTGGGCACTGCCAGGGATGGAGCAGCCCCAGCTGTGCTGTTCCATTTATCCCTCACAGGCATTTCTGGGCAGTTTCATTGCAATTCGCTGATTTTCAGGAGGTTTGTGCTGGAGGAGCAGGACAGGGAGTGGAGCACGGGAAGGTTTTGTGGCTGCTCCATCCTTGGAAGTGCCCAAGGCCGGGTTGGGCAGGGCTTGGGGACAACCTGGCCTGGTGAAAGGTGTCCCTGCCCACAGCACTGAAGCTGGGTGCCAAGGGGACAGAGCCAGCCTCTTTCCAGTGGGGCATGAGGACAAAAGGCAACAGAACAAACTGAAATACAGAAAATCCTTCCAGAACATCAGAAAGATCCACTTTACTGTGAGGTGGCTGAACACGGTGGGTTGCTCAGAGGGGCTGCAGAATCTCCATCACTGGAGCTGCTCAAAGCCCAGCTCGAGACGGCCCTGACCAACCTGCTCCCCTTGGCTGTGCCTTGAGCAGGAGTTTGAATCGTGGAACCGTTCAGGTTGGAAAAGCCCTTTAAGGTCATGGAGCCCAACCAGTACCACAGCACTGCCAAGGTCACCACTAGCCCATGTCCCCCATGTGCACTGGGTGACTTTAAAGGTTTCCCTCTGTTTCGATGAGGGTTTGGCAGGAGGCGAGGGAGCAGCACAGAAGTGCCCAGGAATGAGGGATTTGGGTGGGCACAGCCGGGATTTGTTGCTGGCTGTGGCTCAGAGCCCGTTCCAAGGGAAGGCTGGGTGAGGGAGCAGCTCCCGGGCCCTCAGAGGGGTTTTTCTTTGCGTGCTGCTCTCAGGTGCAGCGTCCTGCAGGCTCTGGCCTCAGGGCAAGGCCGTGACCACGGCCTGACCCAGCTCTGGGATCACCTGGGGATGCATCAAAGCCCGGAGGAGGCTCTCGGCAGAGGGCTCCGAGTCCCTGCATCTCCACACTCAGCAGCAAATAAACAAAATCCAATCAGTGCCCTTCCATTCCGAATGGAAAGTGCCCGTGAGGGGCCTTAATGCAGTTGGAGGAACCACTTTGAATTTACACCTGGAACTCATTTAAATTTTTAAGATGCTTAAAAGCTTGGCTGCCCATCATCATTTGTGGCTGCTTCCCTCATCTGGGATGCTGATGCAGGAAAAGATTTTCCACAGGTTGGGTGGGAGAGGCTGGAGAAAACCTGCTCGGTTTTGTGCTGCTGTCAAGTTTTATTCTGAATCGCTTTAGGGCCTTTTCTTGATTTTTGGAGTTTCAAGTTGCTCATTAAAGCCAAATGAAGTGTTAATGTTTGTGGCCAATCCGGAGGAAAGCTCTGTGTGCATCCATATCCATATCCATATGAAAGTGCTGGAAATCCCTAAAAGCAGGAGAGAACAATTTTTTGAAGTGTTTGATTCTAAGCTCATTTCTTGATTGCAAGAAGCAAATCCAAGGTTTGTGAACACAGAGACACAACCCCAAACGGGGCTTTTGAGCAGCCTCAAAGATGCAATTCCTATTTTCATGTTCTCAAGGGGCTGAGACAGTATTTAAAAAAAACAACTGTTCCTAAACCTTTCATAGGCTTCTGTTTTCCCTAAAACTTCCCATCTAATCCATATGGCTGGATCCTGCTGAATTCATTCCATTGGACTAGAAAGTCAGGATCAGCCCACACTGGTGGGAACTGCAGCTCAGTAAGGGAGACTTTCCATGGAGTCATGGAATGGTTTGGGTGGGATTTAAATCTCACCCCAGCCCACCCCAGCCACAGGCAGGGACACCTCCACTGTCCCAGGGAGCTCCCAGCCCTGCCCAGCCTGGCCTGGGACACTCCCAGGGGTCCAGGGGAGCCACAATTTCTGCATTACAGCTCCCACCTCGCTCCCAAACCAGCAGCACAGAGCCTGCAATTTCCCCTTTCCCAACAAAATTCCACCTGCAGCTGGAATTCCGGCTGTGGAACGTCCCCAACCAGTCAGAGTTTACAATATCTCCATTTAGCACCTTGGGGAATGTGAGGCTGTGTCAGGACAAGGAAAAGCTGCCCCTGATCAGCTGCAGCTCCCGGGGGATGGGATGAAGAGCAGGGGTGGGAACATCTTTCCCACAGAACCTGCAAATCCTCCTGGGCTCTGCTCCCCTCAACTGTGTTTGCTCCGTGTGGGGGAGAGTAACTCCCTGGAAGGGGGGAGATCCAAGGAAGTCATGGACGGCAGCAATTCCCAGGGATGGGAACTCCAAGGAGCTGCACCTGAGCTGCTTTTTGGGGAGGGAAAAATAAAGATATAAATGCAGAGCCCAGGGGAGGGAGATTTACAGCAAAGCAGGAAAAGCTCCCCAGGCTGCCAAGATTCCCCTGTGTGTTCTGACCCAGCAGCCTGGTGTGATCCAGGCCTGCTCCAGAGCTTCTCCTCTTTCCACTCTCACAGGCAAACCTGTCAGACCCAGCTGATTCTCTCTTTCCCTCCCTCCCCTTTCAGGAGGGGTTGGTTGTTCACCACAAGTGTTTGTGCAGCCGTGTCCTTGTTAGGACACCTCATCTGAGGACAAAGGTTACCTCTGAAGGGAAGGAAGCCCAAAATCTGTCAGGTGGAAAATCTCCCCCTAAAGCCTCCACTCCTCTTTACCCCCTGAGCAGCTGCTCCTTCCCCCAGGGCTTTTGCTGCTCCTCCCTGGGGACTCTCCTGGCCTGGGGCTGTTCTTCCCTTGGAGCACCCACCCAGAAAATGGAGCACAGGAGCAGCTCTGGGAGAGGAGCCTTTTCCCTGGCCTAGGATTGATTCTCCAGCAGTTTGGGGGATTTGAGCTTTGGAAGGGGCAGAACCCCAGTCTGACCCTCCCAGCACCCAGCGCCTCCAGTTCTGACAGGTTCATCCTTAGGGGATGTTCTCCAGCTGCTCCATCAAATTGTCCTTTTCCTTCTCCTCCACTTGGCTGTAATTCGGCTTGAAAATGGACACAAATCTGGTTCCTTTGGTCCTGGGGATGTTGTGGCTTCATGTCTTGCTGGGGGTGGGGGGGCCCTTCCTGCCCAGCTCCCTCCCCGTGCCAGGGCAGAGCCATTACATGTGAATTCTGCTGTTGTGGGGTGTGCAGCTCCCTCAGGGTGATGCTCCCAGCAGGATCTGTGGCTGCTCCCTGGAGCTGGATGCGGATCCATGGATTCCTCAGAGCGCTGCCATCGGCCTGTCCCCCCCTGGCTCTGCAGCCAAGGGACACAAAGCTGCCAGAGAGGAGAATTTCCGCTCTCTCCAGCACCCAGAGACACAAAAAGCTCTTGGAGTTTGTAAAGGGAAGGAGCATCTGCTTTGGAAGGGTAATTCAGGCGGGTGGAGGGAGAAATGCACCAGCTGCAAGGTTCCCTGCGGGAGCTCTTCATCTCCCCAGTCAGATCTGGCATCGCCGGGCTCTGGTGGGGAGGGAGGCGGACAAGGCACAGGAATTATGTCAGAAACTCTGGGAACTCTGCCCTTTGGGAATCTGTCACACAGTCACAAGATGCTGCAGAACGAGGGCCTTTAAATTCTGCTTCCTGAGACCAACACGGGAAAGCTGGAGCAGGTTTGGCCCCTGGGAGGGGGAGGAGGATTTTCTGTTTCATAGAGCAGCCATCCCTCATCCCCCTTAGGACAGGCACAACCCAGTGCCCACCGTGGCTTTGGAAAACTCCCCGAAATGCTCCCAGCCAGGATTGCCTCAAATCCACCCTGTCCCACCTCATTTCCCAGAACCAGGAGCTGTGACTTCCCTGACCTGGCTCTTTGTGCCTTGAAATGAGATTTTTTTGGAAGCAGCAGCCTCCCAAGGAGAGAGTGAAACCCAGCTGATGATCCAGGTGGGATGGCTTTGACCTCCTGGGATTAAGGAATTCACCAACTTCTGGATTAAATTCACTTAATCTTCCTTTCTCCCCTCTCACCTTTTTAAAAAAGAAAAGGTCTTGTGCCTAAGGAGAACTTTAACTCCACTTCTGTGCTCAGTGCCCACCTTGGCTTTGCTGTTTGTGGTCCCACACTGGGGCTACAAGGGAAGGGCAGGGCTGGGAGTCCTGGAGGTGCAGAAATGCTGGGCTGGAATCAGAGCAAAGGATGTCCCACAGAACCAGCAGGAAATGCCTGGGAAGGAGCCCAAGGATCAGTTCCCTGCTGGGGGACCCTGCTGTGTCCAGAGCATTCTTCCTGAAGAAAAGGGACCCTCAGAGGCTCCTGGTGAGGGTGAAGGAATCCCTGGGGTTCAGAGCAGGCCCAGGATGTTGGAAGTGTGATTTCTCCTGAGGAATGGGGAGCTCTGGGTGTTCCAAGTTCCCTCCCAGCCCTCAAACTGGGGCCGGTGTCTGCAGGGATCCGACACCTGGCAGAAAAGGGCCTGTCCTGCAGGAGCAGGGAGGAGCTGTGTCCATCTCATTACCTCAAATTAGCAGCAGCAGTTTAAGTCCCACATAAAATTAATCTGATTGGATTTTGGAGCGGGGTTTGTAATAAACAAGCCTGGCGCTGTTTACAAGCCTCACTGCAATATAATTCCATTTTTCAGCATGAGCTGAGAGCTCCAGGAGGAGCTGGGCCAGAGGCAGCTTTATTGCATTCAGCGGGGCCTAATGAATAGGGAGCAGATTGTAAAATGTTGTGTATTTTTATGGTTATCCATGCAGGTGAGGGCTGTGCAGCAGGGAGGTCACTGCCTCCACTGCCCTGCGCTCCCAGGGAGGAGCGGGAGCCTTGCCAAGGCTCGGGCCTGAGGTGCTGTCAGTGGGGAGGAGAGGCAGGGCTGCTCCAGCCTGGGAGCCCCTGCAGGGAGAGGCCACGGGGAGGGATTTGACCTTCAGGTCACCCTGGACCAATTCCAGCCCTTTCAGTTCACTGTGGACCAATTCCAGCCCCTGGGTGACCCCATGGACTCTTCAGGTCCCCTTGGACCAATTCCAGCCCTTTCAGGTCACCCTGGGCCAATTCCAGCCCCTGGGTGACTCCATGGACTCTTTCAGGTCCCCCTGGACCAGTTTCACCCCCTGGGTGGCCCCATGGAGCTGAGCTGTGCTGCTGCTTCCTCATCCCAGAGGGTTTTCCAGCCCCCATCAGGTGTGGGGTGGAGCTCGGGGTTGGACTCAGCCCCTGGAAGCCCCTGGTGTCCCCCCCAGGTGGGGCACAGGACACAACCAGTTTTCCCCAGTGTCACCAGTCAGGNAACGGGAAGGGAAGGGAAGGGAAGGGAAGGGTGGCCACACCATGAGGGGCACGATGACACTGGGGACACATTCTGTGCTGGGCTGCTCCCTGTCCACGAAATGTGTGCGTGCCTTGGAGCAATTCTGAATTTCCAGAGGAAAAGCTGTTTCAGGAGAGAGGAATCTGAGGGCTGGCATTGGGCAGCCTCCAGAGATGTTTTATTTCACTTTGACCAGGGAGGAGAGAGCCCAGGGAGGGCAGAGCCCTGAGCAAGCCAATGTTCAGGATTTCTGACAACCTCTAGAGAATGGCTGAAGGAGCAGCAAAGATCCACAGCCAAGGATTACACAGAAAACTCAAGCTGCAAATATAAACACACATAAAATAGTGTTTGGCTGCATTTGGGTTTTGTTCTGGGGAGTGTTAATAATCAAGTGATAGAAGATCACAGAGGTTTCATTCCCCAAGTGTTAAAATAAGAAGCAATTAAGGCTGTTGAAAGTTGCCATGGAGGCAGGAAAGAGAGTTGGCTGTTCAGGCTGCTACCAGGCACTGCTGCCGTCCTTTCATTTCCCAGAGCTGGGGCAGAACAGGGAGGGAGCTCTGTGTGTCCGCAGGGCTTTGGGGGCGGTGGGGGCACAGAGGAGGAGTGGGAGCAGCTGGAGGGGGTTGGGAGAAGTCCTTTTCCACCCTTCCCCTGTCCCCAGCCGGGGACGAGGCTCCCTCAGGGCTCCCAACACCCCGCTCCGTGTGGGTGAGCCCACGACTGCACCCTGCCTCTCTTCCTCTTCTCTTTTTTCCTCTCTCCCAACCCTTTTCAAGGCATCGGTTCCGCTGGGTGGAGTTGGTATTAATTAAAACGAGCTAATTGCCAAGGAGCTTCTGAAGGAGCAAGGCTTTGAGCTGGCCCGGGGGACAGGGAGTGAAGGGCTTTGAGAGCTGTGTAACCCTCAGATCCAGTTTTTGCTGTGTAATCCCTTCCCTGCCAAGCTGGGAATTGAGCAAATTGGCCTCGGCCCCGCCTGGAAGCTGCGGGAGTTTCTCAGGGCAGTGGGAGCAGGGAGGTCAGGCCTGAGGCGGGAATCGGTTGTGGCTGACCCGGGACGTTCCCGGAGCTCTCCGGCTCCTGAGGCGGTGTGGGGGCTGCCAGGGTCCCTGCTGGCACACTCCTTCCTCCCACAGCAGATCCCACCCCCGATTCATCAGGAATTCGGGTGCCCAGGGGTTCCTGGGGGGCAGTTCTGTCACCCAGCTCTGAGCAGGGCCCTGTGGGGGGCTGGCAGGCTCCTGTCACCCTCCCATCTCGTATTTGGGGACAGGCTGGGCGGCAGGGCTGGCCCTGGTGCCGGCAGGGCTCTGCAGAGCTCCCCTCGTGTGCAGACACGGCTGGAGAGCCCCACAGCGCTCCCTCCAGCCCGGCTCCTCCCTCTCCATTCACCAGCTCACATTTAAAATTGAGCTTTGTAACTCCCCAGCCAAGGTGGGGGTGGGTGCCCTCCAGGAGGGACTGGTTTTTGTGACCCTGCCCCTGAAAAATGGCTCAGTGTTCACCTCTAGGGCAGGAATCCCTTCCTCAGCTCACCAAATCCACCTTCCCCAGAGGTTCTGTAGCACCTGGCTTTGTTTGGAGGCTGTGAGGGGAGGAGGCTCGGGGGAAGACACGGGATGAATTTTAGCATCAGAGAATGGTTTGATTTCACCCCCTGCCACTGTCCAGCCTGGCCTTGGACACTGCCAGGGATCCGGGGGCAGCCACAGCGCTCTGGGCACCTGTGCCAGGGCCACCCCCTCCTCGGGAAGGATTTCTCTGCAATATCCAGTCTAACCCTGCTCTCTGTCAGTTTGAAGCCGGTTTTGTCCCTCCATGCCGCTGTAAAAATGCCGTGGAGTGATTTTATCCCATTGAAATCCCAAGGAACATTTGCTTTTTCTCCTCTAAAGCTTTGTTGCTGTTCCCTGGACTCCAGGGACACTCATGGCAGTAGTGATGTGTGGAGGAGGCCAAAATTACTAAAATTGCTAAAAATTGGCCCAAATAACCAGTGCTGCTGGAAAAAAGGTTTCTTAAGGGGGCTGATTTTCAGAGGGGCCCTGTCTGGGCACCAAGCCCCACCTGCTGATGCTCAGAGGGGCCACGTGTGTTGTTTACAGGATTAAATGTGCTCCCAATGCTCCCAGTGCTCCCAGTCTCCCAGCCCTCGTGGGTCACTGCCATCACCTATTCCCTCCAGGAAATGCCAGAACTGGGATCAGGAGAGGCTGTTCCATGGAAAATGGGGCTGTGTGGGCAGGGCCTGCAGGATTTGGGAGCAAGGAAGGACAGAGCTCCTTGTCCTGCTCTATCCCCTCCTGGAGAAGGAGCCATCAGGATAAAACAATGTTATCCAGCTCGAGCAGGGAGCTGCTCAAACACACACTGTGATTTCCAGCTCAGCAAATCCAGCCGTGGAGCAGAGGGAGAGGCTGGATCTGCTTTCCATAAAGCCCTTGAGCTGTTTAATGCAGCTGGATCCCATAATCTGCGGGCTGGAGAGGGAAGGGTCGGAGCCTTCCCAGGGCTGTGTGGAGATGGATCCAGGGTGGATGTGCTGGTCTCTGCTGCATCCTCGGGCTGGGCTCTGCAATTCCAGCCCCTCCAGCTGGGAATGTTTTCCAGGTCTCTGGGTCTGGGTGGGCTTTGGGGTCGGTTTCTTTCCCCCCCCGGTTTGTGCCCCGGCACATCCCGCCGCGGGTGCTGCCCTCCCGTCTGAAGATGGCACTGCAGCATCTCTCAAGCCCAAACCCCGCGATCTGCGCTCCGGCAGCTCCTTCCAGCCCTGCTCGGAGCTCTGGGAGCCGAGCTGGCAGCAGGGACATCCCGAGCCATGGGGAGCTGCGGTGGCAGCGGGGGCAGGAGCCGTGCGGGATTTGCAAGGAAGGGAAAAGAGGGAAAAGCAGGGGAAGGCTGCGGATAAAGCTGAAAACTGGGAATGCAGCTGAGGAGCTGCTTCCTCCTCCTCCCTTACCCCTCGATGCTCTGCTGGAGCACCTGATACGTGTTCAGGGCCAAATCCATCACGGGGCAGCCTGGCCCCGTTCCTCTGACTGTGCTGCTCCGGTGTCTGCTGGAAATAAACCAGGGATGTGCTGGGAGAGTGGGAAAGGAAACTGGCACAGGCTGAGATATTTTAAATGACCAGATTTCCAGGTTGCAGACACTCCTGTGGTCTGCAGCAGCCCTGGGTTGGAGTGTGCTGGGTGAGTCCCTGCCCCAGCTCCCCAGTTCCCCCTTTCTCAGGGAGGAGCTTTGGTGCAGTCCCGGATTTTGTCTGAATGCCCCCAAACCTTTGTGCAAAGCTGCCCCTGGCCCCCACCCCCAGATGTGATCCCAGCTCTCTGTGCAGAGTCTGAGGCCCACTCTGAGGGGCTGCTGCTGGGGATCTCTTTGCACCCCTCTCCTGCCCTGCCAGGACCTTCCCCTGGGGGTGCAGCTCCAGCACCGGGAGCTCTGCACAGGCAGCAAATTGACTTCAGCTTTTGCCTTGAGCACCTCAGACTGAAACAAGGAGAGAAAAGAGGGCAAACACTGATTAAAACGAAGCCTAACCTCTGCAGGAAAGGGGCATTGCATGATCAGAGCCTCTCCTGCCACGCTCTGCTTCTCCACCTCGGAGCAAACAGTTCTGTCCTCGCTCGGGGTGGAAACACCTGACCTGTGCGGGCTCAGCCTCAGCAGAAATCGCCGGTTCACCCTGGGGAGGGGCAGGCAGTTCTCCTTGGAGAGGAGATCGCTCTGTCAGCCGTGCCCGGGTGCTGCCACGCGAGAGGGGCGGTTTGGGAGGGCTGGGATGGGCTCTGGCAGGATCAGGGGCTGCACCTGAGCTCGGAATTCCCAGAGCAGTGTGACCCCGGGGACAGGCAGTGGTGGCTGGTGGGGTGGGACAGGGAGGAATTCCAGGGGATTTTTGCTCACTGGGTGAATGGGATGGGGTGTTCCCTCAGCGGGATGGGGCAAGGCTGGGACCACGGAATTCCTTGGGAATCTGTCCCAGCTGGACATTCCCCTCTGTCCATGGAGAATGTGTTCATTCTTCTCTAACAATGCTCTGGGGTGAGGCAGATTTTATTTAGCACAGGGTAGATCCTTTCCCAAAGAGAGCTGTGAGATGGTGTTTCCATTGTCCTATCCATCCATCCATCATCCATCCATCCCCCATCCATCCCCTCCATCCATCCA
>VZDJ01000274.1:611397-625586 GCA_008694505.1 Cyanoderma ruficeps | reverse complement strand
CCATCCATCCATCCCTCCATCCCCCATCCATCCCTCTCCAGGAAGGCAGAGGCATCCAGAGGGTTTGTTTCATGGAGCTGCATTGGGAATCAGAGCAGGACGTGGCTGCAGTGATCAGGAAGAATCACCCTCCCTTGGTTTGGTTTGGTCACTGTGACCCTCAGTATTTCTCTGTCCTTGTCACGGATCTGAACTCCAGACATGACGTGGTGGTGGAATCTGAATTCCCATCCAGGCTCGGTGGGTGCCATGGAGAGCCATACCCCAGCCATTCCTCTTGCCTGTTGGTGGATATTTATCCCTGGTGGTTTTCAGGGATGTCAGCCCTGGGGCAGAATTACGGCCTCAAGTGACCGAGTGAGAGCCACACCGAGATCAGGGGACAAAGTCTGATTTTAAAGAGGCTCCTCCACCCCGTCCCAGCCGTTTGTCTCCAGGAGTATTTTCCCTTAGACAGGGAAGGTGAGAAATTCACTGTAGGCTTTAAATCTGAGGCAGAGAAATGAGCTCCTGCCTGTGCTAAGCAGGGCTCTAAATCCTGGGGGCAGGACCTGCCCAGAGGCGCAGCCAGGCTGGGGCTGTGACTGATCCAGAGATCCAGGCTGTCGGATCAGGGAACTCGGGGAAGTGATGGTGTTTGTGTCCCTGGGGCTCCAGCACTGGGAGTTTATTTATCCTGGAAAAAAGAGTTTGAACCAGGTTCCCACAACAGACTAAAAGCAAGAAAAGTGTCTTTGACTCGAGGTTCAGATCTGTTTGATGTGTGGGAACCTCTGGGGGAATTCCTCCTGTCACCGTGAGCTCTGATAAATCAGAGTGTGGATAAAGCAGGGAGGGAAGGATTTTTTTCCCTTGTTTTGCTCTGTTAAGCAAACAAAGACCTCCGAAGCTTTCTCTAATGTTTGTGAATCGGAGATCAGTCCTTGGGTTGGGTTTTTTGGGTAAACAAGCAGCCGTGCTCCCTCACAGCCCTGCAGCGCCAGGTTCAGAGAGGTGCTGAGGAAAACGCGTTTCCCACCCGGAATGGCACCATGCTGATAAGGCAGGAGGGGGATCTGCTCCCGGGATGTGTCCTTGGCTCTTTCTCGTGCACATGCGAGGTTTTCAGGCTGGGTCACGCCTGTTCCTGGGGCAGGAGCCAGGACAGGGCTGGAGGGAACCTGGACGTGCTGCTGTGCAGCCAGAGCCCTTCCCGGCCCTCAGGAAACGCTCGGAGCTGTCGCACGCAGCTGTTCCCGCCAAAGGGCCCTGCAGTGACAAATCGGCTCTTTCCAGCAGTCAGCTGTGTTATTTTAGGAGAATTAATTAGGAAAGTAGCTAATAAATGATGTCTGAGTCCCCCAAGCCCTCCTGGAGCAGCGCTGCTCGGGTTCCTCACGGCCTGCAGGAGCCTTCCTGTGCCTGCCGTGCCCTGGCCAAGCCTTTCCCTGCTCATTCCCATTAATCCTGGCTGCAGACAGGCTGGGATCATCAGTCAGCACACGGAGCTGGGCAGTGATTGATACCAGAGCCCGCTGACAGTGTGTAACAGGCAGGAATTCCTGTCCTGCCTTCCCTCCCCTCAGCTTTCCAAGCCATTGCGGGGTTTGGCTCAGGCTCTGCCCGTCTCCTTCCCATTAGTGCCACGTTCCCGCTGCCCATCAGCTCCCTCTCCATCAAGCAGCACTGGCTGACTGGAAAACACATCACTGGCTCAGGGAGAAAAGGAGGAAAGAGTGGAAGGCTGGGCCACAAGAGTGTTCCCTCCAGAGTCAGGAGGCTCCTCCACAAAAACTGTAGGATATTGCTCCAAGGTTTGTTTATTTGTGCCTCTATCTTGTGTTTCCTCTCCATATCTCTGTCTTTATTCACAACAGCCACGCCACAGAGGCATCATATTCTCCCTCTTCCCTGATAGGATCTGCCAGCACAGGAATGTTCTGGCTGAGGAGGTTCCTGAGAAGCTCAACACTAATATCAGAGGCCTGATACCGCAGCCGGAATAAAATTGCATTTTTCTGGGAAGAAACATTGTTCTGCAGAGGAGTGCTCGAGTCAGGGCAGCCAGCAGGGAGATTAGATCCTTGTCAGAGGACTCGACACGTTGTGCTGATCACAGGGAAAGCCAAGACAGCCAAGAAGGAGTCAAGAGAGGAGCGGCTGTGCCTGCAGAGCTCCACGTGGCCAGCCAGGGGTGCTCCCCTGCTTTGCTCTGGGCACAGGGGGGTCCAGCTCAGGAGAGGTTTGAGGGGCAGGAGCAGGACTTGAGGAAAAGCTGCAGCTGCCTTGCAGAGAGCACTTGGATCCTGTGGGAGCTTCAAACCCAGGTCCTGGAAGGAGCTGAAGTTCTGTGCCATGGAGCATTTGCTTTGTGTTGGAGAGGGGCTGGAGGGACAGGACACAGGGAATGGCTTCCCACTGCCAGAGGGCAGGGCTGGAGGGGAGATTGGGCAGGAATTGTTCCCTGGCAGGGTAGGCAGGGGCTGGGCTGGAATTGCCAGAGCAGCTGTGGCTGCCCCTGGATCCCTGGCAGTGCCCAAGGCCAGGCTGGACATGGGGACAGTGGGAGGTGTCCCTGGGACACTGGGAGGTGTCCCTGCCAGGGCTGGGGTGGCACTGGAGGGGATTTAAGGTCCATTCCCACCCAAACATTCCCTGGTTCTGTGTTCAGTTCAAACCCAGAGCAGAACGCCCAGGGGAGGTCGAGGGCTCAGCTCAGGGTTCTGGGATCAGGAGGGAATTCCAGCAGGGCGGGAGGATCTGCCTTGGGAAAGATCCTCCTTCAGTGAAGGAAACCTGGGGAACCTCTCGATGCTTTTAGTACAAAATCCAACGAGAGATGCAAAAACTGCTTCTTGCAAGGTTTGCTGATTTTGCTGGGAATATTTCACAGAGCTGTGAGAGGGTAAAACTCACCTCTTAAATCTCGTTTTTAAGGTTGAAAGCGTCCTCTCTCTTCACCACTTTTTATGGATATGAGGGTTAAATGAACAGTGATTTGTCTTTACTTTGCCTTTTGCCAGCTCGCAATAGAGCAGTGATTTTCTGGCTGCAGGGGAAAGCTGTTCTTTATCCCCGCGAATTCCTCCACGTACGGGGGAGATTTTGGCAAAAGGGGGGGATCAGTAACTTTGCAATTCTGAGTTGTTGGGATGATGAGACTTTTTCCTACATCTCAAGTTCAGCTGAGGCCTGAAAGTGAGATCAGTCAACTTTATTCTGGCTTGTGGGCCTCAAAAAACAAAACAAACAACCCTGTGAAAGGCCTGAAAGCAAAACCAGTTTATACCTAAAATCTCTTCCATAAAAACACACAAAGATGATGTGATTTTTTCGTTATAAAATCGTGGATTTTCCTGGTGCAAAGGGAAGGTTTATCAGGTGATGTCACTGGCAGAGCTGGGTGACACCTTGGAAAACGTTCTGGGTGGTGTGGATGTCCCTGTCCATCCCAAGGAGGAATGACTGATGGAATGTGGACACCTGGAAAGTGGGGGAATTTCACCCCCCACACTGCAGGAGGAGGTGCAGGGCTCCAGGTTCCCAGGAAAAGTTACTTTTTCCTGAAAAATGAGGATGCTCCACCCCTGAGAGCATCGTGTCGTTTTACCGCCCGTCCTGGGCTTAAACACCCCAAATCAAAACCCAAAAAGTGAATTTACTTATGGCGAGTATGTGACTGCTGCGATCTGGAAACAAAGAAACCAGCAGCTCCGAGACAGCTCCGTCTGAAATGTAAAAAAAGCTGTTAAATATCCTCTTTAATGGGCCGGAGAGGAGGATGTGTCTCCTGACAGCTCCGGCAGGGCCGTTTCCGAGGGCAGCGAGCTGTGAAAGACTCGCGGCTGCTCCCATTTAGCTGCTCTGGAGAAGCACCGAGCGAGCAGTTCCCTCTCCAAAGGTCACTCAGAGCCAAGGAAAGCCACACGAACCCTCCCAGCTGGGATTGCTGGGCACACACCTGCCCGGGCTGTGCCCGCCCCTCCTGTCCCTGCGGCCAGACCTGCCTCGGTGCCTCTGTGCTGCTGCTGTTCCTCACCCTGATTTATGGGCACAAATGTCACGTTTTAATTACTGATAGATAATTACTGATGATTTTTTAATAGCTGATAGATCTTGGTCAGCCGTGCCCTGGGGAAGGAGGATCCCGGGGAGAGGAATGTGCAGGTTTGCTCTGGCTGGCCCAGGAGAGCAAAGAGAACTCTCAGAGCAGAGTGAAATCTTCCTTCGGTCCAGTCCCTGCTGAGTCCCTTCTCCCTCTGCTTGTCCCGTGCTCCCATCACTGAGCCACGGGGCCAGACACAGCTGGGTCTCAATGCAGGGAGAGTCCAGGAATGCAGGGAGAGTCCAGGAACTGCTGCTGGTGCCCTAAAGAACCCAGAAATGAAACCACAGACCTTTAGGGTAATGTTAGTACAGGAGGCCATACCAAGGCTGGTCTTCACTGGAGGCCTCCAGGGGCAGACATGGAAAATGTCCACAAAATCCCACCCCAACAGGGGGAACACAGTTCGATAAGTTTAGCAAATTAGCATAATTGACAAAGAACACCAGTTGGAGACATCAGAGGTGAGGTAATTTCACCCCTTCTAAATCCTCCCCCCTCAGATAGAAATGAAACTTTGTTTATGAAAAAATGTCTTAAAGAACTGGTTTGGGGCCTTGGCTCCCAGAAAGAACCAAGGGAGGACAGGGGGCCTTGGAATGTGTTTTGTCTTTCTGCCTAGGGAAAAGGTAGGGAAAAGTACAAGGAAAACTGGCCACAGATAGCCCAAATAACACAATGAGCTACAAATATGTGTGTAAAAAATACAGGGAAAATAGAAAAGGAAAACAGCAAAAATCATTTGGCATCACTGCTTCTCAGGCACAGAGAGGAGAGAAAATCTCCACTGAATGACCTGGAGTTGTAGCAGGATGGATGCTGCAGAGCCCGGGTTAAAAAAACAGGAATGTTTTCAGCTGGGTTCAGGAGGAGTCAGTGGATTTAATGGTTCCTGGGATGGGCTGCTAAATAAAATTGTGTGTAATTTAATAGCCGTGGCCAAGCTGAAGGTATCCCAGTGGAGGCATTGAGAATCATTTTCTCTTTGACTAGTTTCATTCCACTTTTTCTTAGTCAATTAACACCAGGCTCCCCCATTAACATGAACCAGGAGGAGCCTGGCGGGCCCCTCTGCTCACCCAGAGATGATCAGGAGCAAACGGGGCCGTTCATCATCTTCCAAAGGGCACCAGATGCTTCCAAACCCAGAGCAGCCACTGCTGGTTTGGGTTTTAAATGATTACATGCAATTTTAGAGCAATTTGCAGTGTAATTAGGGATAGTTAATTAACACTTTCGATGTCAAGCTGGTTTTGTGCTTTGGATCTGGTGCTGATGGGGAGTTGAGCCCAGGAGCTCTGCAGGGGCAATGGGCACCTTCAGTGGCCAGGGTGAACCCAAGCCCTGCCAGAAAGGCCCCACTCACACCCGCTGTGCTGCAAAAACGGGCTTTGATAGCTTTTAATTATTCCATGAAACCTCTGGAGAAAATGCCATACAATGACTCCTCCCTCTCAGGTGCATCCACGGAAGAGCTTTCCTTGTTTTACTGGGAATGGCAATGTTGAGTTTTGTTCCAGCAATAACCCCGATGGGCAAAAATCTTCACACCTTTGCTAGTAACTCAAGAAGGATCTGCTGCAGTGTTTCTGTGGGTGTGATTTTCCTGGGTGAGGGTCCCCTCCTGTGCTGGTTTAGTTAATGCAGGAACTCGAGTCTGGTCTGTGGTTCCAATGAACCTTGTCAGGCTGGGCTGGATAAAGCCCAGTTCAAGCCCTCGGGGCTGGTTTGTGGCACAGGCAGAGCACAGCTCCACGTGCAGCAGTTCCATGTGAGGCCTGATCCCCTGAGAAAGTGGGAAATCTCCCTAAGCAGGGTGGAGGCTGAAGCAGAGCCTGGGGCTGAAGCAGTGTCTGGTGGCAGAGCCTGTCCCGTGCCCCAGCAGCCATGCAGGCACTGGGTCTGCAGCAATGCAGCAATGCATTCTGTTCATCTGCATCTTAACGGGGGGTTTTGGTGTTTATAAGAGATTTCTTTCACTCGGAGAAGCCTTTTCTATGCTCGTTCTGTAGATCTGGTCCAAGCCCAGCTCTGGCTGGCTGGGAGCTTTAGTGCCACGCTTCCAGCAGTGACAAGAGCCTGGAACAGCATTCCAGCCTCAGTATTCCCTGAAACCTGGCTCTGCATCTGTCCCCAGCCAATAAACCCTGCACCTTCAGGAGCCAGTTGCTCACAAGTGAAGATGAATATTGAGGATCTTTCCTCACTCATTTGCCCAGCAATTAGCAGTGATGAATAAAGTCAGCAAAGGCCCATCCTGTCCCCACACATCTCCCGTGGCTCCCCGAACTGCTGGAATCCATCACCTGGAGCAGATTGTTGGGACATTTAGCAGAGGAGCAGGCATAGCTGGGGGAGTCAGCACCAGGTGCATCCCATCTCCTGGTCCTGGAATGTGCCCGTGGTGCTGCTGCAGCTCCAGTGCAGGTGTGGCCCCCCGTGTGCCCAGGAAATGCACGGACAGAACCTGGAACATTCCCCAGTGCAGGCTCCAGCACCTCCCAGAGCATAAGGAAGATGCTGAAATAGGGGGATTCCTGTGGTGACACTCCCAAAAGAGGTTTGCCCTCAGTGTTTGGGCAGTTTCCTGTTCAGAACTCAGTATTTGAGCCCCCTGGCAACGCCCAGGGAAAAGCAGGAGCTTAAGAACCCCCCAGGCAAGAGAAATGGCAGGTTTGGTGGTGTGGGGAGGATCTCAGGGTGTTTGGGTGTTGCTCTGATTTTGTGGCCACCCAAACACCCCTGGTGTGGCAGCTGGAGAAGCTTCCTGAGAACTGAATCATTGAGCTGCTCTGGGAACTGAGGCCAGGCTGTGATTTGGGATTTAGCAGCTGCTGTGGAAGGATTCAGCTCAGCTGAGGTGAGGCACCCGCACTCCTTCAGCCCAGGCTGCAGATGACCTGCTGATCCTCAGGAATGCACCAGCCCAGCCTGAACTTCCCAGGCTGGAAATGCCAGAGCTGAGGGAAGGGGGCTGAGCACGGGGAGCTGGGGAACAGCAGTGACTGCGGGTTCAGCTCCACAGGAACCCAGCGCTGCCATTAACAATCCTGCTGCTCCTGGAAAAGGGAGGAACGGGATCAAACAGTCATTAGCTGAATTGGGCAGCAAATGCAGGATGAGAGCCCAGGCAGTTTTTAGTAGGTCAGCTATCTATTTAAAGTAATTTGAATTATCTCAGGATAATTGAAATCCAGTGTTCATTCATTACTCTCGCTTTCGGGTCTTAAATGATTATATCCATAGCTCTGCCTCACATTTATCTGGTGGCCTCGAAGCCCTTCAGCTTTGCTGTCTGCAGCATGTCACGGTATTATTTTCCTTCAAATTACACCGTGTGGAGTCCCAGGTTCTCCAGAGGCAATTGGCTTGGCCATGTGACAGCTGGAAGGGGAGCAATTGCCTCAATCTCATCTGGGCCGGTTGTGCTCAGCCCTGCAGCTTCACTCTCCTTCAGTGACAGAGCCCTGTCTGCTGCCCTGCTTCCCGAGGAGACAAAGCAATCCAGGCACATCAGCACCGGCTTTGGGGGGAAATGGGCAGGGTTGGAATGTTTGTGCTGTTGGTCACACAAGTTCTCACACTCAGATTGCACCTGGAGGTTTTATTTCTCTGATCAGGGGGCTGAACGCCGTCACCATTTGATTTGTTCCACAACAGGTGATTTGTGCCATAAACCACGTTCAGTTTTTATTGGCAACTCCTGAAAGGGAGCAGTGAAGGAAAAGGAAAACAATCAGCTCCTGTCCCACTGAACTGCAGCTGCACAGGTGAGAGACATCCCTGAGAGTCCCTGTGCCACATCCCTGCACATCCCCTGTGCCACATCCCTGACAGCCCCTGTGCCACATCCCTGCACATCCCCCTGTGCCACATCCCTGCACATCCCCTGTGCCACATCCCTGACAGTCCCTGTGCCACATCCCTGCACAGCTCCTGTACCCCAGAGCAGAACGTTTTCCTTTGGTGCCTCCAGGGACACCCACAGCCACCTGCAGCAGTGGCACAGAGCAGGAGGTTCTCTGATCACTCAGTTCACCTCTGTTTTCACGGTGGTTGCACATTCCAGGTCCAGATTTGGGGCTGCTGCATCTTTAGAGGGCCCAAAGTGGAAAATGTCGGCTGCCAGATTTGGGAATCCATCAAGGAGGGTCTGGAGTGCAGGAGACCCTCCAGGGCTGCCCACAGAGAGGTTCAGCCCCTCCAAAGGAGCACTGCTGCTGATGGAGGAGCTGGGTTCTCACCAGCTGAGCACTCCTGGGGGGCTGTGGGAGTGCAGGGGGTCCCAGCACAGGGCGGTGACAGATCCAATCCCCTCCCCACGGGGCTGCAGCGACAGTGACAGGGACATGGCAGCAGCAGCCAGGAGGGAGAAGATGCTTTAGCTTCAATTTGTCTCACACAGTTTATGGAAAGGGAGGCGAAACACTTTTAAAAATGGATATAGAGAGAGATTTCTCTTTTCTTCACTTTATTACACGAGCCCGTGCCATCAGGGAATCTGTCATTGTGCCATCAGGGGAATCTGTCACTTGGGCCATCCCTCTCCTTGTCACCGCGGCAGGGCCGGGAGGGGAGGAGGCAGCTGGGTGTGCAGACTGACTGCTGCCGGCTCGGGGCTGCCACCGGCCTTGGACTCCTCTCTCCTGGTTTGTTTTGTTTGGGGTTTTTTTTGTTTGTTTGAGTTTGTTTGGTTCTTTTTTTCCTGGAAGGGAAATTAGATAAAATGTTTGATTTGAATTTCTGCAGATGGAGATGATGTAACTCTGCAAGATCTGTCACTGACTCCTGGAATGCCTCGGGGATCTGGTGCTGCAGCAGTTTTTCTGACAGGCAGGACAGTGCCAGGGGGGTTTATTCCTGAGCCGGAGGAGCCCCTGGTATTCCTGAGCCTGGGGAAGGGTCCATTCCTCACAGTTTCACTGCAGCTGATCCATTACACTGGAGCAGTTTGTCCTCAGGTCCAGGGGTTCCTCAGCAGCAGGAGAGGATATCAACCATTGTTACTGTTTCTTTATTCAGGGATGAGAGACACAGATTATTTATCCAGATCTAGATCTGTATCACATCTATAGTTTTTGTTGGGCCCAAACTTGGGCTCATCCTGAGTTTAAATTGGATGTGACAATCCAGGAGGGAGGAGGGGGCTGTGCTGTCCCAGGTGTCTGTGGTGTGATTTGTGCCTCAGCTCGGTGCCCAGACTCCCCTTAGAGAACAGGAATGGGATAAAACCAAGGACAGAAACCACAGCTGAGAAAATGCCATTTGATGGAACTTTTGAGACCTCCTGGACCTCCCTTTCCTCTCCTCAAGAGGTCCGTCCACCTTTGTAAGTTCTTCTTGTGCTTAAATGTGAGAGAGGAGGATTTTATTTCTGTGTTAGTGAAGAAGGGATGGATGGGGCCAGGGAGGAGTGGGAGGCAGTGCCAGTGCAGGGCAGTTTCCCGTTGGATCCCAAGTTCAGGGTGTCCCTGAGCCACGTGAGACACAGCCCAGGATTTCTGCTGGGCTTTGGGTCTGGTTCATTGCTTTGGTTTGGCTTTTTTTAATGTAAGATTTAATAAAGACTCCAAAACCCCAGAGAGAAAAAGAAATTTTTTGCCTGCTATTGCACAAGAAATCAGAATGTCCATCCTTGAGGGGTTCAGGCTGTTGTGTTCCTTTTTCCAGCTGTTGGGAATATTTCTGTTTATGGGAAGCTTGAATCATGTGGAAGTGTTGTGAAATGTCCTTGTGTCCCTCTGCTCTCCCACACTTTATCCATCCTCACAGACTCCTGGAATGGTTTGGGTTGGGAGGGACCTTAAATCCCACCCAGTGCCACCCCAGCCCTGGCAGGGACACCTCCCAGTGTCCCAGGCTGCTCCAGCCCCAGTGTCCAGCCTGGCCTTGGGCACTGCCAGGGATCCAGAGGCAGCCACAGCTGCTCTGGCAATTCCAGCCCAGCCCCTGCCCACCCTGCCAGGGAACAATTCCTGCCCAATCTCCCATCCAGCCCTGCCCTCTGGCAGTGGGAAGCCATTCCCTGTGTCCTGTCCCTCCCTGCCTTGTCCCCAGTCCCTCTGCAGCTCTCCTGGAGCCCCTTTAGGCCCTGCCAGGGGCTCGGAGCTCTCCCTGGAGCTTCTCCTCTCCAGGGGAGCCCCCCCAGCTCTCCCAGCCTTTCCTCAGACAACAGAACCATCTCCCAGGGCCTCGCTCTCCCTTTTCCATTTCCCATTTTTGTATGGACAGAAGTGCAGAGCAAAGTGGGAAGTGTTTGAAGTGAAGGTTGTAACTCCCAAACTGTTTTCCGTGTGGGATGTGAGCCCCCCTCGTGCCCTCTGCCCCGCGGGCTGTGTGACACCCTGCCATCTCCATGGTGACCTGCATGCAGCCACACAGACCACAGTTCTCATGAGCTGGGCAGGCAGGGCTGAGATCCAACTTTTCCACGGCAAACAAAAATGAAGCACATCAAAATCTACTTTCATTCCAGAATAAAGGGAAAACCTGGTTGATTTGGGTATTTTTTTTCTGCTATTGATCTGGGGCCATGAAAAGCAAACGATATCGTGGGGGTTCGTGTCACCGTGGTAATGACATCCACATCCACTCAGAGATATCGACCCTTCCTGAAGGATTCCTGTGCTTCTTCATGGAGCTCCCAGTGCCCAGGGCTCACCCAGGGGCCTGAGCAGCCTTTGAAAGGCGGATTATCTCCTGGACTGCGGCAGGCTGTGGAATCTAGGAGGCAATTATTTTGATATGTAAATGAAACATTGTGGGGGAGGGGAAGGTGTCAGTTCTAAAATGCGATCAGGGCCAAAGATAAAGGAGGTTTCTCATCTACTCTCTAATAATTGTTCTTTAAACGGTGCCCTTGGCGTGGGATCTGTGGCTGTTCCTTAACTCAGTGCAGGAAAAGCCACTTGTGCCATTCCCCTAAAGCAGGGAGGAAGGTCGTGTAATTCACCCTGCAGTGGCAAAACGATGGTGGTGAAATCTCTGTTGAGTGCTCTTAATGGCTCCACGGATTATTAATGAGCCACGGAGCTTCTCCAGCCCAGTTCCTCAGGTTTAAACCCAGGCCCTGGCAGCAGCTGGAGAAAAACCCAAGAGAAGGAGTTGATATTCTCAGCCCAGCTCCTGAAAGCTGCACAAGAGTTGGCACTAATTAGGGTGAACTCTGAAATTCCAGAGCCAGAGAGGGCCAGGGAGTGAATTCCAGCTGTGCTGGGTGGCTCTGTCTGCACAGGGGTGGGGGCCCAGCTGTGCTCTCACCTGAGCATCACCCTGGTCCCACCCTGCCCTCACCTGTGCCCTCACCTGTGCCCTCACCTGTGCCCTCACCTGTGCCTCATCCTGGTGTTTCTCACCTGAGCATCTCCCTGATCTCACCTGAGCATCATCCTAGTCTCTCTCACCTGAGCATGATCCTGGTCTCACCTGAGCATCTCCCTGGTCTCACCTGAGCATCATCCTGGTCTCTCTCACCTGAGCACATCCCTGGTTCCACCCTGCCCTCACCTGTGCCCTCAACTGTGCTTCATCCTGGTGTTTCTCACCTGAGCATCTCCCTGATCTCACCTGAGCATCATCCTGGTCTCTCACCTGAGCACCTCCCTGGTCCCACCCTGCCCTCACCTGTGCCTCCCCTGGTGCTCAGGCCCTCACTGTGTCCCACCCAGCCCCTCTGTCTCCTCCTCCTCCTCGTGGTGCTGCCCTGGTGCTGCCAGGGGATTGGGAAAGGGTGGGAAAAGGAACCTGGGCGCAGCAGGGAGGGAGCCAGAGCAGGATGTTCCCCCTGAGCCTGTTCTCTCCTGTCCTACCTGTGCCCCAGGAGCTGCAAACCCACCTGGACATCCCTGCAAGGGCCATTCCTGTGCTCAGGAATACTTGGGGGATCCCCTGGGGTGTCCTGGACCCTGCTCTGGAGATTTCCCAGCCGTGACTCCCTCCTGGTGTGAAAAATAATTCAGATGAGGAATAAAGTTCAGTCTTGTACAGGGAATTTCTTTGCCAGTGGCACTGAATCCCTGAACCCCTGAACCCCTGTGGCTGGGCTCAGGCCAGGCTCCAGCTCCCTTCTGGAGAGCTGGAAGGACACCAGGAGGGATCTGCAGCACTGGGACCCCTCAGGTGCTCCAGACCCCCCTCAGCCATGCCGGGAATCCCCCCCGGGGGTCCCTGTGTGTCCCCAGGGCTCTGTCACACAGCTCTGCTGGAAGAGGAGCAGACAGAGCCTGGGACACGCCCAAGCCACAGCTCCCAGCTCTCCCTTGGCACCGGGAGGGGTGTCCAAGGATCCCAGTGATGTTGGGAAAGGCTGGAGTGTGCAAGCCTCTAACTGGCCACTGTGCCCCTGTGCTAACGCTGCCTTTCCTTGGAGCCTTTCATGTGTGAGCAGTGATCATTACCTGCAAAATCAATCAATCAATCAATCCAAGCCTCCTCTAAAAGCTGCTGCCCCTGCTCCAGCAGGGCAGTGCAGCCACTCAGGGCCAGCAGCTCTGCATTAGTGCAGGAGATTGTCCCTGCTCTTCTTTCTCCATTCATCTGCTTTAATCCACCCAGGGCCTGCAGGATTTCCAATTAGTGCTCCTTCAATAATTGCCTCATTTGCAGAGAGGCAGAATCTCAGCGCAGGCTCCCCCAGCAGGGCTTGGATTCCAGCTGAAGGAGAAGGGGGAATGGTGGCAGGACAAGGGAAATCCCTTGGACGAGGGGAGCCCCTGGCTGGCAAAGGCACACAAATGTCACTCAGCCTGCAGAAATCAAAGCCGGGTTCCTGGGAAGCCCTGGGATTTGTTGGGAAATCACGGTGTTCAACAGCATTTGCAGGTTCTTCAAATTTGACCTTTATTTTGTGGAGCTTTATGCAGCAGCCACTTCATCCTGCTCAGCTGAAACCTCCCCAAGTGAAATATCTTCTCTGAGGCCTTTATAGACTGGAAAGGAGCAGGCACAGCCTGATCCACACCTTGGGAATGGATCCTGGCTGGGAGGAGTCCTGCTGGCGAGTCCTGCACTGACATTACTCTTTTATTGGCATCTGACGCCGGTTTACACCACAAGGACACAGACTCCGACCTCAGAGGGCAGAAAATGACTCCTTTATCTTTGGGATGTGTCTACCTTTTATACTATTTCACACAGACCAATTGGATTGGGGACACAAAGACAAACCTCTTCACTCACATTGCTCAGAGCAGAGGGACAGCAAGGAGAAGTCCCTCCTGGGGAAAGAATGTAAACATAGCTGCAGTTACAAAAACACTTCTCTTGTTTACAGAAAATTCCCTGGGAAAAGAATTTCAGAAAACCAAAACATCCCAGGCACAAAGCAGGGCTCCAGGCATCAGCCCAGTGCAGCCGGGGCTGGTGCTGGAGAGGTTTCCCTGGGAGCCTGTTCCAGGCAGGCAGCAGTGCTGGACAGGGGCTCCTGCAGGATGAGCTGCATGTGCAGGGCTGCAGCAGCGGGAAATGGGATTCAGCAGCCAAGGCCCTGCTTGGGGATCTCTCACCTCCACTTGAATTCAGTGAAACTCAAGCTTCTCCTGGGTTCCTGTGATTTCATGACCTGGCTTGCAGGCTGAGTTAGTAAAGAAGGCTCCTGGAGTGGTTGGGATGTTGGAATCGGGGTCTTGCAAGGTTTTTTCCTCTTTTGCCTCAATCCAGACCTCCCGATCTCACCTGTAAATGTGCAGCTCTTCCCTCCCTGCAGCTCCTTTGGGGCTTTGTCACGGGTCAGTGGAGCATTAAAAAATATAAATACAGCTGTAATATCGGGATTTAGGGGAGCTCCATCCTGGCTGGGAGGGAGGAGCTGAAGGTGGGATCAGCTCCTGAGCTGGAGACCTGATCTGGGTCTGTGCTCTGGTGGAGTTCTGAGCAGGCTCAGTTTGGGATGAATTTTAGATTGAGCAGCTTTAAAAGCTAATGGGATCCAGGATAGATGCAGGATAACACAGAGCAATCCAGCCATGGAGAGAGGAGCAAGGTTCTGTTACTGCCATAAGAGCATCTCAAATAATTTCTTTTTTTTAAAAGCCCTGGAAGGAAAGATTTGCTTTGCTTTGCTTTGCTTTGCTTTGCTTTGCTTTGCTTTGCTTTGCTTTGCTTTTTT